>VXBL01008796.1:962183-987478 GCA_013400195.1 Aramus guarauna
TTTTTTTTTTTTTTTTTTCTCTTGGTCAAAAGCAGACAGCTCAGACAATACTTCTTAAAAAAGCTTTTTATTCTCTGTATTTATTTAAACTAATTAAAATAGCTTAATCACTTGGTGTTGTGGCTAATTTCTTGTTATTAACACTTTATTCTGTTCACACACTTCAAAAATATATGTGCAAATAAAAATGTGCTGTCATCACAAACCACTGACACTTTCTGCGTTAAGTATTGTCACCACAAACAGCAAAAAAATGAAGCCTAGGACCTTCTCTATCCAGCAGAATAAACAAATTCAGGCAGAAAACTTTGAGTAAAGTGTAAGACAGAAAGTTGTTTTCCCCCCATAACAGCATATTTTAAAGTCTCCGTTGATATGTAGAGTTCTGAGTAAGATATTCCATCACTTATACATGCTAGTAACAATTTATGAGAGGTACTAGATGATGAACAAACTAACATTGATAAGTTTTTTTAAATAAAATTAAATGAAGCAATGAATGAAAAATCATCTAATTATTTATCTTTCCTGCAGCAGGTTTTCATGCATGAGAAATGTGCATAGTTTGGATGGACCGGTTCCCTTTTCTTAGCAAAATTTTGCTTTTGAAATGCGCTCTCCCGTTACATGGAGCTAACATTCAACAGGTTTAAAAAGAGAACTAAATCTATGCATTTATCAATACCTTAGTTTTTTAATACAATTTTATTTTTTCAGTTTCTTGGCTTTTTCCTTTCTTTTCATTATGTTCTCAGAACATTACTACATGTTCTTCTGAGAAACATAAAGCCAACATTACAAGCCTCAGTACAGTGGAGGCACTCCTCCTTGAGCCCCAAAGAGTAATAAATTAATTTTCGTATGCTGTTTGATCATAGCAGCAGAAGAAAAGGTGAAATCCCTACCTACCAATGAGCTGAACATCAATAGTGACTTCTATGTTACACAGAGATAGTGCAAATCCTTAATTGACCCAAAAATCCAGATAGTGTGTCAGCAAACTTCAGTGACCTAAGTTCTCAATTTTGGACACTCTCTGAATTAAAAAAAAAAAAAAAAAAAAAAAAAAAAAAAATATTTAATTTTTAAGGAGATTTGTGTGAGATGAACAACCCTAATCCAAAAGCAAAATTAAATTTGGTATTCAAGTATCAAGTGGAACCACTCTAATTTAGTGAATGCTTGTTGAAAAAATCCAGCTTGCCAAAATATTCGTGAATATCATGGGCTTTTCTTTCACCTTGTTGATGAGTGGCTCAGTTTATGTAAATTACTTCATTATATTCTATTGCTTTAGAAAATTTTCAGGAAGCAACAGTTTTGTAAGCACCCATACATGCTCATAATTTCTTACAAGAGGATGAAAGCTCAGAGAAAATGATGTAGCTCATCTTCCCTTGTGCTCACAAATCCAAAAACTCATCTCTGTAGAGAGATGACAGAGAAATGAAAGCCCTCTTGCCCCCAGCCACTCTGACTGTGACTGCCTGGGTACTCCAACTCCAAAGAATGATGAGCATTGAGAAACAAAAATGCTACAGGAACAGCAAGGGAAAATAGGGCATTAATTTAATTCTGCTTTTGTTTATTTCAGAGTTTATTGTCAGCATGAGGTGGAACCAGAAGATTGTTTTAAGAGATCTGCCTGTTGTGACTGTCTCAGAAATAATAACTTTATAACACAGATAAAAATATTTTTTAAATATATTTTTGAAGTGATTGAAATGCTTCTTGGTGTTATGGGAGGACATCTGCTAAGAAGTGGGGCTTGCATTTTATTCACCATTGGGAAAAGTGGAATCATAGTGATACCTGGCAAACAGTTGTTCATTTCCCCTTGGGTCTGGTCCCCCAGGTGAATGTCACTGATGATGCTTTGCAGCTTTGGAGACGTCTTGTTCTTCCATCCCTGGAGTTCAACATCAGAATCAGAGAATTGAATCTGGGAGTAGCAACAGCAAAGCATGCTGAAATCAGGAGTAAGGGACATTTTTTATCTTGCCATTCTTGTAAGAACCGCATGGTGCACCGTACACACAGAGCACCACACAATTCAATGGTCCCGCTGGCTGCCCTGGACTGCCTAACTGACATCTGTCACTCGCGAGAGCAGCGAATCCCCTGACACTACATGACGAGAGAAGTTTAGTCCTGGCAGCAACAAGTGTCACATCAGAAAGTCCAGCAATGTTTCCAGGGATGCACTTGATTTCTGTGAATGTGTTCAGCCCAGACCTGACCCAGCATGGCTTGGCAGCACAAGCAGGTGTCTGTAACCAGCTGCTCTCCCCAAGAGGGTTTGCCAGGGAGTGCCGCCCATTTGGGGAGGCAGAGGCAAGGGGTGTGAGGTGGAGCTGCAGGAAGACAATGGGCAATGTAGGGATGGGGTGTGGATGGGACTTTCAGGCCCATGACTGTACAGAGGAAGGAAGGAAGGAAGGAAGGAAGGCAAGGCAGCTCTCTGCTAAGCCAGGCACAGGAGGTACACAGTTCCTGGAAGCAGGGAGTGGAGCCAATTTTACTAAACGGGATAGTCTGGCTTCTAGCACAGCTGTAGCTTACCCAGAGGGTCTCATCACTCTTTTCTAAATGCTCACTCCATGTCCACGTACACAGTAGTGTCCTGATGTAAGTCATCCTACACCCCAGAAGAGACATTACTGCATTCCTAGATATTTCAGCATTAAACATAATATTTTGGTATTAATCATCCATTTGAGTTTGTACAGGAACATCAGAACACTGTGAGACTTCTGAGGAAGAGTTAGAAAGTCAAATTTAGAAATGAGTAAAACATCTCTTTATACAGAATCTGGAAAAAGTATGTTAAATATGGGGATCCCGTTCTCTTCACACATCTTTGCATTCAACTAATTTCCCTGTGTCCTTTGAAAAGCCAGTCTTGCATTCCTCAAATGGATCAGCCTATCTCCAAGGTATTGTAAGAAAATGAGAGAACATCACTCCAGTGCACAGCACCTTTCGCTGCTTGGCTCTCCAGATTAAGAACTCCAGATAAGTCCTTATCTGCTTTCTAGCAGCCGCCAGAAAGCTGCTTTTCTTCAAGAATGTAGTACAGCAAATTCTGTACCTGAGAAAAATAGCCATATTTGCAATTTGCTTCCTAAAAGGCAATTATCAAACACAGTAAGAAAAGAGAAAGATAAGTGTCAGCTATCATCCACAATCACTTATGGGTATTTTGAATGGTTCTGGTGTCGCAGATACATCTCTTTTTGAAATATTACACACAGTGTCAGTTTTTCCTTGTCTTTTGACTTCATTGCTGCCCATTGCTGCCCCATTGCTGCCCCATTACTGCAGATTTCACATAACACTTACTTCCTATGCTCCCTAAACATTGTTCTTTCTTTGTCCTTTTTCATCTCTCACTTCTCCCGGGTTCTTTGGCAGGGGGCTCTAGTGCATGTTTTTCATTTCCTGTATCTTTCTGGGTACTTTTTGTACTCCTTGGAGTCAGCCAGCCTTAT
Organism: Aramus guarauna; assembly: GCA_013400195.1. Lineage (NCBI taxonomy): Eukaryota > Metazoa > Chordata > Aves > Gruiformes > Aramidae > Aramus > Aramus guarauna. The sequence continues at coordinate 965,675 of VXBL01008796.1, forward strand.
CGTATCAGATCTCATGAGGCCATTCATTCTCACCCCCTTCAAAGTCTCCACAAATTAAACAGCAGCTTTCTGTAAACTAACACTTTTAAATTACTTCTCGTCACACTTTCCAGCATATCATGCTTTGCTAAAGAAGATTTCAGGACAGATCTCAATGGTTTGCCTGCCTGAACAGGTTATCTGCTTTTTTTTCCTACAACTCCCCTCACAGCAAGATATGAGCAGTAAAAAACACCACCCCACAGGAAATTTCTATCAAAAACAAGCCAGTCCACTTTCACCTGGGTTTACCACAAAAGGAAGAAACCACAAAAGATGCTTTCTGAGAGATTACTAAAATGGGAGGCTTGGGTAACTATTCATATGCACGTCACTAATGTGCATACACAACACCCTAAAACTACCTGCAGTAGTCACTGATTTTGATGCAATCATAACATGTTAAAAATAAGTTCTTTTTTTTTGTTTTCAGAAAGACCAAAGACAAGCAGAAAAATGTTCATAGTACTCAAATAAACAAAGATGTGTGGGTGGATTTCATATGAGCAGACAGAAAAAGGTAGAAAAGCAAGAACCTGGGCAAAAAATTAAACATAATTGTAGTTTCCCCTTAGGTGTATTAACCATCTCTACAAACAAAATGCTTGATTTCTTCATTTTCCATTGATAGAAGCTTCAAGTGAAATCCATTTAATGACTAGTCCTCCTAAAGCTGAACTAAAAATGAAAAGTAACAACAAAAATTTTTTTTTTTTAATGACTGAACATGAAAAGAATGCAGAATATATAAGTGTGCTATACACTGCACATATACTGTGAGGGGCACTAGATCACAAACAGGTGTTGAGTATGCATCTTTGAGACCTCTATCGCAACAGTATCTCTGTTCAAATTCCTACACCCTTTCTCTGGACAGGCCTCTTACTACCAAGGAAATAATGCTGAAAAAGCATTAAAGAGTTTTAAAAGAGGGCTATGTCAACGTTAGGCTGCAACAGGCACTGTTTCAGATATTCCAGATGTTGATGTAGTTGCTGTAATTAAACGTTTCTAACAGAAACAGGGCAGCCAGGAGACACACCACCACCGGAAGGGCACAAAGCAGTTCAACATCACTTTGTGCTACTTTCTTTTGAGCTCCAGGCTCTCAGATGCACAGCACAGACTACCAGCTCCTCTTTCAACAAGGCCTATCATTAAGTCCTGAGGCAGTTTTGTTTGGAGGCTTATATGAAATAAGAATGTTATGATGTACGTGGACATAAAAATCAATATGAACAGTGTTCATTTAGAGTTTTAGCCACAAACCCTGAGTGACCTTAGTGTAATCAGGGTAGCTTGGTCATTGATGGTAGCAGAGTTGTTTGTAGGTTATGTAGATATGGTGAAAAATGTTGCAAGGGATCCAAAACATAATTCATTATTCAATTCCCTCAAATAATAATTAGGCAAATATAGTACTTGACCTTCCTGTTTGTCACCCTAAACCAAATCTTGAGCGACAGTCAAAATCAGGGAACAAGAAAGAACATCAGCACTTTCAGCTTTCTGAGCCCATGTCAAGTCAGTGAACACAATCAATCAAAATTAAAATTTGATGCCAGAACTAGAGTATACAATATACTATTTCAGGAACCCCACAGGAATTTAAAGAAATAACACAAAATAAACTGGTAGCCATGTTTTAGTAAGTGGTGATTGGCTTTCCAGCGAAAGAAAAGTTAAGTCGCATATTTAGGTGATGGTTGCCCCCAAGCCAGGACAACTATGTAAGGTTAATAATTCAGGGAACAAAATCAGAGTGCCAGCCCTTCCACTGACTACATCACCAGTTTAAGAAAATGCTCTGATTGATTCTTGGACATTTAAGCTTGTGTTCACTGAGCAATGCGTAAACAAAGAACAGGCCTGACCTGAGACCTGTGAAACCACCTGTATTAATGGTGAGGAGCATATGTGACTGAGCATCAGAGAGGTGCTGTCAAATGACCCAGTGCCAGCACGAGTACTGTACTTATCCAGAAGGAGTGACCTAAATCTTAAAAAAAAATAATTGTCTATTAAATGTTGAGAAATTAGAAAATAGCTCATTTATAAGGCTTTGAACAAAATAGTACTTGACGATTTTCAGAAGCTGACTTTGGAGTCGCAGATAATAATTACTGTTCTCAGCACTGCAAAGTTCCTTGGTTGTAGTAGCAATGAATATTCACACATTGCCAAACCATTTAATAAAAATATGGAAGAAAAGGAAATCTGCTGCAAAGTGATTTTATGTAGAGTAGTTAAAAGGAATGTTACAAAATGTCACCACTGGTAACACCAGCAGGTGCCAGGATGCATCTTTCATAGCTCGAGATGTCAAGAAATTAGGTCTCTGAATCTAAACTAATCAGCTTCAGCTCCTGTTATAATCAATGGGAGGAAAATACAAGCACTGCCCAAGCATAATTCATCTGAACTGTCTTAGTTATCTCAGGCATTTACATCCTGCAGCTACATGAAACAAAATGTTGGAGTGTTTCACTATAATTAATGTGTCAGTGCCTAAGTAATAATCTCCATTTTCATCATAATCTGCTGTAATTTCATTTTCTTTTATATAAATGTTTACTTGACATTTATGGCTTTAAAAGCTCATGATAAGGAAAGAATCAGGGAAAGATTGTCTCCAAGATCTGTCAAAGTGCCTCCCTCTCTCTTACAATACTTATTGTGAAAATAACACAATACCAGTAATAATAATTCCAAAAAATTAAAATAACACCACAGTAGCCACTAGACAATTCATAAGATTTTTTGAGGAGACAGAAGTTGGAAATGTGCTTGACTGGGCTGTACAATATTTATTATCATTAGATTAAACTGACAGTTAAATGAGAGAAGAAATAATATGTTTCCTCAAAATAAGATAGTTATCCTTCCTGCCTCGATTTCCCCAATCATGCACTGTTTTTTATTAATTACTGGCAAGATTAAGAATGTACCTTATATGATCAATTTAAAAGGTATTATAAATTCTATAGCAGAATGTTTTAACACCAAGAATGAAATAAAAATACATGTCTGCTGGCGAGTGATTTATGAATAGTTCAGACCTTGGGTTAGGCAAGAATATATCATAAAGTCCCACCTTCTTATATTCCAGTAGACACAAATACTATTTATTTACCCCATAATTTTAAAAATTGCTAAAAGATTTGAAAGCTCCTACTGCTTTTTCAATCTATAAACTATATACTGTAATCAGTGTATCATTTCAATAATACCTGAATATAAACTTACTTATACATAGCATCTCACTTCTATGCTTAAGGAAGCTGGAAAGTTTACAGGAATTCTCTGCACTGATGTGCATTAGAAGTTAAATACTAATTATTGAATCTTTTCTATTATGGTCTGGTTTTCAGATATTCAAAAGATATTTAATCCTTTTGGTATTTCTCTTATTACTACTCCCAACTGTATATTATGCACTGTGAAATTAAAATACTTCATCCCATTCCTACATATTTTTTTTCATTTCTGCTACTGTTATTACATGAGGCAGAAAAGTATACATGTGAAAGGCTACCTTAGTCTTGTCACCAGCAGTTGTCATGCTTCATTCCTCTTCCACACAAACACATACACACACATGCCCTTGAGGGCTTAATCCCTGACTTAATCTAATCAGGTTTAATCAGGCTGCACAGGCACTTATCGACACATATCCTGAAAAATCAGCTTTGCTGAAGTCCATTTGCACAGAGGACAAGACTTGAGGTAATTTACAGACTGACTGCATTTCTTCTACATAAGAGAAATATTTGCATATTTGGGAGTTGAGCCTACTCAACATGGTGGAGTAAGGTTCAGTTGTTCCTAGTTTCATTTGTTTGCCAAAATCAGGAGCCAATGCCATGAAAACCAATGGGGTAGACTGAAAATGAAATTTTTTATTCCTGCCTCTGCTAATCTTGATCATTCCAGAAGGTAAACTAAGCCTTTTAAAAACATTCAGTCATAGCAAGTCACTCATATGATTTAGGCATATATAAAATTAGTGATTATAGTCTACAATTATGGAACATAATTTATCCCCCAAACCCACCTTTTGAAAAACATATATTAATGAGGGGAACAGAGAGAAATCAATGTTGAAGGAGATGAGGTGGTAGAGCAAAAACTGAATATGTTGGCCTATGTAAACGTTATACACTGTTTACACATGCCATAATCTTACATTTAAGTCTATTTAATGCTGTCTTATGACTGATATTTTCCCTCTATAAAACCTCAGCCTATTGGACAAGTATACCACCTCCCTACATTCTTTGCTTGTATTCATGAACCAAAACCTCCTGATTGTTGCATTTTCAGCTGAGCAACAAGAGGTGTTTCCCGTGTTAATGGTATGTTCACAGTTCAGTCTCCTTGTTTGGAGAGCTTCCCATTGAAACTCTTGGATTTGTGTGGAAAGTAGTTTTTATTGCTTCGTATTGCAATAGACCTTTTTGTGTTAGGGGATGAAGACATACCAGAGTGCAGGAAATCACCTCTATTTCTCTTTCCCTGTGTACTGCACCTGAGAGAAGTGGAACAATAATTAACAACCTGCAGGCTTCTACAAAGCCTTCTGCTTCATTCCTAGCTTATTTCAGCTAGGAGTGCAACTGGAAGAGCCTGGTCCCAAACCAGCCATTTTCCCCTTTCATCTTCTGCTGCATGTATGTGCCAGCTAGCACCACATCTATTTTGTACTTCAAAACCAGTGCATGCACACGTGCAGCCACTTCTGGTGTTTACCATCTCCCACATACACCTGGGGAGTGTGCAAGGAGGAATGTGAAATTATCAGGTCTTAATGGTGTCTGGTTTATACATTTGGCTTACTACAAATCCGTCCAGAGATTTATGAAAACCTTAGGGGTTTTACAGAAATCAGCCAAGAATTTCTGGGATTTCCTCACTTCTATGTGACTCAGCACATGTAGAGAATCATCATCCCTGTAATAAAAAGGACTTTTTGCATTCCTTCTTCCTAAAGGATGTCATTTTCAGGGACTGCAGGAACAGCAGGCAGGCCTTTACCTTGCACTGGGTTCTGGCACAGGGGTGGACTGCTAGACTGCCTCACTGGAAATCAAATGATATTGAGTTGTGTTTCAGGGTTATTTGAAAGTTGAATACTTTCCTGAGGAATTGTTTCTGCAGTGATTGCCAATTTTCTGCTTGAGAGGTTTATGATCAAATAGTTTCTGGCAGGAGTTTTTGTTGGGTTCTCTCAACTGCTGGTTTTCCGAGGACATTTGCTAGTGAATGTTCAAATTTCTTCTGCCGTTTCTGTTAACATTTACAGAACAAATTTCAGCACCTGCTAGAAGATGTGAGGCACTGATAACACATAAATGGAGATGATATGGGATCAGCTGTGGCAGGAAATAATAAATAGAGTACTTTGACTACACAGCAGAAGATAAAGGTACACATCCAGTGACAGATGCTAAATAATTTAACATTAAAAAGAAAAGGCTTGATATTTATTTTAAACTAACTTCAAAAGGGACCTGACTGGCTAGTAGGACACATCTGTCCCAAACATCCTCCGAGGGTGAGTTCATTGCTAATGCAGTCTTCAAGAAGTACATGTTGAGGTCACTTTTAGACATCTGAGTATAGCTGTTATAAAAACAAATCTAAATTATAATATTTATGCTGAGATGCACTTGTGAAGTCAGGGGCAAATAAAAATCCTTACTTAACTTGGCACACAGCAGGCATAAAAAAACTTGCATAAGCTGGGGGAGTCAACACGAAGTTGAATAACTTGGCACTTGCATGGGACAATATTATAATAATAACAACTATTTGATTCCTCTGCTGTATGCAGCAGAAGGCTGAGTAAATGAGTCACACTTAAGTTAATACTGGACATAAAAATAAGCCATTAAGAGACCATTCCTATATCATTTGCATTTACAAGGAAGCTGTTTTAAAACATACATACTTAGAAAATTGAAACTCACCATGGAGACTTGAGATAAGCTGAAAAAAAAGTAGTTATCATTATTCTCTTGAGATAATCCCAGCAGCTGAGGAAGTGGGATGGCCATTACAGTGGTGAGCAAGCAACTTTACTCATCGTGGATTCTTCCTTTTGTCATTTGTTTTAAATTGGTTTTGGTTTTCTTCCTAATTGAATGTAATGCCTGTGAGAGTTGGGCTGACAAGGATGGAAAATTAAGTCCAATATGCTCATTCCTAAAATCAGCAGAGCAAAGGCAGAAACAGTGCAGCCTTGCCCAGCTAAATATGCCCTCTGTGTTGTGAGCTGAGGAAGAAACCATTAGCGTAACTCCTAAAATGCTCATGTTTTCTCTGATGCAAATATCTCGTTCCAGCAACTGCATTAAAACCATGTATTTACTGGGTAAATATAGCTCTCATTCACTTTCAGAATCAATTATATCTAACCTAGACATCTATCTGTAAATCATTGACTATTATTATAATTGTCAGCCTTATCTCTATTATTATTATTATTATCACTCCCTTCAGAGCGGACAGACTACTTTGTGACAGGCTACGTACTGTGTATATATATTTAGAGAGAGAGTAGATGAGCTATAGTAAAAGACAGACCCTGCTCTGGGGTGTACTAATGCCACACCTAGGGAATCTTCTACCAGGAAAACCCATTACGTGCCAATGAATGTCCTTTCTCAAACTGTTATAATTTCCATTCATGAACATGATAGGTGATAGATGAAGCAGGACCATTTTACAGAAGACTCAAAGCACAGACAAATGAAGTAACCTGCCAGCACCTGTCTTAATGTCGTAATAAAGTGCAGCCTTTTTGGAGCATCGCAAACATACTTTTGTTATATTTATTTTGTGGGGGTCTTTCCGTCTTTCTCTTTTCCTTTCAGTCCATGTGAACTCTCTATAATGTACTCTGCTCCTTCTGACGTGGCCACACCTGGCTCATGAGGAGCATTACGTAGACTTGAATGACACAGCCTACCTCCCTCTGCTCTCTTCTGTCCAGGTGAGTATGTCCCTACTACCAAGGTTTCCTCAGCCTCTGCAGACAGTCCCCTTGGCCAGATAAAATTCAGTATCTGAATCATTTTCTGACCTTTCTCCTACCTATTCTCTTTCTTCATGCCTTTTTTTTTAAGGACACTTTCATCCTCTTCATGCCAACATTGCCATAGGAGGCAGAAAAAACTTTCCCTGTTCGGCACTGTTTACTGCTGCTTTTTCCTGCTCTGTAGTTGTTTAAACAGTTCTCTGCCCACACTTTTGAGAGATTTTTTTTAATGTTCTTGTAGTCACCACTTACTCAAAGTATTTAGTTTCTGCCGTGTGGCTTCTTATAAGAATCTGTAGCTAGCGTTTGTAATACTGTTTCCAGATCTTTAAGCAACATTTTCTTGATTTGTTCAGAAATAATATTGGTAATTACTATGATAATCCTAAAGTGAGGCATGACTCACCTTATTGCACCTCACCTCTTTCCAATATTTGGGATGCACCATTTCTAACTCTCCATTCCCAAATTTTGTCTTAGGCAAACCAAAGTCAGAGATAAAGACTATTAACATATCAACATAATACAACACTGGCATTGTATCTTTTCAAGCACTGTTTTTTGTTCAAATCCAAACCAGAGGGAGAACAACTTATAAATGCTAAGAGATAATTAGTGACAGGGCAATGAAGACAGGAGGACGCTGAGCTTTTCCAGCAGGGGAGCAAACATTGCCTTCCAAGTAAAGGCTGAGGCAGTATTTCAGTTAATTCTTCTCAACAGTGAAAAATCTGTTGAAAATAAGCCAAACAAGAAAGCACAAGGTCCCAGATGAATATACTTATAACTTTCTGTAACCTTCTCAACAAAGCTAACAAGGCTAATAGTAGCATTAATAGGAGAATGCAAATCAAAAGCAATCCCTGGAGCAATTTATATCCAGTCAGCAAGAAGGAATGCAAGCTGGTCTCTGAAAATTAACACCTTGTCAGACAGGAATAATGATGAGAGAAACTCACGATTACAGTTTGGTAGTTAAAACAGATATACCAAGACATCCTACGTTTTCTTCACTGGTTTCCTGTTACAGTCCTACGGCTTTAATAAATGAGCAAGTCAAAGATCAGAGTCCCTGCTAATTGGGATGTAGACACTTGCAGGTCTGCCTGCTGTAGAGAGTCACTAATTCTAAATTACTGCTTTCGAACTTGATGTTGGGAGTCATGGTTACAGCACCATGTATGAATCATAAATCTTCAGAGGTGAGCACCTATGAAGTCTGCTGTAATTCACATACCAAGGGAGAAAAAAACGATACACTGCACGGCATATTTTCTCATAATTAAATAGGTATTATTCCACCAGTCATGAGAAAAAGAAAAAGAAGCTGCTTAATGGGAATGGTCTTCTGATAAAACAAAATAGATACATACTCAGTCTTTCTGGGAATGTGGAGATGGGTGCCTTAAAATTGGCTGTTGCCAACTAATGGTAGTTTCTTGCTGAATCAGAGGAACTTATTCAAAGTGTTAGGTGAAATGCTAGCATTCTGTCATGATGTGAAAAAGTATTTTAGTTTTGTGAATACTAAAATTATTCACAGCTTTAAACTTAAGAATCAGGACAAGGTCCATGGGAAATTGCAGGACTGAGTCCATAATCTCAAATGTAACACATATCTCTGTCAGGACATTTTGGAACTTAGATTTTAGAACACTGCCAATTTTAGGTTTTATTTCTATATTTCTCCTCGTATTCTGTAAGTTAAAGCCATCTTTGTTTTTATGTTACTGAACCAACAGCTTCTTCAATAAGAGCTTGACTCTTAGTATCACCTCTCCCACTGAAAATGCGTACTTCCAAGATGGCCATGTAGTTAACCTTAACCGTACTGAGGAAGAGATGCCAAAAAACCTATTTCGTATCCTCCATATTTATTATCTACAGAAATCTTTGCCTATATCTGCCTATACTACCACACTGGGCAAGGAACACAGCTTTACTTCCTGCAAAGAAGGAACACCACTTTTGTTACCTTCCATGAGGAGACAGGGAATTAATTTATTTACACATGATTTTTAAGGTACCTTTTTTTGATCTCTGGCCATTTTGATAGGAAAAGAGCTAGCAGCAGCTGTATAAGCCCCTCTAGACCCTTGCTCCTGCTGTAAGCTCACAGCAGCGTTCTGCCACCTGTGCTGAACATGGGACGGGATGCCACCTCTACCATGCCAAACCTGATTAAAGTGAGGTAGACCTGGCAAACTGCCTGTCAAACTGCCTTTTTCAAATTCCCAGGTACCCAATGAGCACTAGACTCTACCGCAGGAAACAAAGCCAAAACCCAGCCCTGACTGGGGACACTTCTGCAGGAGATGGTGTCACCAATCTCCCAGTTACTTCTGGGAATTCTTCCCAGTGTTCCTCAGCACCTCATTTGTAGGTGAGGAGGGCTGCTGAAGGAGTAATCATCACTTGCCCCAGGCCATTCTGACACTATGAGAAGGGAACCTGAAACAGCTGCTGGAAGGTCATTGACTGACATCATAAATCCTTAATTATCATGATTTACCCAGGGTTTTGAGGTTGCCTCTGAAGTCTATTCTATATGGATACCAAAAACTGTATGTGCTCTTCCACAAGTTTAAGTAGCAATCACATGCTCTTTAAGCCTTAACTGAGTGTTATTCACATAAAATCTCTTTAATAATAATTTGTCCTAAAATCACCTACTTCCCCCCAACACATGCAGGTAAAGACTAAAATATTGCTATAATTACTAGATAATTGCTATTACTAAAATATTAACAGAATATTTATTGCCAATTCTACTTCTTTGATACCTGATCTGGGAGTGATCTTGAAGACATGAAAACAGTCCCATTGACTTGACATTTAGTACTATACAGAGGTAATAATAAGATCCAAAGACCAATCGATTTTTAAAGAAGAAAAATCATATGTAGCTGTTATTTATTTATCTATATAAAATTATTCAGGCACTTTTTAATATGTTTTAAAAATGCAGCAGTAGGATTACAAGTGCACAGAAGCGGCTGTGATCTGGAGAGATCTTCTGGGAGATTCAGGGAGAAAAGAACCAGACATAATTGTTAACAGGTTATTTTTCTTATGCAATTTGAGTCCTTCAGAAATTTTGTCTACAGAACTTTTTAAATTTCTGTGAACCAACTCTTGCCTCAGTGGAGCAATAGGACCCACTGGAAGAGTAATTGAGAAACCTGTAGTAGTCAATATAAAAACTGCAACCTTTCAATAGCAGTGAGTTTAACAGGAAAGTTTTCAATCCAGAACTTATGAGCTCCCCTGAGTATAGCTGTGAAGCATATATGTTTCTTAAACTACTGCTATTTGGTCCAAGGAGCTTACTAGTCTATTTTCTTGCCAAGCTCTTCAAGCTAAACTTTGCAAGTCTTACATACTACATCAGAGACTCCACTCTATGCTCATAAAATTTCTGTTTTCTTTTTCGGGGAAAAGACTATTGTTTCATACTGCAGATTCCAGGAAGGATTCCTTTTTTTTTTTTTTTTTTAATGTTACTGATCTCTGTCATGTGCCTGCAGAACTAGAACCAGACAGGAATTTTACTTCAGGTAATCACAACTTGGACATAGCAAACTTTTTATGCTAGACAAGATTCCTGTGTTTTTATTTAGTGGCAAGAGAGAATAAGAACCTTGATTTGAAGATCTTTTCTTCATTAGGCTTCATAATCAGCTTAAAATGCCTCATCCTATCTCACATTATTATTTTCAGTGCATATAGTCAGGGCATATTTAAAGTAGATCTAGAAAAAACATCCATACACTATCATGCCATGCCCCAAAAAAATTACTTTTGTCCCCTATGGATCCTGACATTTTTTATTGGATTTTTTTGCTTTTGAAGTAGGAATGATTTGTAGAGATAACAGAAAGATTCGTGAATAGAGGAAAGACTCATAACAACAATTCATCCGCTGAAGCTAAGGGGAAACAGGGAGCCCTGAGATTAGGAAGACAGTTTTTCAGACTATCACAAGGAAAGGTTTTCAAGGAGAGGAGTATTTATTATTATAATTATCATCTCCATTAGTAAGGATGATAATGACTTAAAAATAATTCTTATTTTAAGAGTACGGAGAGGCCTTTAGTAATCAGATACTATTGTGTTAGGCATGATATAAAATTAAGTAAATGTTAATGTCAGACATGAGGAATAAGTCTACACTGCTAAACAAAAGGGGCCATGGAACAAGGCTGAACACCATATCCTTCATCATATGTGGTTGGATATCCCTAAATTTTTTGAACCACGTAAGTTACAAGCATCCTTCTACAGAATGAGGGAGATGCATTGATATTCAGATAGTGTTCTAGACCCCAAAACCATCTGGCCAAATAATCTGGCAATGGAGGAACTGATAAAAAGCTGAACTTGTAACAAAGACTGTTTAACTCACATTGAATCTCATTTAGTGACAAGACAAGCTAGACGGAGGCAATTTCAAAGAACATAGCATCTAGGAGGGCAAGGGAAGGCTGGCTGACTGTGGTGGACATGGTGTAGCTCCTCGCTGGACAGCTAATTCTGGGAAGCACTTAAGAGCTTATAAACACAACTGGCGGGGCAGGAAAGTCAAAAGAAGAGAGTGGTGGGGCAGGAGAGTCAAAAGAAGAAAACAACAGCAAAGGCGGCCCTCTTTTAAGGAATGACAAGCGCGAGGACACAAGAAACAATACCAGAACCCAGACTGGATGCAGATCTGGAGTGGTCCAGGTCCAAGTGTTACACTTTGAACACATGGCAATTCTGCTCTGGGAGCAGTTTTCCTTAATCAGTGTGGAGATACCCAACTTAATCTTATGGCCAGATATCATTCATTCTCTGGCACTTTTGTCTTAGCAGGATAGACAGAGAAATGAAGTAAAAAGATAGATGAGGAGAAAAGGAATCAAAACAAACAAACAAACAAAAAAATCAAGCAACCTAGGGTACTTTTGCACAGATGTAAAGGACATAGCAAGTCCTCATTTCCTAATGACTGGCTCAAACATTCACAAATGTGCTAAGTTTTCACATACTTTCCAGTCTCCAGAAGAGCAAATAGTAATAATAGACTGATTCTCTGTCTTTTCTATGTCTGTTAAAAACAGTTTTCTCCAAGCTCTGAAGCTCTAATCATGGCCAATCAAACTGCAAGTTACTTGGTCTCTTTGGGATGGGATCCCCTCTAGGCCATATTGCAATTCAGTATAGACCAGTTTCAAAAGACTGCAAAACTTGAGGGAAGACAACAGAGAGAAAATGCAAAAATAATGAAGTGTCTGTAGTGTCATATTGAAACATGAAGTCAGACATACATGATGAATGGTTGCAAAACACACATCCATAGAACAGCTCCATCTTACAACACTGCCTGGCCAACAGACCAACTCACCAGAGTGTGCTGACTCTCCTGTCAGGCAGAGGAAACACTAGAAAACAAGTACAAATTTAGCAAGAAAAATATCTAAAGGAAAACCATACAGTGCTGTCAAATAAAAACACTGAATGCCTTAAGATTAATTTTGTATATAGCTTAATTTTTCATCAATCATCTGACGCACTAGAAAGTCTGGTGTTAACATTTAATTTTCTATCTTTTTGTTACTCTATTGCACTTAAATCAGCTCTAATTTGTGCAAAGATTTGCTTAATACTGACCATAAATTGTGAAACAAGGAGTGCTTGCAAGGCAGCAGTTAAAACAGAGCTCCTTCTCTCTTGGGATGCCATTACTTCTGCAAACATGGATTCAACCTCTCACAGTATCTGGAAAATATGCCAAAGAAATATAGTTAAATGTTAGATTTACCCTCTGGTGACTTTCTCCTGCATATTATAGGAACAGTAGGAGACACCAAGGAAAACAGGAGAGGTGTAAAAATATTTAAGTCACTTACAGAGCAGGAATGAGAATTGGCAGTAGTATTGTTGCATTATTCTGTGAAACAAGAGACAAGAAGAAGTGTTCCATGTTTATTCACTGCTCATGCAGTATTAGACATTTGGTGGGTAGCAGCTGTGCAATACCGCTGTAGTATCTTATTTGCATTCCAGTACCACCTTCATTTTCTCATGCCATAACTTCCTTAAACTTTTCAGCATTCGATGTAAAATTTCCAAGCTTCTCTTTCTTTACATTTAAGAATAGGCAGAGGCAAATCAGTCAGTTGGAAAGAAGAGAATGACAAGTAGCAAATGTTGTGAAAACCTATGTGAAAAAAACACTGAATAGTTATAAAAAATTTATCATAGATTTTAAAACAGCACAGAAAAAGTAAGTTAGAACTGCCAGCACACTTGCAATGTTTGGATATGTCATTCATTTATATATTGTATATCTCCTCGCCCCTTTTGTTTAATTGTAGGATTGGGACTGTCTTTTCTGTATATGCATTTTTCTGTAGTGTCTAACTGTTGCATAAGGGGATTGAAATTTTTTGTGGTCCTCTAGAACTGAAATAATGAAACAAACAAACAAATAATGTAAGCACCTTCAAGCTGGGAAATATCAACAGCTGGAATAGAACAAATTCATGATGGATATTCGGTGTCTAATTACAGTATAGTTTAATATATCTTAAGTACAGTGTCTCTGCCAGCTCCCACCAAAGCAGCTAGGTGGGTTCAGATGACTGCAAAAAGCCTTGCTGAAATTGCTAAGGAAAGGCTAATAACAGAAAAATCTCACATCTTCGTAACTGAGGACGTGGTTTGCCATTGCAATCAGTAGTTATAGAGCACCAAAGTCAACTTTGTGACTCAAGGTCAGTGTCACAGATAAAATGTTTGGGGTTTGGATGTTATTGTGGAGAATACTGAAAAGTGGCAGTTGATTTGTCATGGTTTCTTCATCAAAGTTCACTGTGAAGATTTTTGGGTTTGAAAGATATTGATACCTGAAGAAATTTTAATTTGCCTGTAACAGCTGAAAAGATGAAAAAAATAGGAAGGTTCTGTAACTCCTTTTCTCTTTTTTTCTTCTTTTTCTTTTTCTTTTTCTTTTTCTTTTTCTTTTTCTTTTTCTTTTTCTTTTTCTTTTTCTTTTTCTTTTTCTTTTTCTTTTTCTTTTTTTTCTTTTTCTTTTTCTTTTTCTTTTTCTTTTTCTTTTTCTTTTTCTTCTTCTTCTTCTTTTTCTTCTTCTTTTTCTTCTTCTTTTTCTTCTTCTTTTTCTTCTTCTTTTTCTTCTTCTTTTTCTTCTTCTTTGCCTTTGCCTTTTATATCAATGAGTGGGGAGAGAAGGTTTTTCTTGTAGAAAGCCTGAAATAAAATGTCTCTGTGAAAATTTTCATTTAATCACAAGAAAATACTTTGTCAGATTCATTCTTATCAGCTCTACCAAACACCTCTGTAGACCCAAGCTGAACGTGATGTCAGTGCCGAGATTCCTAGATAATACTCCCTGGTCCATGCTCTGTTTGTGTAAGCCAGATATATAGAAGTTGTTAAACACAAAAACTACATATCTGACTGTCCTGTGCTGTGCCAAACTATGTGGGCTATCTCTATCAATTGTGTAAAACCACTGGTGTTAGGTTAGCCAGACCTGGCATACATCAACCAGTTAAATTACTCCCAAGATAAAAGTTACCTTCCTGTGTTCTACTTGAGAAAGTTGACACCAGGAGTTGGAAATGAAAAAGTAAAGTAGTAATAACCAGAATAAAATAATTTTACACAGATGAGGCTTAAATAAAAATAAATAAATAAATAGGTTCTTTTGAAACTAGTTTAAATAAACTAGTTTCCATAGATGGAAACAGGTTAATTACCTACCATTATTCAATAATCCTGAGGACTATAAACAATAAATAGAAATTAAGACTCCTGTGAGAGAAAAAGGAAAAATGAAATTAGAATGCCCAAACAGGGCAAGAAACTAAAGGCTCTGAAGGAGGGGAAGAGATGACTTTGACTTAGTACTACGTCAATTCAGGCTATACCAAAAACAAACAAACAAACAAACAAACAAGGAATAATTAAAATAAAAATGAAAAATAATAAATCTACAGTTTTTATTATGGGATGCAACCTCAGTTTCTAATTAGTGTAGGTGAACTGAGCTCTTTACATTATATACTTGTGTTATAAATCTTTGATTGTTTTTTAATTAGAAAGCTTACTTAGATAATAAAAATAACCCTATTATTTTTGCATACAAATCAGACTTAAGAGAGAAAAGAGATTGATCAAGTTACTGATATTATGGGACAGAATTTTAGTCTCAGTTTAACAATTTTTCTATTAGCATTCTTCTCATGAGCAAATATATATTCAAAAGATAGCTGATCTTCAGCTAGTACAAACTGGAATTGCTGCATAGTCTTCAGTATAGTCACACTGATTTACAGCATCTTAGCATCTGGCTTATTGTTTCTATTACCATTTTTCTATTACTTGATGCTGCTTCAATTTTCTCCAAAGCCAGAGACATCTAAGTTATAATAGGCAGTTACTTATACTATTGGTAGATAATAAAAGAAATGGTTCTAATGGCTTCCTTGGCACTTTATGGGTATGCAGCAAAACAAAGACAAGGGTGTTACTCTAACGAGACTGCAATCTATGTTATATGTAGGCTAATACCATCCCCTATTCAAATTTCCCATCGTTTCATATTCTTAGGTCCTTTGTGATTTCTGCAAAATGTTTTGGCTGAAATGTTAGGAGGGAATGGTGACCCAGAGCTGAGACAGATCAAGGGCAAACAGGACTTTGCTGAGCAAGTGAAAAAGTTGAAAGAGACTGGTACTGGAAGCTAGTAAAAGACACAGAAAGTTATTTGGCTAGCTTGGACAAATGGTTAAAAAACATGAAGAAGCTTGTTGCTAGAGCTTCCTAGAATTTGGAACAGATGAATAGGAAATGGAGAAGTAACAGGGAGAACTGTGTGAGACATACTGGGATGCAAAGGATGGGAAATGCCCAGGGAGGAAGTGAGACTGCTAAAAGAGCCAAGAAGGGAGCATGGAGGTGATCTGAGACTGACAAAAACTCAGAGACACTAGGACTGGGACCGAAGGGGAAGGAAGGTGGGCATGGGAAGACTTGAGGAAGGAGCATTGGACATGGATGGGCCAGTGGACTGGTGTGACATATCTGAAGAATGCAGGTTGAGACAATGCAAACAAAGAAAATGAGAGTTGGAAGAACTCTGAAGAGACAAAATAGATTGTTTGAGCAGCGCCAGATGACAGAGATTTAGGCTTGGGGAGATAGGCAGAAGGCTGCAGAAAGCAGAAGACTTCCCAGGGAGAAGCCAGCTCTGCAGTCAGCTGGCATGTATGAACCCACTCTGCCCAATGGCACAGGAAGCACCCACAAACAAAAATTGTCCCCCCTAAATTTCCCCCTCCAAAATAGTCACTGCATATACCTCATACATCCAGAAACTTGAGCTCTGTGAACACAATGGAGAATTATATAATTTTTTCACTTCTGAATACAATTCTGGGGAGGGGAAAGTTACAGAGATCTTTCCTTCTTTCTGCCTTCTCTGAGGGTGATTATTGTTTCATTATGGTTAACATGAAATTTGCTACAGCCTAAAACCATATACTACATAGCAAAACAATATTGAAGTAGGAAATAGAATCCTGCTTCAGTGTATGGCCACCGTGTGTGACACAGGTGGCCAAACTGCTAACATTGTTTTGAAGACATGCTACTGGGAAAGGCTAAAGTAAGGCATTAATTTTTTCAAGACTGCATTATTCCTGCTCAGCTTCTTGTTTTCGACTCAGTCCTTCCCTCATCCAAAACTCTTGCTCCAACCAGATCCAATCCCTGTTACACCCCACTCTAAATCACACCACAGAGAGAATTCTCAGGTTTCTCTGAGATTCATGACTTGCCCCCACAGCACAGTCTCTCTTCAGAACCTGAGCACAAAGATTTTGGATCAGAGCTTTCCCCCATGGCCCAGCTAGCACATCGACTGTC
This sequence comes from Aramus guarauna, assembly GCA_013400195.1. Classification (NCBI taxonomy): domain Eukaryota; kingdom Metazoa; phylum Chordata; class Aves; order Gruiformes; family Aramidae; genus Aramus; species Aramus guarauna. The sequence continues at coordinate 982,683 of VXBL01008796.1, forward strand.
TTTCACCGGGCTTCATCCCTGGGACAAGGAGGAGCCCTGGAGTGCCCTGGCCCCAGCTTGATGTTCAAGGGACCAGGAGCCACGACACACTGCAGAATGCACCAGCTCAGTCCAGATGCAGCCTGTGGGAAACTGTTTTACCAGCCTCACATCTGTAAATAGTCAATACAGTAACCAGCAGTGTAAATTATTTCACACTCTTCCTTCTTGATGTTGTCATTGATAGTGCTTAGCACGATTAACGCTATTTCTATCTCTTGGTAAAATAGAAATATTTTCATATTATTTTGCTCCATTTTAAACTCAGGAACATTTGCAGTTGTGGTCAAAATACTACATGTGGAAAAAGTCTAGAAAACCCACATTGTTTTGTTGAAAATGGATCTTGCTTATTATAGCCTTGTAGCTATCAGTGTTTGGCGAGTAGTTTGGGAATTACTGATCTGGATGAAACAGGAGCAATTTTTAGAACCACCATAATGGAATAAATAGCAAGTGAGAGGGAGGGAGTCAGTGAAATGATTGAAAATTCATAGGGGAAAAGTGTCTTGACAGCTTACCAGAAAAGTCCATTAAAAAACATAGTCCTTGAGATCAGCTACTTCTACATCCCAGAGCTCTTCAGCCTATACAGTTATTTCTTTAATTGGCTTTAAAAACTTTCCAACCATCAGTCAGAACTAAGGCTTTTGTCTCATTGCAATGATTTCTTAAATTCTTATAAAATATTATTTTTAATAGACATTTTTTCTTCTTACCAGGGTTTTTCGTGTGTTTGTTGAAAGAAAAACTGGAGAAATCTATGTTTTGCATACAATACCCCTGAACTTTTCTCCCCCCAGAAAGTTTGATATGATTGAAATGTTGCAGATTGCTGTTTGTACTGAAGGAGAAATGGAGGCTGATTTGTTATAGCAGCACTCCGACAGACTCACTTGAAATAGAAGTGCTATGCTGCTTTTGCAGCACCACTGCTTGAGTGACTGACAAATCTGTCACAGCACTTCCACAAACAGCAGAGAAAGGCACACATTTCCAAGTGGATAGCTTTCACAGAAATCTTAGACTGCAGCCCAATTATTCCCTTTCTTAAAGAATAAACCTTGTTCTCCAGATATGACTAATACCCTTCTGAATATTTTTTTCATCTAAAGTTTAATGGCTTCCTTGTTTATATTTGCAAAATTCCATTACATTAATGACAAATCACATATTTTTAAGCCACTTGATATTTGTTTATTATATCCAATTTTATCTTTTTTACTTCAGAGTGGTTAATTCTTTGGTACAAGGTGTTGCTTGTAAATCCCTGTGTACTTTTTTCATGAATTTTACATAATATATAGATGGGTTTGTGGGGTTTTTTAATGAGTTTGCATAAAAACCTTGTATTTGTGAAAGGACTGACTGAAAAGGAGCAGAAGATTAGGACAAGCTGCCATCTCCTTAAAGTGAAGGTTTGGATTTATGGATGACAGAAGAGACAAAACAGACCTTATTTCCCTCTGCATTTAGGCTTGTTCTCTTTTCTCCCCTCTTTCAGCCAACTGCCATGGCCTTCAAGCCCCCCACTTTTCTGAGAACTTGCCAGTCCCTTGCCGAGAAACTAAGGTGGTTTTAAGCTGCTTTACTTTGCAAGTCTGTTGAATCTATTTGGTCTCTTGACTGCTGTGATGCTGAAAGAAAATTGCACTTTTAAGCAGCTTTTGTTTCATAATTCAAAGGCAGTGGAAACTGAAACAATAAATTAAAAAGGTCTGAGACAAACAACAGATCTGAGAGATTACCCGTATGGATAAAGAGTAAAAGAAAATGTACTAAAATACTCTGAATGAAAGGATGGAGCTGCTAAAAGGTCCATCACAGTAGCTGAACCTCTTTAGAAATGCCAAAAAAAAAAAAAAAAAAAAGGAAAAAAACTCAAATGACATTTTCCTCTGCATGTAATGAGGAGCAGTAAATGGAAGACATCAGGTATTTTTCATGGTTGGCTGGTTCCATGGCATCTGATTTGCGTAATAGCTTGTGCAGAAACTTAGGTAGTACTGCTCCCCATTCTATAAATATATTTCACATGCATCTGATTTTTGTCAGAGGAGACTAAGCAAAGATGAAAAAACAGAGGACTTTAAGATTGATATGTGGCTGAAAAGTCCACCTTACAAGTTCTTACAAACCCAGTTCCCAATTGGATTTAGAATACAATAAATCAGAATAAGACTATGTAGAGATCAAGCTTTCATCCTCTGCCTTTTGCTGTACAATACGAGTTACACATTTCTGGGCAGATTCTGACCTTCCAACCATAAGCGAATCTCTACAAGTACATAAAAAAGCCCAAGAACCTATGGCAGAAAGGCCACAAAACTCAGCATTCAAGATTAGCAGAATAATATGCAGTGTGGTACTTTCTCTGACAAAGCACTGGCTTAGGCAATGCCTAGGAAATAGGAAACATGCAATAGAATAAAAGAAGCCACATTATTTCTTACAGTATCTGAGTGCTGATAGTACACATGCAAGGAGAAATATGACAATCCTATTAGCACGTAAGAGCTCCTCACAGAGCTGTAAATGGTGTTCCCACAAAAGTTGAGTTCTCAGCCCACATGAAAGCAAGTGAAACAGCACTTCTGCCAAGCTGGGCGTTGGTATATAAGTGACTGTGGTGCTATAGGACTTTTAGCAATTCTGAAATTATGCTCTGGACAATACAAGATAAGATCTAATACTTGATAAAGTAATACTTGATAAGATCTAATATTTGATAAAATTTATAACTATACCGTTATAAAAGGTATTTTTCCTACTTTGAAATTATGCCAGTGCCTTGGACACTATGGAGAAGGTAAAAGTTTGGGAAACTAAATAAGATGACTTTAAAGAGGTTCCAGTCCTGAGGAACTGGGAGAAAAAAAATGAATATCCTATAGACAACAGATGTTCTCCAAGCAGAGTGTTACACAGTCTGCTTTCAGCATTAAGATTAAAAAAAGTAAGACCACTGGCTTGCAATAGAAGGAACCAAATCAACCTATCAGCGGGTTGATATAAAAACTGCCATGTTTGGGGTTTTAAAGTGACTGTGGCAATCTGAAACACGACAAAAACGGTTTCCCAGCACTAACAAAGGAAACTGGCAAATTGTCCTAAGAGCATAGTCTTATGCTTTTAGTTAAAAATATATGGCTTACAAGTTGAAAACAAGCTTAGGAGAACATTAATAGCTGCAAGCACATTCTCTAGAGTATATGATAAAAAGACAATGAAGTCTGGTAAAAAAAGAGAAATTGTTGGATAAACTGTAGATGCAGCAGCAATACTGGACAGAGGAAAGAATTAGTCTGTTAGCACAGGGTGGCTGGAAGCTCATGCTCATAGCCACTGCTATCAAGCCAAGGGGAATCTCTTAAATCCAAAAGGAATTCTGTTTAAAGACAACAGGGAACAGGATATTTAACAGATTCTATAAAGGTTGTTTAAGAATGTAAAAGTAAAATAAATAAATAAATAAATAACCAACCCAAAACCCACAACGATATTTTACGCTGACCTCTACTGAATAGCAGTATTGGGAAGCTATCAAGACACATTATATATGCTAAAACAGAGACCAGGACAAGCAGGACAGTGTGTTCTAGTGCAGAAAACCCAACCCAAAGTATGTACATACACATACAGGATATGTAACATACTGTTTTCTTGCATGACTAGTATTCTGTTTTCTGTGAAATAGTTTCTTCTGAAAGAGAGTGACTGTATGTCCAAGATGGTTTACGCTAAGATGCAGTATACCCAATGTAACAGTAACAATCTACAGATTTAGTGAACATTAATTTAAACAGTCTTCAGCAACATTTGTTTAGTTATTTAATGGAAACTAAATTTCCTTATTTTCATCAACCTCAGAAACCCCAATCTGATGGACTGGTAAATTAAGGGGTGAAAAAGGTTACAGGGTAAGATCCCTATTATACATATCGTTTTTCAGGGACAGGGTGCATGGCAGTTAGTGAAATACCAGTTGCCACCTTCTGACACTCATCTAACACAACAGAGGGAACAAGGAGGTCTTTGACATCAGGAATTCAGGAAAGAAGAATTCAGTGTATGTAGAAATGTAAGGAAAAGTCAAACATAGCAACAAGAATTAGCATAACATGGGGTCCTGGAAGCAGCGATGGCTGCGGGTAAATGATGAAATATGAATTTCTATCAAGTACTGTGGCTGCAGGCAGTAACAGTTGCCCAACAGCTTGCTCACAGCCTGGTAAGGTTGTTATCCCCCCAGACACATCCTGAGGAGGAACAGACAACTGCACTTTCACCAGCAAGTGGAAGATAAAAGAAAAGTGTGCTCAAATGTATCTGCTAAGGTTGCACACAGATAAAAGTCTCAGATAGACAGGTAGGTCCCAAGACATTATAATGTCAGAACAAATGAACTCTAGTACCAGAGTCTCAAAAGTTAAGTACTGCAATTCCAAGCATCACAATGCCTAGGATCTAATTTTATAACAGGACCTGTGTTTTAAGACAGAAAAAAGAATAGCAAGAATAGTACAAACACAGATATCACAGGAAAGCTAAGGATGGGAGAGGAAGAGTTAAATCATACGAGTAGGAGCTACAAGACCCTGTCCAAAATAAGATTTATCATAGTACCTTCTTGTGCTAAATTTTACCTCAGGGGTGAGTGAGGCATAAAACCCTGAGATGGAGTCAGAAAGTGATTCAAGTTGCAGGAAGGAAATACATACTTAATTCTCAGCCAGCTAATGAAAAAAAAAAAAAAA
>VXBL01008796.1:987484-1094954 GCA_013400195.1 Aramus guarauna
AACCAAACAAAAAAAAAAAAAAAAAAAAACAAAAACAAAAATAAAACCCCCAAATCTCAAAACCCACCAAAAAACCCCCACCGAACCCAAACAACAAAAGATCAGATAAAAACTGATAAATGTTACTGCTTTGCTGTGTGCCCTTAAAGGAAACACTGCTGTTCGGACATATGTAACACAGAGGTTAATACATATAAATGAGCAAAAGGCTCCTTTTAAAGTCTTTTCTAATATTTTCCCTACAGCACTAGCAGAAAATGTATGGAAATATTGCTCTCTCACCTAATTCATGGGGTGTTTGGAGGATTAATTAGTTAATGTTTATGCAGTGCTTTGAAGATCAAAAGCACAGTATAAGCACCAAGTACTATTGTACGAGTCCACAAGAAGCAGGAAGTGAGAAACCTCCATCTCATAAAAGGAAAGAGTTTGATGCTTGTTGTTATCAAGTTTTCCCCTCATTTGTTAGGTCTTTCATTCAGGGAGACCATCTTTATGTTCTTCCTTATGTTGCTAAGGGTACATTTCTGTGAACTAGAGCTAGTAACAATAGCTATTCAGACCATTAGACAGCTGGAAAGAATATCATAAAATTACTGCTACTCAGGTGCACCTTTTGCTTCTTTGCAGTGCAGGAAAAAGTAGGGGACAAGATTCAGTAACAACATGTTTTGAATGTTATAATTCTACCATTGACGTAACCATCCAAAAGTCTAAAATAATGGTAGAGAGTAAATACCGCAGAACAGAAGATGTTTTCAGTAGCACGTTCACCATCAGATGGAGTCTTTAAGTCACAACTGCTTGTCCTCTGAAAGATCAAGCACAATCTGTTCGCATCTGAACCAGCTGCTGTTCACTTTTATGGGCACAATAGGGTCAAACCCCAGAGCCGCAGGTGTGCAGTAGCTACAGCAAAGGTTTCTGATCAACATGTTAGGAAAAAAACAGATCGAGAGGAAGCCTGTTCAAAACCAGATAACATTTCCAATTGGAAAAGAAGAGTTTGTCCAAGAAATCTCAGAAATGGAAGTTCATTCCAAATGGTTTTATGCAAAAGCTCAGGTCAGATAATTACTGTGGTCCAAGCCGGCCCAAGCTAAGGTACATGCCAGCCCATATGGTGCTACAAGAGCAGGAATTCCTTCACTAGGAATCTTGCCTCCTAGCAGAAACAGAGGTAAAGGATCCAAAGCTCTTTCTAGCTTCCTGGGCTTTTTAAATAAAATATTTCAAGAGATGTCCCTGCTTTCTAATCCGCTCACAGTGCGGCTTCACTTTTCATTTCAAGTGTTTCACTCTTCTGACTCAACTAAATATATTATTTTAATTTTATATACTGGAGGGAAGGCAAAAAAATTCATTAACAGCCACCACTATTTTAGTATTCTGCCTCGCACTACATACATTCCCAGTTGCATTTACTACGGGTGAAATTGCAGTCTAGAGTTCTTACATCTTTTATGCTCAACCGTGCAGCACGTGTACCCTAAGGAAAAACAAAGCACACGAGTTTTAAATGCCTTCAGGGTAGTGTTCAGTACCTCTGTTGAGATATCCCATTGCTATGCTTGCCTCATCAGAGTATCTCAAATTGAACTGCTTCCTCTGTAAGGAACATAAAAATCATCAGCTTTATCTGAAGAAAGCGAAGATCCTTCAGAAAGGGAGAACAGTGCATGGATTTCAGTGACCTTCCAAGGCTCCTGGGCTGGGCTGATTTTTGGTCCACCTTGGACATCCTGTATATTTGTTTTAATACATAAAGTGAAGAGTCCCGACCTCCCCCCACCAAAATAAATAAATAGATAAATAAATAAATAAATAAATAAAATTCCTGAGAACAGAGATTTCTATCCAGCAACAGAACAGGATTCTGTCAGAAACTTTGTATCCTGAAGCTGCATCACAAATTCTTCTTTCACTCTTTGCTTGCAGTTGAACTGGATCACTTCAAAACAACAGTTCAGCAGCAATTATTTTGGTGTTAAATAACTGTCCCTTAAATGAATGTATTGGGTTACAGGAAACTCTAAACTAACTTGACTGTCAGATGTATCGTAACTAACTTAATGCAAGGGCATGGCAGCAAAGCAGTTAGTGTGTTTTGCTTCAGATCCTACTGCTTGAGTTCAAGACTCATTGGGGACTGTCAGAAAGACCTGCTCCCGTTTAAGCTGGCTCCAAATAGATATCTTATCATCAGACAGGAGACTTAAATGCCGGCCTCATTACTCCTTTGAGCATAACTGGAAACAGGCACAACTCTACTTAACCCAAATTAATCTGTTAGGATGGCTCGGCTTCAAGCAGTCCAGTAAGCCTGGGAACAGTGAATGTGGAATTTGCTTAAAACTCTCTTTAGCTGTAGACTACTCAGTAACTAATGATCTCATAGTAACTATAAGTTACTAGAAAAGCTGGAGTTTTAGTTCCCAGACTAAGTTTACATAGGTTCAAAATGTCTGGAGAAGAGGAGGCTGAGGGGAGACCTTATCGCCCTCTACAACTACCTGAAAGGAGGTTGTAGTGAGGTGGGGGTCGGCCTCTTCTCCCTGGTAACAAGCGATAGGACCAGGGGGAATGGTCTAAAGTTGCACCAGGGCAGGTTTAGGGTAGACATTAGGAAAAACTTCTTCACAGAAAGGGTTGTCAGGCTCTGGAATGGGCTGCCCAGGGAGGTGGTTGAGTCCCCGTCCCTGGAGGTATTTAAAAGAAGGATAGATGAGGTGCTTAAGGACATGGGTTAGTGGTGGGATGGCAAGGTTAGGTTAGCGGTTGGACTTGATGATCTTAAAGGTCTTTTTCAACCTAGATGATTCTATGATTCTATGATTCTAAAATCTTGTTCAGGGCAGAGGCACACTCTGGAAATAATGAATCTTTTCTACTGCTAGAGGTTACAGACTTAAGGTCCTGTTCTTTTCCTTTCAGTAAAACTAGGGCAGATTCAACAGTTTCTAAAAGCGAAAGGTTTGTACAGAACAAAAAAACAAGTTGAAAGGCAACCCTGTCCATCTCTCTCCACCCTGGGAAGAGAAAACTCCTGAAAGGATTAATGGTTCCAAATGGCTGTTGATAAAGCTGTAATCTGCATTTAAATAGAAAGATTCCCAAATGCCAAGGTATTCATTTTTCTTTTTATAGCAGGGGCAGAGCTTTTTTCATGTGTACATTTTAATGTTAAAAGGACACTGTGGTGCAGGTCTGTGGTTTATCTCACTAGTGCACAGCTAGCTGGGTATAAGTTGACCTGCCAGAGTAATGCAGAATGTTTTTTCTGAGCAACATCCTAAGAAACAAATATGTCTAGAAGGATGAATAACGTGAGGCTGTTATTGTGCAGCTAACGTAGAAAACACACACAATGATGCAGCTGAAGGACCAGGTTCATAGAAGCTCATGTGCAGGGGCAGCACCAAGCTAAGTATGAATTGGGAATGAAGACCTGGCAGAGCCATCTGACTCATCAAATCCTGTCTCTTGCATGAAATGGCAACCAAAAAAAAAAATCCCCAAAGAAAACCTCCCGTAATAAAAGAATATCCACTGAGAATCCACTGAGATCTTACACTAATGTACACCTGAAAAATAAAGCAGAACAAAGTCTATGTAATCCCCAGTCAAAAGCCTGGGGAGGCCACATAAAACTGATAGGCATAAAACTCAAGGGATTCGAAGGAATCTGAGCAGATTTCCCTGAGTATGTTAAATCCCTCACTGCACTACTGATGAGTTAATATTCAGATAACTATGTCAGGTGAAATTGCTTAATTAGAGCTCTAATTAGTTTCCAACCATTCAGAAAAAAACATTAAGAAGAATCTCATTTTAATTAAGAATTCATTTTTTTGATAAGCAGGTGATTCTATCAGTCACTGACAGCTACATGGAGGATGGCATATTTATGTGTTTATATTTTTGCATCGCTACATACTCACACCCACAATCAGGCTGGATGTGTGACATATTTAAAGCTCAATTCTGACAGATGCTTAATCACATGAGTAATCCCATGGGTTTACATGAGTAAATGTTTGTGGTGTAGAGATCCATTTAGACTTCATTGCTATTATGTGAATTTCCACTGTGATTATGATCCCTCCAAAATGTCTCAGGCCCCATGTGTTACACGCTTCATGTTTGGGCAAATCACCAAGGTCCCAAATAGACTAGGAGGTCCTGGTTCCTCTCTCTTGATGCAATCAATCTCAGACAGTTTATGGAAAGTGAAACAGGTTTTACAGGTATTCTCTATGTGCAGAATACCTGTAACGCTGCTACTTACTGCTTGCTTCTGAAAGGTGGGAGATGTGGAGAGAAACAGCCCATTAAGCAAGGCCTGGCTCTCTCCCTTCTCACCCAGCCTTTAGGAAAAATAACTGTTACTGTTGCATTTGATGTGGATCCTGACGTGGAACTTGCTCTCAGTGCTCACATTTCAGTTTGGATCACTTTGGAGGGAAAGGCAGAAGAATGCTTTGCCTGGTGTCTTAACTGTGAGCTAGTGGCACAGCTGTGAAGAAATACAAAAAGCTGAATTTTTTCTTATATACATAGCGGTAACCTCCCATTAAAACCAACCAACCAACCAACCAAGCCTGAGACATCTTCAATATTTAAATATCTATTAGGCATACAAGGAGTTTCTGGCTCACAGGTATTTAAATGGTTCTTCAGGTACTGCACCTCTTGTGAATCCAGCCTTGTTCCTCCATTTCTGCTGGGCAGCGCCCAGAAGGCTTTTAGAGTGTGCATTGCAACAGTGCTGCAAATTTTGACTCTCCCCTAGGGCTTCTCCTCTATGAAAAGCCAGCTGGTTTCACTTGCTGCAAAAGTATTCACAAGAAGTTTGGCCAAAACAGCTTGGTAGGAATTGGCCAAAGTTACTATATTGTGAAACACTTCTATATCTTAATATGAAAGTCCAGATTTGTATTATTTAAGTTTTCCCTTCTGTTCTTTTAAAATAAAGCATTGATGAAATTATGATTAAAGAGTTATTCCACTCTTTCCTTTCTCATTGCTGCATTGAACCTGCTTTTGTTAATTACTAAAATATTTAAAAATCGTTAAAGTAGTTAGCTACTTATTAACAAACATCTGTTATTTCCAAACTTCTAAGAGCCTGAAAAATTGGTATATAGTGAGATCTCTTTTAGGTACATGTTCATCCCAAACCCCAGGCCACCATACAGCCCCTTCTGTATGCCATCTTCCTAAAACATTGCCAGACTTTCCCCTTCCCTGTAAAGGTGTTTTTCTTTCATCTGTGCAAAACGGCTGCATCCACGCTGCTAAAGTGTCACCCAGTCTCTGGCAAGGCAGCACTGAGCACAGCTGGATCAGGATCCCTCTGTAACTGAGCTGATCTTTGTGCTTGTAGGCGTGAAGATGCCATGGCAGAAATTAGTATTTTTGTGGACCCACATAGACTTCAGTGCTGCCTGCACATATCTCATGGTCAGAATTGAAGCTTCTATACACTCTCTCAGGTCTAAGAGGAGTTCATGCTCCAAATACATGATAGCTGTTAACAAATAATCATTACAATATTAAAAATTCTAAAAAATCTGATGTTAATATCCATAATAAAGAAGGATGTTGTTTTTCATACAGAGACTAATGTGCAGTACATGTGCAATTTTAATGGCAATTAGGCGGGATGTGAAATTAAAGTCAGTATTAAACTAACATTCCCTTCCTGGGTTACCTCCAGGCTTTAAAGTACAGAGGCTCCGTCTGGGCATTCGAGATACACTAACCCCAAATTTAGACTATGTGTTACTACTAAAAGCCCAGGGCTTCTGCCTGAGCCATGGAAAGGCGAGCATTCTTCCCTTCATTCCTCTGCTGCTTGCAAATCTCTTGTCTTCCTCCCTTGAAGAAATATGCTTGAAAGGGAAACAATGGCACCAGAATAGAAAAACAGTAGCTGGGGGTCGTAAAGATGACATCAGCCCAAGGTCTGGACAGATTTTATTTTGCTGTAGGTGAATAGCCAACAGAGTTTATTTTAAAATCAGTTTGACTTCAAACCACTCAAGCTATATGCAATCACATATAAAATTCCAATACAGACACCTCTGCCTTGGGTGAGCTGATCAGTAATATTTATTTATGTGTCTCATCGTCCTTGCTAGAACCTCCTTATGTTTACCACAATATAACTCCATTTGGTTTTCAGATCACTGGTTTTCTGTTATCGTGATCAGATTACACTGGGAAAGTTTCCATTTTGATGGATACTTCATATTTCCTATAACTTTAAAACATACCCTAAGCAAAATTTATTGAGGAATTGACTCAATTCAGAGCCTATCAAGGCAATACAGCAGTGAGGAAGGTCCCAGCTTTGAGTCATGCTGTATATTGGGTGACCTCTGAGACTTGCAGCCACCAATTCTGTGAATTTTAAAGCAAGGCACATGAAGAATGAGTTTTCGGTTTCTTCGTATACAGCATGTGTCACCTACATGTAGGTTGTTTTGTGAGAAAGCTGGCATTCTGTATTGCTCTGGAATATCACTTGCCAGTTTGCAATAAAAGCCCAAAGAAACAAAGTGTTTAGAAACAACTGCTTATTTTAGATCTCAATTTCCTCACCATTCCTAAGGACCAAAAACGTGAATCAGGCTTTGAATTCTCAGATTTAGGTTAGATCTCTCTGTTTTTAGGTGCCAAATACTGGATATCCAGCAACATTTTTCTGGTAATAGGAGTTTCTGGGAATAGGAGTTTCTGGTAATAGGGGTTTCTGGTAATAGGGCTTATGCCACAGCGGGTTTAAGGCAAGCATTAAAGGGCATTTGGCAACAGAGTTCTAGTTGACTAGATCTTCTTTCCTTCTATCCAAAAAGTAGTGTATTCTCAAGTTTTGTTCCTTGTAAGATTAACCAGAATAGAATAAGCATGGTATTTATTATCTTTCAATATTTCATAAACTATTCTGATCACAGTTTTAAATATATTAATAGCTGTGCTAGATTTCATTCTTTTTCTTCTTGTGGACATGTTCTCATTTAGCAAAGGTATAAATTAATTCAGTTCATTCAGCAAAGAAAAATACACTCAGTATATTTTTTCAAGTACATAATGAGTATGCCACATATATAAAATCATATCTTGGTGTTGACTGTAATATACGAAGCAGGTTGATTTCCATCTCACTCACATAGTCCGTTTATTACCTATAAATGTAAAACGTTTCAATTCCATAATGGATTTCTTTGCATTTGTAAAAACCATATCATACCTATTGTACAGACAGTAATGAGAAACCTTGAATAAAGTACATACAGTCAGCAAGCAACAAGGAAAAATATTTACTCACTCAGTTGCTCTGTCACATTAAATATCCATCCCTTTGTTTTTCACTGACAACAGTTCACTGTGCCTTAAAGCCTTGGGACCAGCTTGCTATAGGTCAGCGTGCCCTGGGGCTGTCTTGGCCGGGTGGGGAAATGAGCTCCAAGAATCAATGAAGAATGTCGCTGGTTTAGACGGGACCATCTCGCAGTGAATAAACCTAATGCAATTGCAGCAGAGGTGCATGGACAGCAGGAAACTCTTCAGTTGCAGCACCCAGAACTTTAAAAGATTTATAAATGACACCCAAAATCTTAGCAAATTGAACATACTTTTCACCCATGACAAGACCTATGCCTCCTCTTATGTTAATATTCCACCAAGACATACCAATAGCTGAATTCTTCCCAAATGTGGATGACTGCCTGTTCCTTGAGCACTGAGAAAATTACATGCTGAATTGCCTGTGTTGTACACTCCTGAGTTTAGTAAACCCCTGTTAAGATCAGCATTCTGCTGGAAGCACTTTTTACCACAGCTTGCATTAAGATTTTCTTTAAAACATTTGATTGTTTGGTATCAGACCACTAATCTCCAAGTGCATATAAGGCATTGTCTTGTATTTTAAACTTTGGTATCTGAGTCCATGACTCAGTGTGATCTCTTGGAAAAGGAAGTTTTATGTACATTAAAAACATATGCATGTTTTATAACAGTGATAACTTCTTATGAAAAAGTGATATATTTTTATTATATAAGGGACATTGCTAGTTCATAAGGGACTCACAATGCTCAGTGATTCAGCGTCTGCTATGTACTTAAAACGTTTTGTAGAGTACTTCAGTGTGTTTGCCTAAGAAGTAAAAATTGCTGTAAAAATGTAAGTTGCGGTAATGGTGTTATTGCAAGACAATTTTGCCAGCCACAATGAATGATTTCTAAATGCCACAGTGTGATTAAGCTGTAAGGCACAACAGGTTATATTACAGTGTGAAGCCCTAGGTGTGCTGAAATTACCTCTCAACAGCTCACCCGGGAGTATCTCTGGGAGATTATAACATGACAACTTTACTGTTTTTTAAAAATGAATAAATGAAGTCATTAAAAAGCATTTTTTCCCAGATAAGTGAAGTGCCTTCCATCACCCAGTGTGCAGTCATTAGGTCTAATGTGCTTTTCTGCAGAAATATTTCAAAATGATCCAGGGTTCCCTTCCTTGCTATTGTGGCAATAGGAAGATTTGTTACAGGAATCTTGGCTCTCTCTGAATGAAGGATGTATGCACAATTACCCAACATACTCAATTCTCAGATTCTACAAAACTGCACTACTAACAGACCTACTATGTTTTCTAAAACATTACTTGCTCCAAAGCTCTTGTTATTTCACTCCATAAGTTTTTCTTTCCCATTTCTTTCATCCAAGTACAAATAATACCAGAGACCTCACTAACTGACTGCCCTATAGCATGACTGATTCCTCAGGACATGTGGAGATCCTTTTGAAGACCTATACCATAAGGCCTACAAAGTGTTGTTCAGCATTATTTTTTTCAATTAAACAATGTGACACACCAGTCTTCCCCTTATTTCAGAGAATACACGCTTTAGGAAAACAAAAAAAAGGCATAAATGATATTTCTATGCACTTGTGTATTGGTTGCACACAAAGACGCCATGCTGCAGTGATTCCAGCCCAGCAAGCCATAAGGCCTTTGCAGAATGTAGGTGACAGCTCGAGGGTACAACTAGAAACCATGAATAAAAGCAGGTAAGGTGTGTCCATGTAACCAAGCTGCTGTGGCTTTTTTCTGATTGAGTCGTGGTGCTATAAGTCCAACTCTCCAGCACAGGACAACGTCATTCAGTTCAGATCTCACCAATGAGATTTTTCCCTCTTCCCTCCACTTTGGCACCGGAGTCCTGCTGGCTCTGAGGTGAGTTAAGGCCTGAGCTCTTGTGGGCTAGCGAGCAGCCCAGGTAGTGCTCAAGCCTCTGGCATCACTCTTGCAACCTCCATGGGGGAATATTTAACCCTCAGCAGCCCTGCAAGAAACAACTGTCGTTTCTGCAGCTCTGCCGTGAAACATCTGCCTTCTCTGTTGCATCCTGTGCCCTGGAGAGCTGCCAGGAGATTTGTGTCATGGGGAAAATATAAAAATAAGCTACTTAAGTCAAAGGGACTGATAGTTAAAGGTAAAGGCAAGCTTAGGGACATATAAGGACAGGAAGAGCTAAAGTATAGAGGCAGCAGGTTTGGAGTCTTTTATTAAACCTACTTAAAAAGTTAAAGTACACCAACCCTACCCAGTTCCGCACATATGAGCTAAGCTACAGTACTGTTGTAGTTTCCCCATTATTGCTTTTTGATCATGTCCCACTTTTTATTGTACCAGCACATCAACTTTTAAGCTCTTAAAGAACAGATTAGAACACTGTGTGCGTCTGCAGTTTGTCTAACACCCAGGAGATCTTTGGGGGCTGCTATCCCATGTAGTGAATACTCATTGCAGAAGCAGGAGTGCAACGTCCCTTGTGGGCTCTTGGCAAAAAAGTACTAACTGGATTCAATGAACAGGGATTTCTTCAACCTGTGTGCAGAGCTGGAGAGACTTGGGGTTACTCTACCACAATAAACTGGGGCGTATACAACTAAGGTAGGAAAAGTGAAAGAAATAACAGAATCAATGGTTGTGATGGTTCTGTTTCTTTAAACAAAGCTGAAGACCATTTTTAATTACCTTTCATGGTTTGTGCTACAGGTAAGCCCATAGTGGTAAAACCTGTCACCATTCCATTGTACAAATGGCAAGGGCTTACCCTTACATTGGTGTGAGAATGGATCGTATGTGTGGTGTAGTGTTTTGATAATGCATCACTGGTGACAACACAAACATTATATCCATCTGACTCCAAACAACTTCTATTTCTACTCACCTCAGAGGGAATTTGCTGCAAGCATCTGTGAATTTCTTTTTACAGTAATTAAAGGTGGTTAGCTATTTACAAAATCCCTAAGCCATCTCCTAGAATACCTTCCATTGCATTTGGAAAAAAACCCCAATTTATATAAAATTAAAATATTGTTCTGTTGTAAAGGAACAGCATATTCTAGAACTTAACACAGTGTGGGAAAATTAATTTAAGGGTTTTTTTTGGTCTCATTGTGGCTCACATGCTGTTGTTAGAAAATAAAGTTAAGATTAATTTCCACTACTGAGTGTATTCCAAACTTGATATTGGAAACATGCTGTTTACAGACATTGAAGTATATTACCTTGTACAGTTGGCTTTGAACATTTTGAAGAATAGCACCTTTTCACATTTTATTTTGGCACCTGGATCTGATTGAATTATTTGTTTTGATGGAAAAGGCTGTAAGAAGAAATTCCTCCACTGGGAAGAAAACAGTTGCCATAAATTTCATGGCATATATGCAGTTCATAGGTGGAAGCATTTAATACAGTCTATGTCTCCCTCTCTCAAGTGTTACAGAATTAGCCAGTTGGTTAGAGGTACTGGATAAGTGAAAGACAAGTGTGTTGTAGCTGTCCCAGGCTCATGGAACTGAGAGCTGGATATAACATGTTCCTTTTTTTTCAGCTGTCCTCTGCCAACACTTCGATTTACTACATTCTCAAGTGTTTTAGCAGACTAATTTTTAAATGATTCACTGCTGGAGTTTCTACTGTTTCCCTCTAGAGACTGTATCACTCTGATAGATGTCACCATTAGAAAGTGCATCAGCAGACAGGCTCAAATAGCTTTCATCCAGTTTCATCTCAATATTACTCCATGGGCTACATTACAGAAATTCTGCCCCTCCTTGGCCACCACATTGCTCTTACTTGCATTATTAAAGTCTCTTGAAACTCCTGTCAGGACTGAGGTCTCCTTGAACCATGTTTTTAGTATAAATGCTTTATAATTATTGTTTCTACCTTGCCACTTTGCAGTCTCTTCAGACAAGTGACTTGGAAAATATGAAGTGCTAAGGAGACAGACATGATATAAAAACAAGCCAGTGCAAATGTTTTGGTCCTTATAAACAGACAAATGCACTGACATTTAACCTACCTTTTCCTCCTTTTTTATCTTATTTTCTCACCAGCTATTGCAGGCTTGTTAGTTGTAAATTAGCCAAAAAAAATTTTTCAAGCATGATTGGGGCCTTACACATTGGCCTTTCTACACCCTCATCTGCTTTGTTTTGTAAACATTTTTTCTTGTACATAACTACACAAACATATGCATGGTATATCATACAATACTATTCAGAAGCAACAGAAAAATCTAAATTACCTGATTGATTCCAACAAAGAAGCACCCTTACAATGCTTGTGACAATGCTTGTCACAAAACCTAAGGTGGTAGGATGTACACAGAAAAGGCTAAAAACCAAGGTTAAAATTGTAGGATGCTGTTCAAAAACCGGTGGTGTCTCCCCATTTGGAATCCAGGATCCAGATCACACCATCTCACCGAAGGAAGCTGAAGAATCAAGGAGAGAGGAGAAATTATATGCTCAAGACAGTAAAAGACTGGAAAAAGACAAACAAGAATAGGGTAGAAAATCTTGCAAGAAGATGGATAGAACAAGACACAAGAAAGGAATGAAAAATGGTATGGGGTATAATGGTTTTCAGCCGGATGATATCAAGGATAAGGGTTCATAAAAGGTAATCAAATGGTCCTACAGCACTCAAAAATTCATTACAATTTAAAATTAATACACTCTTGTTCACTTTTAGCCACATATCCTTGCCCTTCAAGATCAAGTATTTTCTGTCAAGATCTCAAAACAAGCACCTAAATATAAGACATATGGCTTTTCAGTGTTATCACAGATGCATACTCTTTCAGTAAAAAATAGTGGATAAAGTGAAAAATATTCAGGCACAGGTTTATCACCCTATGAGAGTGGCTTAGAATCACTTGTCCATCTTCCTTCATTCTTCACTACTTTGTTGTTGTTGTTGCTAATAGAAGAGCTTAATAAATATTAGAAAACCCAGCTGAAATAGTTGATTCTAATTCACCAGATGTATACTGCTTTCAGCTGATTGTCTCAGGATAACAAGAGAAGAAATTTGTCAGCCTGTTTTACCTAATTAACCAGCAGATCATGCACAGCAGCCAGGACGAGGGTCAGTATAGTTGCCACCTGCCTGGAAAAAGCTGTCCCAGTGACCTGGCTGCTAGCACTCTAGAGCAGAGTGATGATGGCTTCTCAAACTCTCTTTCCATGGCTCTTCAACCTCACATAAAATTATTAAAGATTCATTGCACACAGATATTCCACTGCCCTAGCAAGTACTCTACCTGCTAGGATGAAGCACCATTCCCAGGGACTCTCTGACCTGATTAATATTTTAAATATTTTATTCAAAATCAAATGGCTCCAATAAGTGAGATCAAGGAAGACCTGCCCATATGACCCCACGAATATATTACTGTGGACCTCTCCCAGGGGCCTGGGATCTTTTAACACTGCCTGCTCACAATCAGCCATGAATAAATCCGAGCTGGTGTCTCTCACAGATGTCCTAGCTACCAGTTTATGGAATCATTGATATTAATTTCAGCCAGTTTTGCATGAGAGTGTCAGTACTTTATACACAGTGGAATAAGATCAAGGGGAGACTGAGGGCACTTCAATCAGACCATCCCTCCCGTGAGGCACAGAAAGCAAATTAGACGTTATATAAAAGAGTCTGGGCTCATACAACCAGCAGCACTGCGGGTTTGCTCTCAAGATAAAACAAACAGATACTGTCTTTCCCAAACTACCAGATAATTTCTGCCTTAGCTTTCACGTGTACACCCATCTCTAGGGGTAAGAGTTCAGGCTTCAGTGCCAGTTCTTGGTGACACCGCTCTTCCCCAAGTGCCCTGCTCTGCTGCCTGCATCAGCTCCTGCGTCTGCACCCTTGTCTGATTGCAGCTGAACTGAGACCCAAGCAACATCTAGTACAAGCCACAAACCAGCTCCAGCCAGCTGCTGCCACCCTAGAGAAAACAGCGCTTGATCCAAAGCCTACTGAATTCAATGCAAAGACAGCTCTGTCATTTGGATCCAAATAAGAAAATATTTAGGGGNATCTTAAATACTTCAGAGTGAAAAATATTGCGTTTGACACATTATACTGAAGCAATTCAAGCAGAAACCATTTCCAGCTGACAAGTTTCTCTCTAACTCCTGGACTCAAGAGTTCTTTTCATGTTAAAGTTGCAGGAACAATTCAGTCACCATCATCCTTACACCAAACCATATATATGGACTCAGATACTTCTCTAAAATGCACTAATTTTAATGGTGTTTGTATTACAGCTGTTTTAACTCCAAGTTGTGACAGGAAAAATACGTAAATGTGTTTAAAAATTAAGTCCTTTGCAAAACAGCAAAGTTATAGCTGCTTGGTGCTATGCTTCCCTGAAGCATTTTTACACAAGCACACCAGAGTTTAGAGGAAGGACAGTCTGCCTATTCTTTAAAACATGTTTTGGTCCTGAAGGTAGAAACTGACTTTCATTTGAATCTGGCATGAGGAAGCCACAGAAAAGTGAAAATGAAAGCATCCCTATTCCTTCAGTTTTAAATTCATATCAGAACCATGGATATATTTGTTCTTATGTGCCTAAAGCTCTAGAGGTGTTGTCAGTGCCCAAATATTGCTTTTTGTCAAGATGGATAAACTCCTGCAGCAATTACAGTGACAGCTTCCATGTAAGAGAGAATATTCTCTTCTCAAACCCTTGCCTATTCACAGACAACTTTCAACATTAAATTACTTTCTCCTCTGTGTCTCAGAAGTCTAGGACATAACACTGTGCTGAAAATCAACACTTAGTTTACTACTCTATTTTAATTTCCATTCTTTTCTCAATTTATTTCAGTCTTAATAATTTCAGTTAGCATATTATAGTGTGATTGATATACAGTAGTTTTTTATCTATGGTATACAGAAGATATAAGGTTGAGATATATTGTCAGCAACTACTGCTTAGGTTGTGCCTTGGTAGAAATTACTGTTCTGATCCACTTCGGACTATCTAAGACTCTAAGGAATTAGAGTTGCTGCCTTTGGTTCAGCCCCAGCCTGGGCTGTGAGGATGAAAGGATTCAAGGCATCCCGTTACTCCCCAATATTTTCCAAGCATCATCTGTACACTTTCTGTTTGATTGGTAAAATATTTTGGAGATGTAGAGCAAAAACATGCAGCCTGAGATTGCTGAATTCATTTCATAGCACAAAGATGAGCATTGTTCAGTTTGGAATATACAGGCCATTGGTTTCTTTTGACTCACACAGACTAAAATGCAAATGTATTGTAGTAATAAAAGTGTAGCCTGGATAATAATAAAATATCTTATATCACAGATTCAGGCACAATATGTTTCAACAAAGAGCACTAATTAAAATTAATCTCTGGGATACTTAAATTTTAGTGATCCTGTCATATGCATCACTCTGACATTAAAATTACTTGCTAATGTCAGTCATAAACAGTGATGTCATATCTGAAACTGCTCTAAGTGAAAAATTGTTCTCCTTCAGTTTCCAGATAAGCTTTTTGCAAGCATGCCTCATAGCAAAATCATGAGCTGGATTTCACTGCCAGAGCTTTTGCTCCCAAAGTCATATTTATTAGCCCACATATAAAAGCATGCATGAAAAGGAGCTGACAGAGCACAGTGAGGCATGAATTTCAAGTATATTCCTGAATCAAAGGTCAGAAGCAGATTTCCTATTTGAGTAGCAATTATAAATAACCATCAGAGGTGAAATAGATTGAAATACTGGGTTATGTCGTGTTTCCTGTTGGTTTTGAAAGGTTAAGATTCTGAAGGAAAGAAGAAAAACCCCTATTCCATCTCTTGAAAAAAAAAAAAAGAAATGCTTTCCAAAAAGGGCAGAAAATGAGGTAACAGAGTACTTTATTTTTCCCAAGAGAGATATTCACCAAGTCAAAGATTTTAAGGCCAGAAGGACAGTCCAAGGACACCTTTCTATACAGGTACTATCTGTTTTCTTCTTCCATGTCAGACACCTCAATACACACTTCACACCACAAAGAGATAAACTGAGACTGAGCAGTAGTAGATGGCTGCTGATTTGCACCCCATGGCCCTGCTCTCCTCATCACCTACAGCATGTTGAGGCCGTGCAAAATTTCTGTGTCCTGAAAGCCTCCTCTCAAAGTAGCCAAATCCAAGGGATCGTGGGAAAGGACCTCCAGGACCATAGATTTCCAACCATATGTATTGCTCTTCCAGGGCATGACTTTAAGTAATTCCCAAAACACAATTGTTTATTCATCAGGGTTTTTTTCTCCATCCATAGATCCCACTTGATTTGCTAACTCTTATGACTACCTTTCCTTGGATACCGTTCTTATTTCTCTTTCTGTTCTTCAGTTTCAATATACCATCCACAATTTCCTTGCTGTCACCTCTGTCTTTCTTTCCCATGTTCCTCCCCTCACCCAAAATGTATCCAATTCCACCACCGTAATACCTGAACTCAAAAATTATTGCTGGAGGGAAGATAACAATACAAACTACTTTCCTGCTGCCAGTACATTTTTGCTAGTGTTTTACCCCTTTTCAGCAAGAATGCTTAGGAATGTGTACAGCATTGAGAAGACAAAAAAAGTCAGCACCAAGGCTCCTATCTAGTGTGAAAATCCTTGTGATGGTTGTGAAATTTTTCATTAAACAGCTGCTGTAACTATTCCACACTTTAGCATTTAGGAGAAATAACATGAATAGAAGCATTTTGCTTAAGATGACTTTGCACAGGCCAACTATGAAGCACATCATTATAAATCAAATTACTTTGACAAGTACCAGCCCTCACAACTACTTTGGCCTAATGCTCTCCACAAGGGTCTTAGGATATGGGGTTTATCTAGGTGGCATCATTGAGAAGCCAAAGAAGGAAATTAAATATATCCTAGGTGATTTCCTCTGAACAGGCTTTATGTGAAAGATGATAAATAGAGCTCTGTATTTTGAACAGGAGGTTGCAGCAGGGGCAGTGCTGACAGGCTCTAGGCTTTGTGCCAAGGTATTTATTTACTTGTTGTGTCATGACAAATATTAAGCCACAATCTGAAGTCTCACCGAGCAGCTAAACCTCAGAGGGCCCGGCATAGAAGCTCTTGCTGTGTCTCTGTTTCACCTCTCCATGAAAATGAGGACTTGATGTGTTTGATCAGTGTCCTGACCACCAGTGTTTATATTTCACCATGGGGATGAAAACTATAGCATTTTTGCCAATGAATAACCCAAGTGCTTTTCCTGGGACTGTCAAATTTGCACAATGCTCCACATTTCTGAACAGGTCCAAAACAAAACAGTTTTGACTTAACACCAGAAAAAATATGTTTTAAATATTGAATGGCTGTAGTTAGGAGGAGTACTGGCTTAGGTCTCTGCATACCAGGAAACGGCTTCTATCAGACATTTGCTAAATAGAAAACAAAACAAAATTTCACAGACTATTGGTAAAACTACGTGAATTACCACTTAATTAAATTGTTACAGACTGGTGACTGCAGACATGTTACCTTTTTACTGAGGAGAGCTTTGTAGGTTACAAGAGTAATAGTAAAGAATAAGAATTATGACATAGATACTTAATGAAAAAAAACTGTTATATCCATTTAGGACAATTTACCACTTTGGTTTGTGTTGTCCCTGAAAACAGTTTCACTTGGATGATATAAAAGCATATTTTGGTATGTAAGTTATCAGCCAGTTCAAATAATACACCATTTCCATTGCATTCAAGATTTGAACAGTACCCACAGCAATATTAGGAAGACACCAGCATTAGGCAGGTGAGCTTCTGTACAAATCAGTGCAGAAATATGCGCCGAATAAGGCTGTGAGATGAGGATGCATACTTAAACCACCACTGAAGGAAAACAAAAGAGGCTAGATCCAAATAATTTGTACATATTTTATGTACTCAGACACTGGGTCATGAAGCAATAGTTGAAAAATTATATGTGCTCTTTTGCTCACATTTGATTAAATTGCCGCTCTTAGTCACTTCAGTAATAGTTTGGTGATACACTGTGCTGCCCTACTTACAAAAGAGTCAGGTCACTCTTTTCTCTCCCTGGTCCTTTGATTCTCAAGTCTGGGAGAAAAGAAAGCACCATGAGATGACATTTCCTAAGCCTGATTCCCCACTGCTTCCCCAGTGCCATCACAGTAATATTCTGTGTTGATTTTGCTGAGCGGGAGGAGGAAGGAATCGGACCTATTTTATCAGTCCCTGCTAGTAAAAGCCATTTTACAGGTTTTGCAGGAACTGCCTCTGTGTCCTAAATGAACACAAATCACGACATATAAACAATGCTTGAAAGAGAATGAGATTTGGACAATGAAATCTGTTTTGCAGTGCATGAGATTGAAGAGAGCCCAGGACAAAAAATCAAAAAGCAGCACTGTTAGTTCTACAGTATCTGTGATGCAATTTTGCCAGTCTAAACATAGAGGTTTTGCACCATGCAATACAATATGAAAAGGCACCTGCTTGTGTCCGTAAATCTACCTGAAGAACAGTCTTGGAGCTAGCCTGGATGTTAATCTGCAAGCGCCATGAACTTACATCTGGAGTGAGTACAGAAAAGCATCAGGGTGAAGGAGGCTGGCACTTTCACCACGGGGCTGTGGGGCAGCCGTGCTGCACTCCTCACTAAATTGCTGCCTCTGCCTGGTAACGCTGGAAGGGAAATGAAGGCTATGAAATAGCAGGGAAGTGGGAAAAACAACAACCAGCTACAGAGCCTTTGTTGTCAAATGTCTGCTGACATTGTTTTTATATTCACACGAAAGCCGATGGCAGAAGAAAATTTTAACTTTCCACTAGCAGCAAAACGTCATTGAAGATTATCATAGCTCCAGTTGCTTTCAGTGTGCACCACTGTTTTGTTGCCTGAATTTCAGTAGGTACTACTGTATTGGTATTCTCCAGCCCTGACCAGGTTTGATTCCAGAAACACTTGTTCAGTCAGTAACCTTCAATGAACCTTCTGTGATAAAAATGTAACTTGTGTTATGGATAGTCTTTCGCTTGTCAAATTAACACTAATTGTGTTAAGTCTTGTCTCTTCATCTGACAGTTTCTTCACACTTACACATAGAAGAAATGTTTAAAAATAAACAATCAGAAAAATGTGCTGCTAGAGATAGTCTAAGTCTGAAATACTGAGGCTAGAAAGATGCCTCTGCTAATGGGTACCAGGAATCAGCAGATCCCTCAATAGCTGGGATTGCATATTTCGTAGTGACTTCATTACTGAAAACAATTTGTGAGGATTTAGGAGGAAGATTCCCCCAACCATGTGTAGTGGACATGTAAAAGTATAGAAATAGAAAAACCTAATTCAGGGGAGATAAGAGATGAGTGAAATTAGACAGCATTACTGGATGACTGAGGAGCTGAACACACAGTGCAAAACCCTCTGGCACCTATTTTGTGTGTGTGACTTCATCTTTACATTGTAAAACCTAGTTCTTAACCCTTCTGCTCTTTCACCACTTCACCATAACAAGCAAAGTGAGGTGTGACTTACAGGAGACAGGTGCCAAGCCAGTGCCATTGCAGAGCTGTTCCTGACATGGCTCTGACTGTCCTGCCAAACCGTGGGCTGCGGTTCCCATCTCAAGCCTGTCCACGTAAAGACAGTAACACGTGCCAGGCACCACAGATGGGTCAACAGCTGGCACGTGTGAATTTTGTGTATCACTGAGTATTTCCCAGCCAACCAGATAGTTTTGGAAAACATTCAGGGAAGGCGTTAGAAAGCTGTCCAGTGCCATTGATAACAAGAAGAATAATGCTCCACAGAAGACTTGCTGCCAGAGCAAAATGTTGGCATGTGATAAATATCACAAAACTTGCAACTTTTTCACAGCTAGCTCACCAGCCAAATGTCACCCACTTCCAAGGAGGCTCTCACAGCTGTTTTACAAAAATAGAAAAGATATTCACTGACACTAATAAACTCCCTCTACAATAGGCTCAGTACTTGAACCAAAGCCAATGCTAACACTCAGCCCCCAAACCTGACCTTGTGTCTTAAGTCACTGTCAGATTTGATAACATTTTCCAGCTGAGAGTAGGAGGACATTGCCATGAAATTTAAACAGACACCAGTAGTAATGTTCTCCATGGGTTTCCTGTTTCTTTTGAAACCATAATAGTTCTTGGCTTGTTCTGTCACCAACTCAGTAGACAGAGGCAGAAGAAGAGGGCAGTGCAGTTCTAGGACTATTCAACACTATCAGTAGCTTTTCTTCAGATATGTTAGGTAACATTCAAAAGGAAAACTTGAAAACTCAATGTCCTCAGTCTCCAGGACATATGTAAATCCCATGTTGACTAATTATACAAGGGACTGTCACTCCGTGTAAATTTTTTCCTTATAATCTATTAGTCCCTGCCAAACACATCATTACTACCCTACCAAAGCACTTGGAAAGTGAAGCTAGTGAGGGATAATAACATATGCATATGACACCGCATATGCTCAGTGTAATTTCTTACAGTCTGTCTATGGTCCAATGGCCTCTTCCAAAACAATCCCAGGAAGACTTCTCTGACCAAGTGCTTCATAAAACCCAACTACAATTCAGCAGGTGAGTCACTGCAGTAACTTTTTTTCATATTGACCACCCATGTCTTGCTTGTTCTCATACAGCACTTTGCTGCATCACCCATTTGCTGCTTACATTTTGCATTTACAATATTTTCCTCAAAACAAGAGCCAGCCCCTTGTGTATATTTGTACAGTGCCTTGCACAGTAGAGCTCTGGCCTCTAGGTGTTACCATAATATAAAGAATAAACAAAATCTCTATTTTGGGATATCCAGCCATTTTCCAAGCACAAAATAAGGGTTTGTGTTAATAATATTTAATTAATAAGCATATTTTTTCATAATAAACAATAACAATGTGCTAAACCAATATTAACCATAGGAAAAAGAGTGCATTTTTCTTGTACCCAAAGGCACTTAAACCAGGCTTGCTGAAAGGCCTCCTTTAACACAGATACTTCCTTTTTTTTTTTTTTTTTTTTCTTTCAGGTGAATAGCATGGCAGTGGAGGTTACCTGAGGTACTAACAGAGCCCTGATATAATTGAGAGGGGCTGAGACAGAGTGTTCTGGCAAAAGGTCCTGAACTCTAGAACTTGCTTTTCCCATCCTTCCACAAAGCTTGAATTAGTTGACCTCTTGGTCATGCTACAAAGGATACCTTTTCTACCAGGCTCTCTCTGGGAAAATAGGATGAGTGGGTTGTGTTGGATGATGGGCAAGACCTCATTTTCAGTACTTTTGGAAGGCTTTTGTATTATGGCACTTGTTTTGACTTGTGTTTTATTCCATGTGCTTTCTTGGACTTTTGGATAGACTTGTTTTTTCACTAAATCAAATCAATAAATAATGATGCAATAAATTGCTGTTGAAACTACAACACTTACTCTTACAGCAGTTCTAGTAATTTCCAGACAGTTTGCTCCCAACAGAGGTTGGTGGGAGGAGGAGGAGGCAGGGACAGTCTGTCACCGACTGCTGTTGTGGAACTCAATTTTCCTTCGATTGCCTTCCCGGGCTGACATTGTGGCTACCTTGTGTTTTTGTAGTGGACATTATGTCACTAGTTGTCTCCAGAGCTGCAGCAGGAATGGCATCACAGTCTCTTAACTTGGTCTCACTTTACACACCAACGAAATGCAGGAGAGTAGTCCACAGGAGGCCAATTCCAGAAATAGAGTTCATCTGTGTCTGTTATTATTGTTCAGTATAAAAAGAGGTCTGATTCCAGAAAGTCTTAGCTTGCCCTAAGCTCCTAATAGTATGAGCGGGGACTGTTTGTTCAAGTTTTGTGTGTCTGGATCCTGAGACTGGTTCTAGTTTGTCTAAGCTGGCTCAAAAAAAAGGCAATGGTACCAGGTGTACTGGATGAAGACAAAAAATTCAGGTGTAATAGATATCCTGCCAAAGTTTGTTTGCACAATTGAGCTTAAGACAGATGATTTTGTTATGAAACCCACAGTCAATGTGTTTAAACAGTACAGATCCTGTTGTATGTTGTGATGTGTAGGCGTCCACCTTACTAAACAGCTGATCAGAGAGGGAGCCAGCAAGAAGAGTCCAACATCTTTATTCTGTGTGATCTAACTCCCAAGCAGCATTTATACAAAAAACAGCTCTGTAATGATTTGGTTTTCTTTTTGTTTTGTTTTGTTTTATTTTGGAGTTTGCCAGGATGAGTGGCTAGTGCAATCCTTTCCAAAGACAGGACTTTGTGACTAAATTAAATCCTATCTGAACTGGTTTGCAATCCCCTTATACAAGAGGCCTTCTAAAGTCACTCTTGTCTAGGCTTTTCTCTGTCTTTTGCTCTGTAAGTCTATTACTTCAGTGTAGCTGACATTCACCTTAGTGGGAATGACATAATTCAAAAATACAGCGCGTCCCTGCTTTTATTCATTTTTCAGGGTAGCAGAGTCACAGAGTGCTTGGTGTGAGTTAGGAATTACATGGGCAGTGGAAAACTGTCCCCAACCTCAAGAGAAAGAAACTGCTGTGCCAGTACTTCTTCCTTCTGACTCAATTTTTACAGCATCTGGAAGCCAGTGAAGCTTTGACTTGGAGCATTTCTTTAGTTGTTTGGAAAGTTTCATTTCTTCACCCAGTGTTGGGAAGAAGAGTCAAGCATTACCCACTCCACTGCTTCTCTTTTTAGCATGCGTGGGCCCCCTACTTTACTAAGAAAACCATGCAGAACTCTCCAAACCCCCAAATAACAGGTTTTTAAGTAAAGCTGTTGAAATAAAAAAACATATATATCATCATGCCACCAGAAACATTAGGCAGAAGATCTGAATTTTTAATCTGAGTAATTGAGTTTACAGATTCTCATGGTATTCAGCACAATGAACAGTAACAGGACCGAAGAACTTCTTTCTGTTGATGCAATTCTTGAAACCAGGACCATTTCTTTCCACCTGGTAGCACCTGCCTCTGTGGTGTGCCCTGCCTCCACCACGATGGGACACGGGCGGTTGCACTGCTGCAGGAGTTCTCCCGCTCATGTTGGCAAAGCGTCATCTTTGCCCCTCACCTCTGAACCAACTGGTATTGAAATTTCAGCACCCTGCTGACTTGTTCTAGTTGTGTGGCTATGCCTCAACTTGTTCTGAGTAAGAAAGTGCCGAACGAAGGATGGTATTTATTAGACTTTTAGGAGAAGGAGACCAGTAGCATTTTCCCTACCGGCATTTTATACAGACAAAATATATTTATTCTTGGTGGAAGAATCTCAAAGCGACTAATCTTTAGCACAACTGGTTCCTATCTGAAGAAAGAGCAGAAAGACAGGCTCCTTCACACTGTATATCTGACTCCTGGGAAGTTGAACTATTCTAGCCATCTAAGGCCTAGATTAGTAAGTGAAAGGCATGATTCAAAAGGTGTGCTTTTAAATCAAATCATCTTCAAGTAAACCAAAAACCTCCTATCATGCTGAAATAAGAGCACACCCCAGCAGATTTCATTGGCTTAATTTTTGTCATCTCAGGAAACACTAACTAAAATGGCACAATTTCCTTATATAGAATAAGGTCTTTCTTATGGATAATGTCATATCCTCAAGTTACAAGAAGATCATGACTTTTCCCCTCCGATCTTCTCAGTGTCACTAAAGAGTGAAGCAGCTCCCAGAAGCAAGGATGGAGAAACCCCATCCAAACTTTTAAATGACCAACAAGATACTAACTTCCTCTGCAAAGAGGAGCTGTCTTTTGTAACACTTCAGAGGGAAGCTGAACATTTTCTAAGACTTCTAAGAACAAAAAATAACCCCCCTCCAGGGCGTTTTCTTAGACACAGATTCCAGCGTAAGTCAAGCCTCAGGGCATGGTGTGAGTTGGTTTCTCAAGAGGACAGGATTCATTAAAAGAGGAAACAACAGAGAGAAAAATAAGAGCATAGCACTCCCCCCACATCATTAAGCATCAGCTTTTGCTTCAGACAGGGATCAGCAAATCACTGTGTGAGCAATGAGAAGTATGATAAATTTACCACAATGCAATAAAATTGATTGTGATGGTAACTACTATTACTGCTCAGAAAATGTTGGGCTGGATTTCTTCAGTTGTGGATCCAACCAAGACATTAGTCTCTAGTGTATTTAGCTACTGAAGGCTGGCAAGACATTACAAATTTATCTGAAATAAAATTAAATCCTTTCTTTTAGTTAGAGAACTGTGGTAATGGAGCACAACCTCTTCCCATTTCTCTCTGCCACTTTGTGTCCATTTCCACTACATAGTAAAAAGTTTTTTGGGGATTTGGAAGCTGTCCTGGTTCAGCAGGGATAGGGTTAATTTTCTTTCTGGCAGTTGCGCTAGTGCTGTGTTTTGGATTTAGGATGAGAATAATGTTGATAACACACTGATGTTTTTAGTTGTTGCCAAGCAGTCAAGGACTTTTCAGCTTCTCATAGTGCCCTGCCAAAGTGAAGGTGGCACAAAAGCAGATGGAAGGGGACACAGCCAGGGCAGCTGACCCCAGCTGGCCAAAGGGATATACCATATGACATCATATTCCATTTATAACTGGGGAGTGAGCTGAGAGCCTGGGCAGCTGGCGGTCTTGCACAGCATTGACTTCAGGTGGTGAGAACTTGTGCTGTTTGCATGATGATGATGATTATTAATTATTATTATTATTATCTTCCTTTTTTTTGTTTGTCCTATTAAACTAACTGTTTTTATCTCAACCCACAAGTTTTCTCACTTTCACTCTTCCGATTCTCTTCCCCATCCTGCTGGGGGAAAGTGAGCAAGCGGCTGTGTGGGACTTAGCTGCCAGCTGGAGTAAAACCACGACAGAAGCCCAGTGTGTCCTATTTTCTTCTCTATGAAAACATAATCCCAGAGATTTAAAATATTACCTGTGGGACTTGTCAATTTTGAATGCATCTAGGAGTAGAAGTAAGTTTTTAGGTAACTGCAACTTTGCAGGAAAAAAAAAAAAAAACAAAACACTTCAATGGGAACAATATTACTTCCAAAAATGAGAAATTCAATCATTTTGATTGCCTGAAGAAAAACAGAATTTTTTAATTATTATTTCAAATTAAAATAGCAGATATTTCAAGGTTTTTCATTTAAGAGGTTTTTTCTAAGGAAATAAAACAATTCTTTGTAGTTTTATTTCAAAACTAGCCTTTAAGAAAAATGTAGTTAAATAACCTATGATATTAATAATAAATTTTTGCCTCAGGTTGACCTAAAATGTAAATTTGAATTTATTTTTTTTCTATGTTATTAAAGCATTTACACACTTTTTTTTTTTGCACCTTTCAGTGCAAATAGATTTTCCTCACTTACATTTTCTGGTTTATCCATCAATCACTTACCTGTAACCTGAAGTATTTAGGAAAACTCTCACACTTGTGCTACATTCTCCATTCTCTCTCATTAATACATACAATGTAGATCCCTCTGGTAGCTGGCTTAGACACTCAGTCTATCCAGTAGCTACCCCTGATCCCAGTATCCCCAGTTGCTGGCAGTGGAACATGTGAGTCCCCAAGGCTTCAGCCTCACTGCAGCTGCTAATACTCAGACCTACGCACACTGTAGATGCCTGCAGTGATTGCCCATGGACATGCAGTCCATCCAGTAGCTGTCCTGGATCCTTACTCTCTCCACGTGCCTCTTGCACAGACACACACATCCCCAGATGGGTCTCAGCTGACCCCCAGACTCATGGTCTCTCCAGCAGTTGACCTGTACCTCCTGGTCCCCCCAGTACCCAGTTGCTCCAGTTGTCTCATTCCCAGACGCACACGCACACCTGGCTCCCAAGCCACCTGTCCTACTGGCCAGCTGACCATTCGCTAGGGATCACATACTGACACAGCACCCTCACCGCTGCAGGCACACTGGCTCCTCTGACCTGTGGCCCCCTCTCCAGTGCCTGCACTCAGACCCCCATACACACCCGTGCACTCAGATAGAGAGCCTCTCATCCAGGAAAAGAGTTAGGAAAGGAATTTAATACGAAGCCAAGACAGCCTGGGGGATCAGACAAGGGCATTGACCAGACACCTGTTTACACAACTAGTTCCTTTTGTACCCTTTATCCCTCTGTTTTCCCATACTTGTTCCTACCCAAACTACCCTGACCACTCCTTTTCCCAACCTTTGGTTCCTCCCACAAGCATCCTATAATAAGTCTTGTGCAAATGCTCTTCCCTGGTATCCCATAATGAACCCTTACTCCTTGGCAGTGACCCCTCAGTCTATAGGTGATCTCAGGACAGGCTCTCCCAGGGACCACAGTGGTAGGTGTCACTCCCAGCCCATGGGGCTGACACCCTCCTGGGATGCCCTGGGTGGGGGCTGGGGCCGGGACTCATGTCTCTGGCTGAGTTATTGGGTTTTCCCTATCTGCCATTGTTCCTCTATGCTCCTTTGTGTGTGAAGATCAGCTTCCTATCAAGCATCCTAACAATACCTGGTATAAAAGGCTGGTTGGGTGGGGTATGAGTCCAAGAACTACTCTGAGTGGAGCTCTTATTCAGTCATGCTCATGCCACCCTCCTGGTTGCATTTCTTTAAGAGTTTGAGCAGATGCTTTCCTTTGTAGGGTTGCTTGGAGAATGATTTTTGCTAACACTGACTTACAATTGTGAACAAACAAACAAGAGAAATAAAAAAGATTATTTTCTGGGTTTTTTTTCCTCCTAATTGAAAATGTTCAGCAATCAATTCAGGAAAGAGGAAGTAGGTTAAAAAAACACATGCCTATTCTCAGAGATTTTGTCAGTGTCTGAAATACCAGAAACAGATGGCAGCTGACATGACAAAGTTACAAACACCCTTGGTTGGTGTGCTGTGGGCATACCATGAGGAGTTCTGTCTCAGAAGATACACTATACCGTACCAGTCTGCACTACATCAGTGTTGAACAGCTGATTCTTTGTGAACTGTGTCTGCAGTGCATTGTGGGGTGACAGCTACCAGTCAAGTTTTCACATTTCAAGTGGAATGTTCTCTTCCTGCAAATTTCCCTTTTTGCAGCTTTTAATTTCTGCTAGTCCCTCTTGTAGCATCTATGTTCTGTTCTTCCACATTTACCAGTCTCTCTGCCTGAAATGGCTACAAGCACAGATGCTGAAGAGTTGGTGTCATTCTATCAGTTCTAAAAAGAGACCAAAGTCTTGCTGCTTCTGCTTTGGCAGAACTTCAGCAATTATTGCAGTGGCTAGCCACTGAGCCAGGGAAATGAGACAACTGGGGAAAGTGGGTTGCTGCAATACAAAATGAGAATTGCCAGGTGATGAAGGCATTCGTAGGCCAGCTACAGAGAGTGGAGTGGTGCCCCTGGGTCTCTGAAACAGCTGAGAGTTCATAGTAGTTTGAACTGAGTAATCAGCAAAACCATCAGAACTTTCAACTACAGAAAATAAAGTCTTTGGTGGTCCTATATGATATGGCATCCAGTTCTGATCAGGAACAGCAGTACCAGAGGACAATTCCAAATTTTTCACCAGCCCTCTGCATTTGGACTGCAACTCTTTTCTTTTGTCTAAAAGTCTTGTTCATTCATCTTTTTCTTGGCATTTGAATAAAGATCATTAATTCCTGTATTTATTCAGGAGCTATGGTTGCACCATGGGCTGAGGCAGTGTAAGACATTTTTAGACTGGTATACAGTCAGAGATTTTTATTTTTATTAAAAAAAAAAAAAGTATTTAAAATATAAGAGTGGATTTTCTGTAATTTATTGCTCTCTTCTGAATCTTGATTGGCAACCAATAAGCCAAGAAACCAAATCAATCAATCAAAAACCACTAATGCTTGCTTATGTCTTGAGTTCTTTAGCCTTCTTGTGTCCTTCTTTGGAAGGAAAGGGGCCATCTTAAACCATCTTAAACCGGTATTTTTACTGTGTAACTATTGGTATCAACAATGCTGCCCCCACACAAGACATTGTGCTGTGCCATTATGGGAAGTCATATGTATTCAAAGAGCAGGAGTTAGAAGCTACTTACTGAACTCAAAATTGAGAACTGCTGCACGCAGGGTGATGTTGTCATAAGGTAAGCTTCACACCACAACCAAACTCTGCAGAAACGAACACAAAATATAAATATCACATTCAACAGTTTGTCAGCACTCTATACTTTCCTAATGCCTAAAAAAACTTGTTGAAAAGGCTGCATGGCAAAACTTATAAACAGAGTAAAATATGCCAAATTCATAGGATCCTTTACCTTGCACTGAACAAGTATCAGTCACCTTATCTTTCCATGTATTTTGTCTTGACACCCTCAAGTGTCAGGAAATGATAGGAATGATTTTTCTGACCAAGTATGACAATATTGGCATTTATAAATTAAAATACATATGATATAGTATGTCTTTTCTGATCTGGAAATAGAATCTGCTTTACCTTCCTTTAAATGGTAGGCAAGCTTTTTTTTTTTTCTTCACTTATAGTCTGGGTTTCTTTCCATCAAGACCTACGGGACTTCTTATTTTGGCTATTTATTTGCTTTATTTTAATCACACAAATATAAACTTTTCCACTATATTTCAGCATTGAATTTGTATTGAAAAAAATCTCAATTGCTTCTTTTTCCAACACCCATTTGCTCTTGGTTGCAATACTTCTGTACAAACTTCAAAAAAAGGCTTTGCTATACCAGTGAAGGCTGAGGGATCTGCTTGTTCAGACACAACCAATTGAGATTTCAAAGATTCTCATGGGAAAATGCAAATTAAATTGCTCCACAAGACCACCTGATCCGATGCCCTGTTTCACAATCTTTGTGAAACGTGATGTTCAGAGACTGTATTTAATGTGCAAACAAGTGTCATCTCTCTCATCTTTTATCCAGTTCTTAGCTCTTTTTGTTACACTGAGTCTGCACATTGCAGGGCTTGAGCCATGAACAGGGCTACTTCCATTCATACAAATTAATATCAATCTCTGTTTATTGATGGTAAAGGTACTACTTTATTTCATGGAAGCTATACTGTTATGTGTCTAGCATATCATATTCTACTAGATGTTTTTATATACAACTATGAATGAACATTTTAATATTTTTTATATTGCTTTGGGAATTACTGCCTTTTAGTTCATGCAGTCTTTCCTCACATTTGTCTTAGCAATAAATTTTGTACCTTTTCCATAGTGCAGGAGAGTAGCTGCTTATAATGCGGCTGCAAACTCTGATGACAACCTACCCCATTACAGAGAAAAGCTGATGGTTGTAGTAAGACACTATCTCCAGCAGGAGCTCGTCAATGATCAGGAGATGGGGACCAGGGGGAAGGAGTTGTACACAATGGAAACAAGGACACATTGGTAAAAAACATCTTAGAAGAATAGCAGATGATAGAGGGATAAACACAGAAGCCTATGGCACAAAATGATATACAGCTGGAAGAAAACGTAAAAGGCAATCAGGAAATGCTCTGAAATGCATTAGATGTAACAACGTGATGGGAGAAAGAAGGGCTTGTTACTCAAAGGGAGAAGGTGAGTTATTGCAGGTGACAGAGAAAGCCAGAGTGTTCTGGCTTCAGTTTGGTTGCCTTATTCTATATAAAGAGGTTAATTGAGATCAGCCAATTAAAACAGTTAATATTCATAACAAGGGATGAAGAAAGCAGGCAATATTAGGGGGAAAACAGGCTAACAATATTAAGATAAATTAGATCTTTAAAGTTATCATTCCCTGATGAGAATTACTTAAGGCAACTAGTTTAGGCAGTTTACTTGGGTGACTTGTGAGGACTCAGTGGACTGAAAAAAGGGAAACAACTAGTATCTATTAGGGGGCAAGGGAAGGGGTGGGGAAGAAACAGTAAAGGAGATATAGACGTGTAACAGAAAATGTAATATTGATGCCTGGAAAAACACTAAGCACTACATTATTAATCAATCTGTAAGAACCCCAAGAATACAAGAATAATCAAGTAATAATGAACAGCCAACATTTGTAAGTCAAAATCAGGTTTTAATTAAAACAATCTTGTTTCCTCTTAATAGGACAAATTTCCTAGAAGACACAGGGAAAAAGTAGATGCAATCTATTTTGACTTTAGTAATGCTTTTGATCTAGTTTAATGTAACATTCCTATAAGCAGACTGGAAAAGTTACTAGAAATGTATAAGACCAAAAAAAAATACTCGAAGAACAATTATTGAGTTTAGTTTCAAGGTAGAGAGAGCATTTTAGCTAACACAGTGGTCTCAACTATCCTGTATTTATTATCCAATTATTATTTATGACAGTGATATAAACAATGGAAGAGAAAAGCACATATCTTAAAATTGGGTATGACACCAAACTCGAAAGCAAAGATTTTGGAAGCAGGATAAGAATTCAAGTTATTTTGATAAACTGAAGAAATAACAAATACAATAAAATTCCATAATTACATGAGAAAAGAACTACATTTAAGAAGCAAAAAAAAAAAATCTTATTAAAAAAATATATGTTAGGCAATAGCTATCTTGAAAGCTGCACTGCAGAAAAAATTCTGACACTTGCAGTGGAATGCACATATCACAAAAATGTGTGTTGCTGAAAATAAGACAAATGTAATTTTAAGAAGCATTACTTAGAGTTTTATATACACAACAACAACAAAAAAAGAAATTACACCTTCTTTCTCAGTACTGCTAAAGCTTCCAATGAAAGATCATATCCATAAAAATTGGAGAAAAGGCTAAATTGCAAGAGTAAGGGTCTTAGAAAATGTGATGTATGTAGGAAAGTTTTAAAAAAAACTCTAAAGAAAAAAAGAAAAAAGAAAATAAATTAAAAAAAAAAAAGAGAAGACTTGAAAGAGATAAAATGCCAAAGATTATTCTAAATAGGACAGAGATGTATTATTGCCTACATGCATGGGGTGAGGAATCAAGTTGTGGGTCTAATCTAAAACTCAGGATAGACATAAGGAGAAACTGTCCAAGTATCAAAAATGTTTAAACATCAGAATAGTTTTTTCAGAAAGGTTTCACACCAGAGATTTACAAACTATTTTGTCCACGTCTGCCAAGGGCCATGTAAGTATGTGCAATTCTGCCTCAAAGTATGCACATGGATTAAATGATCTCTTCAAAGGCTGTTACCACTTTGTATTTCTTTGATACCAAAATCAAGCATCTGCCCATTCAAAAATATATAGCGGATAACCTCTGGTCCTAAAATGATTCTGACTGAAGTTGGAACAAGGCTGAGACTACAGTATAATTCAGTATATCCTGTTTTTTATTTATTTCTCAATACTGCTTCAATCTTACTGCAAGACGAGCATCAGCAGTTTTACTAGAAAAGTAAAAAGGTTACCCTTCCACCTGACTGAGAGTAGATCTCAAATTAAAATTGTTCATTGCATATCTTAACAGATTTTTCCCTCCTAGGAAGTTTGCATGAGAGAAAATTCTACACTTACCTCCAGTCTGTGCTTTAATTGCCTCTAAAAAGAAACCAAAAAAGCAAAACAAAGAAACAATCATCAACAAAACCCCACACACATTGCACGCAACGAAAACGAAGTGCTAGTTCTGGGCAGAAGAAACAAGGCTTTTAGCTGACTCTGTCCTTCTGCATCCTGTGTCCTAAAATGTTAAGGTAAGTTATTAAAATACATGCACTTCACCACAAAATTACGAATGTCAAAAGCTGTATTATGCAACAGTAAGCATCATCTGGGATCCTCAAACCCAGCAGCACAAGCTGTTTCTTTGTGGCCTGTGAAAAGCCCATCCTTGTCCAACTCCAGCTCAGCAAAACAGGCTTTAAGAAAGAGAACAACACATTTGAATCCCCTTGAGATTGGCAACTGCGTGATTCTTTTGTTTTCTGATGGTCTCTGAAGTAAGAACAGCTCATCAGAGAAGCTGTGAAAAATAAACCATGCTGAATAATGTCATCAGAGATATTTTCTTAAATGCCTCATTTTTTTTAAAGAAAACAGGAAGGGCTGCAACCTCTCTCTTCTCTGTCAACAATATAGGAAAGATGCATTCAAAGGAAAAATATTAAGAACATTTCTACACTGATTTACCAAAACACATTTCCCTTGTCCCATCCCTTAGCAATACAAAAGGCAGTACTTCTCTGTACTATGGGGCCTCCATTTTCTGGGAAAATAATAAAAAGAAATGATGATGTGGGACTGAAAGAATGTATTGGGAAGGCAGATAAAATCATTCCATTAATTCATCCACATACTTCACACAGTCACTTTAGAAAAGTCCCTTGTCAACAGTCAGAACTGTGGGGTAATTTTTTTTTTAATCTATAATTAATCTCAAATAAGACACTATTTCAGAGAAAGACGACCCAAAGTGCCTATCAGACAATTATTTTGATCATATTTGAGTAGCTGGGCAAAAAAATAGCATTTTTGCAAAGCAGAATGCACATTTTTATGATGTCATTTCATATCATCAATGCATATTAATCTTTAAAACAATAACTGGGCAGAGAATAGGAATAAAGTGTCAAAAATAAAGTGGAAAAAAATTCTTGCTTAATAAATATTTATATGCGCAACTAATTTACAGCCCTAGAGAAAATTAAAACTACTTCTACTTCCCTAACCTCCCCCCACCCTCCAAGGAATGTCTTGATGTTCCAGTTTATTCATAATTTTCCTTTTTTTTTTTTTTTTTTAAACCAGTGTTTTATAATCCCCCCCTTTGTGCTTTGACAAACAGCTATCAGCGTAATAGTGTTTGGAACTGAGTGAATGCCAGGAAGCAGATGCTTGAAATGAAGTTTAGGCAACTAGAAATGGAGAAGAGTATTTTGGGGACAGTATTAATCATTTAACTCTTTCTTTTGATTCCTGTGCTGAGTGCCTATGCCCCAGTGATATTGCATCAGTTTTTCACTAAGTACTCCAGAAGAATGACCTTAAAACCATTATATTTTATTTTAGTCTGCCATTGTCCCTTGTTTACTTTCACATACACTAGAAGCCACCACACTTTTCCTTGTCTTCCCCTCTCTTCACTTCTTAACAAAACAGATAAAGGAATAACAGTGTCTTCTTACTATAAAATACATCTGCAACTGGAAACATTCCTCCTTTAATCTGTCAGCTGCTTTTAGGCAGAAAAGAGAAATTTTGCAACATGTCTTGAATAACTTTTGTTCACTCAGATACCATGAAGGCAACTCATCTCACTAGGGATCTTGTTATATAGTTCTTTCCTGTGAGTTTTTATGGAGAGGACATAGAGGGGAAAAAAATAGTTTTACACTGCCATGGTCTATTAAGGACAAATCAGCAATGAAAACAAGCCATTATTTACAAATGTCCAGGAGAACGTCAACAAAGTTTAGCCACTTCAGCATTTGTGCGCTATCTGATGCTGCAAAGAGTTGATACAATTATTTCTAGTCTGGGGGTAGGCTTGTGTCACTGCTTGCTTCCATCTCACACTGATGCAGCTCAGTAGAAGCCCAGTCGAGCCTTTTTTGCATCACTGGTTTTGCAGCCTTAGGGAGATATAGCAGTTGCAAACCAAGCAGCTGAATAACAATGGAAGGCATCTTTGGGGGCAATCCATTTACTGATTTTATTTTTTTTTTTAAAGATGTTAACCAGGCAACTTTAAAAAGTGAAGACTGCTTCAATTTTATCTTTCTGAGCAATTTGAAGAGAGCAGTAGAGTTACATGACTATCACGTGGAAAAAAGATAGACAGGCCATCTCCAGCAAACGATCAGTAAGGTTGGTAGTTTGTTGTTTGTTTTTTGAGGTTATTTCCCCACACAAGCCCAAAACCCTCAACCTTTCTGCTACTACGCTAAATGGCTCCACTGGTTCACCTGTAGGACTCTCCCCACTCAAAAATTGTCCTTGTGAGCAACAGATATGCTCATTAGCTTGTAATAATTTTTTCACAGGTCTCAATGTAACACCACTAGCCATTCACAGATTTCCACCCCCACAGGACTAGGCATTTGACAGCCTACTGGTTGTCTTGCCCATGACAGAAGCTAGTCTAGGATGAGTATGCACAGAATTAGT
This sequence comes from Aramus guarauna, assembly GCA_013400195.1. Taxonomy (NCBI): domain Eukaryota; kingdom Metazoa; phylum Chordata; class Aves; order Gruiformes; family Aramidae; genus Aramus; species Aramus guarauna. Next base: position 1,020,898 of record VXBL01008796.1, read on the forward strand.
CACCAGTATTATACATACTATGCATCATAATGCTCTAATGCTATTTATCCATCCATTTAGCTCTGTAAGTCACCTGAAAGGTTTTGCCTTCCTATTCCTTTCTTTTCAGACCTTCTTTTCCCTTCATCTTTCCTAGAAGTCAGCAATTCATCATAGAGTCCGTCATCTGGAAGCAGCATGGGAGACAAAATCCTAAGCTGAAGAGGTGTCGATACAGTATGAATACAGAACATGTATTATAAAACATGAGGAACCTTATGACAAATTTCCAGTTAAAATACAGGTGCAAACTTTGTACCTATTTGCAGATTTTAGCAAAAAAGCTGTGTTACAAAATATGTTCCCCAAAGACACCTCCTTTTGCCCAACTGCTAGAAGAGGAGCTTGTCTACGAAAGTCCCAAGAGAATGGTGAAAGAAGGATCACCCTGTAAGAAGGGGCTCAGAAATAAGAAAATATAAATAAACAAAGAAATAAGTAGGTTTTCATATGTGATTAAGGGAGCAAAAAGAGATGGACATTCTTCAAATTCCCTAATAAAGCAGCTGTTTCCAGAACCAGGGTTGAGCTTCTGAGTGCCATAACTACGCCTGCAAAGGTAGGGTGACAGGCGTTGGATCTTGCTTACTAGATGGACCAGTAGGACCAAAGAGGTTGAACACTGGTGCAGAGAAACAGGATCCTCCTAGCATACGCTGTTCCACCAGTTACTTGAACATCAGCGTACTGCAATATTTGTAAGGTGATCTTCTTTGTTTATTCTTCATGTCATAGAAAATACTTGAAACTAAACAGTGACACAGACTGTATGAAGCTAGTAGATTCTTTAGAAGTGAAAAAGACAATCCCAAAGACCAGTAGAAGTTTGAGAATTAAGAGCACAGTGATTCCTTACTATCCACGCACAATTAATTCTGGAAAAAAGTAATGAGTTTAGCTGCCCGGAGAAATATATTCCAGATAATAGGGATAGTTAAATCTTACCATATATTTATCATCAGTTTCACATAGATCAGTTCATCAGTTCAGACTTTTTAATGGATGAATGAAGGAATCTTGGTTCAAACTTAAGTCTTAAATTTCTTAGATGTGTCTACATTAAGAAAATAGTTGATACTGGTTACTGGGAATTTATATTTTAAGAACAAAACAAATACAACTGATAACCCAGTGCCACTGGCAAATTTGGATACTGTTGGCAAGAACTCATTAATTTAGTATGCTTTATTATGGATATGTTGTTTGGTGGGATTATTTAGTTCTTAGATGAGTAACAAAGTGAACAAATAATTTTAGGAAAGACAGAAGCACATGTAGCAGCCGTTTGTAGGTGGGTCTTCTGTTTTTGTGATTTGGAGTAAGTTGCAGCTTCAAGAAGCAGCTCTAATAACAATAGCAGCAGTAATGAGAGGCTGCTAAATTGGCTAAAATTTATACAAAGTGTCCAAGTGAAACTATGGATTTCCTTGAATTTTATTGAAACCATTTAACACAAATTACCTAAATCAGCCTAATTTAGTTTATATCCATCCATTTTGTAGTGAATGAATGCATTCTTGGCCATAGACACACACACACAAAAATCAATTTAAAAGAAAAAAGTAAATAAAACCAACAAATTAATGAAAATATGATTTGCATGAAGTACAATTTGAGTAAACAATGATGTGAACAAAAGGAAAAGATGTTTTTCTGTCTTCTACATGTGACCTTCTGCATCTAAGAATCAAAATGGACTTCTAGCAACTGCATGACAGAAAGGAAATTAAATTGGGTGTGGCAGAAATAGAAATAAGAGGACATCAATGCCACTTGTCTTAATTTACAGCATGCCAAAAATGATCTGCTCTAAGCTCAGTAAAACTCAATTGAATCATCAGCCAGGTCTCAAACCTGGGCACACCCAGACATAGCTGTCCCTGCCTGGCCTTGTGCTTCCCCCATCCTGCCCATGGATCATTTCACCACCCTGAGGACATCAGTCCCTGTCTGAGTCATGCCATGGCAGTGCCAGTCTCCAGCCATATCTCCTGGATGCACATGGACCTCCACTGTGGTCAGCCTGTCTCCTGGACAAGCACCTCAGTCATACATTGCAGCCTTGTCTCTGGTCTCTTTGGCCCCATCAGCATTAGCTCCTGATGGGAGCCCCTGGATGATCCCTACCTCTGGTTCATCATTTTCCATGTCAGAGGCTGTTGATGGACGCTGTTACAGTCCTCAGCTCTGCCTACCATGGTCAGACTCTGTGGGATGGCAGCCATTAGTGAGGGTCTGCTTCAGATCCCAGCCTGCCTGCTTTCAGAAGCACTGGGTGCTCACTATGCTCTCGCAGTTAATCTGGAGGGTGAGAAGAGGGAGAGGAGAAAGAAGCCATCTGCACTCAGAGTCCTACACTGGAGTTGCTGCTCCAGAGTATAAAGGGAGGCCCAGTCCTCCCCTCGTCCTGAGCCGCTCCCATGGGGTACCCTCTCATGGGCCCTGATCCCCAGAGTGCAGGATCTACCCTGACTCCTCACCTATCCCCACCTCTGCTCCCACAGGACACCTTGGTATTCAGAGGACACCATGGTCCTCGTAAGGGTGATCCACACTCAGAATTATACAGGGAGGCGTCTGGTGTTTCAGTCACTTGTAGTTTGTAAAACAGACTGAGTACTTGTCTGTAAGTAGGGTACAGAAAGAAGCCTTATTCAACAGGTATTTATTAATAGCTCAATTTCATACACTACAAGAAGTGACATGTAAAATGGGAGCTGGTGTGAAGAAAGACAGTTTTGATGCCACTACAGCTTTTGCTAATGGAATCCACATCGACAATCCAGGAGAGACACTAAATAAAGAAATAAATTGAAACTACAGTCTACATTCTACACCTAAAGGGAGTTTCCCCACATCAAGGCTGAGCCACCTGGGCCATGAGGCTTTTTTGAATAACAGTTGTTCATGTAATTAGAGCAAATTAAAGAAAAAAAAAAAAAGAAACAAAAAACAAACAAACAAAAAAAAAGGAGTGCTAGCAACTGGGGAGGGGGTGCTGAGTACTAAAATCATGCCAAGAAGAATTACAATATTAGTTTAACATCTTGGGATAGTTTTGAATTTTAAAAAAAAAGTGTCATATCTTTAAAAGAAAAATGTAGTGTGTTTTTATTGTATGACTAAAGCAACTGAAAGATGTAATTATTTGCCTCCCTTGGTAATTTTGTTCTACAAAAGGAACAGTTTTGCAGTTTCTACTTAAGCTCTCCCTTATTTTACTATGTTCTTCTCTTCCTGTTTCATTTCTCTCCCATATTATTCCACAATACTATTTGTCCATTCCCCAGGTCAAGGAAAGCAACCAATTTTGATACAATGTTTTTTTTCCTTTCCTTCTTGTACTTTTTTTCCTTTTGCTGCCTTATTTTCTCTTCATTTCCTTAACTCTCTCCTTCTACAATTGTACATCATTTCCAGCTCCGTTCTCTGGTTCTCTACTCCAGACCTGGAGGCAAGAGAGAAAGTCTGGAGAAAGGAAGACTTTCTCTTGGTTGAGGAGGATCGGGTTAGAGATCATTTAGGCAAACACCGCATCCACAAACCCATGGGCCCTGATGGGATGCACCCACAAGTGCTCAGGTTGCTGGCAGATGTTATTGCTATGCCACTCTCAATCATCTTTGAAAGGTCATGGAGAACAGGAGAGGTGCCTGAACACTGGAGGAATGCCAGTGTCACTCTAGTCTTCAAAAAGGGCAAGAAGGAGAACCCAGGAAACTACAGGCCAGTCAGCCTTACCTCCATCCCTAGAAAGGTGATGGAACAGTTCATTCTGGATGTCATCTCTAAGCATGTGAAGGAAAAGAAGATTATCGGGAGTGGTCAATGAATCTGATCAATGCTTATATTGAATTGAATCTGATCAATGCTTACAAATATCAAAAGAGCAAGTGGATGGTGACAGACTCTCTTCAGGGTGCCCAAGGGCAGGACAAGGGGTAATGGGCACAAACTGGAAGACAGGAAGTTCCATCTGAATATGAGGAAAAAATTCACTTTGAGGGTGACCGAGCACTGGAACAGGCTGCCCAGAGAGGTTGTGGAGTCTGCTTCTCTGGAGATATTCAAAACCCACCTGGACATGATCCTGTGCAACCTGGTCTAGGTAAACCTGCTTTAGCAAGGGGGTTGGACTAGATGATCTCCAGAGGTCCCTTCCAATCCCTACCATTCTGTGATTCTCTCTCCATGGTTTCTTTTTGTCTTCCTAGAATCCAACTTTTGATCACTTTTCTGTGTACTTTGTCACTTCCTTCTTCATATCTTCCTCTCCTCCTCACACCCTTCATCTTCCCCATCCGTACAACCACTAGAGAAGATGAAGAAAGGGTAAGACAAAGAAAAGGAGAGAAAAATCATACCCTGTACGAGACCTGGCCACCTCTCCCTTCTCCTGGCACCAGATAGCAGTGGTAATCAAGGGGTTGTTTTTTTCAAAGGGCGGGAGTCTTCATCATCCATCTCTTACCCATGGGGAAAAGAGAAGGAAAGCACTGGTACTGCCCCTTCCTTTTATTACAGAGACAAATCTACTTTTGTTTCTCCAAGAGTCAAAACATTTTCTTGGAAACCAGATCTCACTGTCTCAAATGCTGTTGATATTCCTCCTGCTTGCAATAACATCAGGAGTGCAAGGAATACCTTCAGGAGGAGGGGTGACAACTTTGAACTGTGCTACTGCAGAATCCATGTTCCTAATGCATCTGAGAAAGGTGAGTTACAGTACGTATAAGCAAGACTTTTTTTAGCTGAGTGAAATTGTCTAACTCCTTCAGAGGAGAAAAAAAGGAAGGGGCCAAACCCTCACGCCTTTCTGAAACACTTTAATTTTGGGCATAACTACAAAATTAAAGAAGATAGAGGTTTCATGGTGGAGGAATTATACTCACTCACAAAACCACTGTGTGGGCACTCTCAGTCCCAACTTCCAGCTAAGGACACCTAAATCCATCTACTCATGGAGAGCCTAATCTCAGTACAGGAGGTTATTCCAAGCGGCACAGCACTGATCAGCTTCATTTTTATGAACTTCCTAAATGTCCATTCATTTAGAATGAGAGACCCCCTTCTTTAGAGCATGAGAGGGGAGCCACATGTCTTTTAACTGCTAGTCTGACCTGGCAGATTAATTGAAACCATCCTCCCTCCTGAGAGCACTGCACCATGAGAATACAGAAATATTCTCATTTACTTCCCACTTCATCACTGAAATCAATGCAAGACTTTCTACTGACTTGGGGTTTGAATAAGCTGCTGTGTAATTATATTACAGTACTTTATACTGTTATACCTTTATATTCTATACTGTAATTATACAGCATAGAATTAATTGCACACAAATGTGTTAGTACATCATTAATAAGATTTATTAAGCGTTCTTCTAAGTAAATTACAATAAATGATCGTAATATGGTAAGGATGCAGTGTGACATAGTTTTTTGGAAAGCCTGAATGGAGTATTAAGGCTTTTGTATTGTCACAATCATCATTACGCTACCTCAAGCAATACCCCAAGAGTCCATTTAGAAGAGCACATGCACAACCATAATCACTTAGCCAAGACCCACAGACATTGCTGAAACAAGTGTGTTCTCAAGTGCTGCCTTAAAGTAGAATTTTCTCTGCACCAGGCCTTAACCTCTCCATGTCTGTGCATATCTGTCTACAAGCCAGTATAATATATTGTACACCCTAGGTGTAATCTTGAACAGTCTACAGTCTCAGAAATAGCAGGAAAAAAAACCAAACCAAAACTCACATTGGTCTCCAGTATTAAGAAATTAAAGTATTTCATCTTCCTATAGCGCTTTAAATTGTACCTCAAATAGTCGCTACCGTGCCTCACTGTTCTTCCTCTAATTGCTGCTATCAGACACCAAATTTTTCAAGGTAGAGGTTGATTTTCCATGTGCATTCTGTAAACCATCAGGCATGATTCTAGTACTTAATATAGAGTAACAAGAAGAAAAAAGTACTGTAAACAGAACAGGCAATATGCCAGAATGGGATGCCTGACACATTGCTGTATGGGGGTCTTCTGCACACTCCAACCAACACATTTTTGTACCTTGCAAGTCCAGTTAATCAACCATACACTAAAGGGGCAATAATATTTTCGTCTGGTAATTTAATTTATCAAACAACAACATAAAGTAGGATTTCTTGAAGTTATGCCTAGCAAAGTTCTTAAGGAAATCCTTTATGTCAGTTCAGAGAAGCTTAACATTCGTGAACAACTCATTAGAAATATTAGCTATGAAATCTATGCAAGCAAAACCCAATAATATTTGAATGAATTACAAATGAATTAAGGTAAGGACAGAACACACAGTTTTAATCCTGCAGACTTATGTGTTTAAAAAGAGTTCCACTTATACTTAAATGTCACACTGTTTCTGACAGGAAGCAAAAAAAAAATATCATCTCTATTGCTGTTAATGTATTTGCCACACAATTTTGGCAGCTTTGATCAGCTTTGTCATTTCAGGCATCCGGTAGTTTTCATATTGATTCAGGCATTAATCAGATCACATTTTTTATTTCAGAATTAGCATACCAAAACTGTTTTGTGAGTTATCATGCTAATATGTTCTATCAAAGACTAAATTAACATTTTACTGCTCTTAACCAGAGGCGATGCTTCATATACAATTCAGATGATGTTGCCAAACTTTTCACAATACCAGCTGCTTAAATTTGAGGGTTCTTAATATCTGTGGACCTAAAGAAACATCTTTTGAAAATAACCTAACAACAAAGCCCTCCACAGTCCAGTGCCAGTATTCCCAGAGCTAATGAAGCCCCATACTGCTCCTCAGCTCTATTGTACTTCCAGTAATGAGGTAAGGCACAATGTTCCAAAACCACTATGCAGCATCCCTTTCCACCTTCATCTTCCTTTCATTTTTTCAAACTTCTTTTACTCTCAAAGGTATTACAAAAAAGGATAGGAGAGCAGAAGGAGGAACTGGTAACCTGCCGTATCAGAGCTGCTTTCCTTTCCTGGGAGCAAAAGAGAACAACAAAGTAGTAAGACTGTATTTTGCTGTTTTCCGCTGTCTTCACATGCAAACTGCTACCCTTCTTCTTATGCAATTGTTTGATGCCAACAGTCACCATTATGCATTAATGTTTTGCTGGCAGAATTCCTGGCTCTCAACCCAGAGGTTTCCTATGGCAAGTGTCCCAGTTTCATCCTACCTATAAATGCACAGACCATGTATGCAGCTAGTACCTGACAGGGAGTATGCACCCATCGCCATCCAGGCAAATCCTCTTGACTTCTGTGAGATCTGCATAACAGAGTGTCTGAGAAATTGTGCCAGCGGAAGTTTGTATCTTCTACACATATGAAGAATCTTTTGCCAAGTATCTGACAGTAACAGTTGAGGGTAGATGGAAGTTTTCACTCTTCATATGAGTGGCTCCTATCCACTTAGAATAACCATTATCTAGCTTTAAATTCAAATTTAGTTTCATTTAATATAAAATGTATATGTATTTAGAACAAGAGATACACTCATTTATAGAATTTATCACCCTAACATAACTAATTATGAATTAAAAATAATTACATCTAGGTAATGCCAAACTCAATTACCCATGAAGTTGTCTTGCTCCCAAAATTCCCTGTCATCTTTATCATCTTTCAACACTTAAGAGTATAACAAGACTTTTTTCCAAGGTGAGTACGTGACCAAATTTTCAAACCAGAGACACCAAATTCCTGAGTCCTGATACTGCCTCAGTCAACGATGCAAAATACCAACTGAAGCAACAATGGCAAAGAACAAGATCTGGGCTGCTCCTCAATTGTTATTTGCAGTCACTCTAAGATCCATAGGAAGCTTGTACAGACCTGAGAGGAACCATGCTCCCATCAAGTTGCTCTGCCCATAAGCAAACTGCCAGGATCCCCGTTACCCATTAGCCTCCCTTTATAAATGTCAAATGTTTAGCAATAATTTAATGTTTAAGGGAATAGGACTTGGATGACCCTGCCAATGTCTGTATTGACAAAGAAAGGTCACAGCTCCTTAGCCAAACACCAATAATTCAAGGCTATCTGGGTTGCTGCTGTGACATAATTGTCAAATAGCAGCTGGGAGTTTATAATCACATTTTAGCTGTGGGTACTGTTAACTAATGGCAGATATATTTCTTCCTACAGAGGAGCTAAGATTACTTCCTCTGGCTTCTTTCCCAACCTGTCATCACAATCTCAGTTAATCTGAGTTGAGCCTCTGCCAAATAATTCATATCTCTGCAGTGCTCTTCTTTGCAAACTGAGGTGTTGTGTCATCCATCGTGGGTAGAAGGTACAGATTCATACATGTGCTCTTCATCAACAAGCTAAAAATAACCAGATTCCATCCTTCATAAGGGTGGGATTCATTCATTTTAACTTTTAGCTACCTGAAGTCCAACCTGGTCTCCTTTGCCACCACACAAAGTAAAAAAGAAGTAATAAGCAGGTCCAGAGGGTAGGTTGTTTGACCCAGTTTATTCTCCTTTCAATGCCTGCTTGTCTCTTTTGATTGTGAGGAGAGCCAAAGTGCCTAGCTTAGACTTAACCAAGTTTTTCTGACCACAATGTTAGATCCCACACTAACTCCCAAATGGTCTCTTTTCTGGTTGAACAGAAGTGAAAACCAAACCAGTGTTCAGCAGTATCCACACTAGAGAGAAGTTTGGGAAGAAAAAAAAATACCCACACTAATCTGCCTTACACAAATGCTATCCATCACCTCAATCTCTCTGGCACAGCCATCCTCATTTCTTATATCCCACCACTCTGTGCTCTCCATTTTAGAAGCTACAGAACCATTCACATCATATTGAGGCAGGCTACAGCCCCTTGAAGATGATGCAGTTCTTCATCAGTTTCAAGTTAGATTTTTTCCAAAGACTTTCTTAAATCATGGTTTACAGATATTTAAAAAACAAAACAAAAAAACCGACCAACCAACCAAGCAAACCCCCACATTTGCTTAATTCTTCAAAGAGATATTAAAGCAAGACTACTTTTCTTACAATGAGTAAATGATGTATTTGAAAGATATGCTGGTTACTTAAAAATATTTCATATGCACAGTTTGCTACTGTTAGTAAGCATTGTCTTTTGGAACACAGTCTTTAGAACTCAGTAAAAGGTGAATTTCTCACCTGTGTTGGTTTAACAGTTCAAGAAGACACCTTGCTATTTAAACAATATGTTTAGCTTGTTAGAATCAGAGTTCTGCAATGAAGAATTTGCAGATTTAGGCACTATTTGCTCATGTAGAAAAGTTCTTCCCTTTCTAGACACAGGTTGCCCTGGCTAGATAAATGCATTTTCCTTCTCTGCCAAAACTCCCCCCATCAACAGCAAGCAATCTTATACCAACAGCGAGATGGAAAGAACTAAGAGAAAACTTTATCTTTAATATTTTGACTGTGACACTACTTCTGAGCATTACAATGAGATTTCCTCAAGGGTTTTTAAGGGATGCATCTAACCTGCAGAGAGAATTTGGACGATCTTACTGCCCACTCTCTGCACCTTTGGGAGCCCAGCTAGCACTGAATCTGTGAGTTTACATGTTTTCCAACACAGATAACAGTATCACAATTGATCTAGCACGCTGTAATTGCCACTCATTTATGAAACAAGCAGAAAACACTATTACAGCCCTTCACGTGTAAGATTCAACACAGCACACAGGGGATCAGTAACAGAGCATGGGGTATTTGACTAACGAGCCACCAGCCAAGGCTGCTTACTCCATCATTAATGTGAAAGAAAACCTTGTAGTAGTTCAATAATCTCTGCATCAGCTCATCACCCACAGCACAAGACAGCTTGCTGAAGAAATGGAGCCTAGAGATTTGCTTCTTTTCAGCCTACTGAGCCTTTTGTATCAGTGTTGTGCTTTCAAAGCCTGGGGAAAAAACAGACTCCTGTTTTCAGAAGAAATCTGGTCTTTCATTAAGAAACTTAAAAAAATAAAACAAAACGTTAATCAAGGATTAATCGCAATAGTTAACCCATTGGTGGTGTGAGGTGTGAATATTTAAATGGCTTGCTTTAATCCAGGAAAACAAGTGTCTCAGAGTAGTCCCTGTAGAGGGAAAACTTGCTCTCTGAAGGGCAATTGAGAGCAAGCAGGCTCTGAAACACAGGTGATCTGACTTGCCCGCTAAAGGACCCCGTTGATAGTAAGTCAGCTTTTCTCAAGCTCCCTGCAAGCCTGACCTTTTCTGAGTTTCATTGTCTTTGTACTACTCATGTCCCCAAGGAGGGGAAAAGCTGCTACCTTTGATTGATGGCAGCAACTCCTTTCCTAGGGAGTAGGGAAGGGAGAAGCAGATGTAATTATTGGGAAAAACTTAGTTCATTTTCTACCCATCACATGGGAGCTAAGCTGATGCCTGCAATTAGAGGTTGTTAGCTGTTCCCTGGCTAGTATAAACAGTAGTAACCAGCAGTTGCAGCTGCTTTGTACTCCATTATATGGGAGAAAGTGAGCTGCTACTAGTAATAAATCAGCAGAATTTAGATTTTATTTAACATTTATCCTTTTTTCTTTAGTAGCTAATAGTATTTTGATCCCTTTTAAACATTCCTACTTCACTTTTGTCACAATAGTCACTTTGATAAACTGCTGCAGATATACTAAAATTTACTTTTGAAAATGCCCTTTTTCCACAAACCTTCCATCTGTATAGCATCCTTGTAACTTGTCTAAGTAGCTAATATTTAGATGATAATCCCATTCAATCACCAATATGTCGCTTGCAATTTGTTCTTTGCTTGTCTTTCTGTGTCAGATCAGCTTGGGGGAGGTGGGGGGTCTGGTGTGTTTACAGTAAGAACAAGCTGTAATTATGAGTTGCAGATATAAATATGCACCTCCAAACTCTGGAAGAAAGTGAGCTGCTTCAGCCATTAAACTTATCTAACACTGTAAACATTAGAAGACTGTAATGACAGCTTGTTCTCATTTCTCTGCTTGCATAAATCAGAATGGTTCTGGCTGCTATGAATTAGCACATCCCAACACTTTGTAGGAACGTGGCTGCCAGTGACCCCACGTTCATGTGTCAATATAGAAGCCGTGTGTGTCTGAGTATCTGTCCTTGGCTCTCCTAAGCATGATGACACCTTGGGTTGCTAAAGCTCTCAGTCTGGCACTTCACTGAGCAACAGCTTGTAATAATAATAATAACAATAACACATCTTTATAATATGATAATATGCTTTTAATAAATGGAATCTATTTTGAGCTGGAGAATATAAGGAACAAGATGGTTTTCAGTTTGATCTCTTTACCCAGTATCCAACACCTAAACTAAGGAGTCAGAAGTAAGTCAAAATCTCATATTTCATTTAAAAAGGTACAACGTTTTGTTTTTTAAGAATTGTTGGAAGTGGAAGAAGAGATATATTACTGAATTGTTTAAGAGCCTAAATAACTAAAGGATAAGTGATGAAATGTGGGACTAGATGGTTTCTGCCTCTTCTTTAATCAACTCCTTATGTGCCTGAGAACCTAGAAATGTACAATCAAACTTAACATCTTTCATGTAAAGTACTTTTTCTTGTTTGTCTTTACTCTAAACATAATCAGTGATTAAGCTTATACTTCCTCTCTTACTGTTTCCTTCGATAATTCAACTGATGTTTTGGTGGAGGTAGGCTGCCTCCTCCAAACATTTCTGTCACCCTCCATATTTTGGATGAGATAGTCAGATCTGGAAAAATTATAGTTAGCCTAAATAAATGCCACTGCAGCTGATCTTCCTCAGTAGCTCAGATAATCTAGTGCATTGCTCTGTGTCATGAGATGTGACATTGCACTAAATGCTGAAAATTTACAAAGAATTACCAGTAAACATACAACTGAATTTTCCCTTTTTAGGTATCATTCTTGGCTGTTCTAACTCATCCCTATTTCAACTCACACATGAATTTAGCCATGAAGCAGACATGACAAGTAGGAAAATCACTTCCACAGTAGTTAACTCCCACAATCAGGATCTCGGTATTCACTTCCCAGAGCCTCCAGTCTAATACAATACGACATTATCTTACATAAAGGCATTTGAGAAGGTTTTGAGCTATTTAAGTCCGGAAACATCAGCTGCATTTTAATAAGCTCTTTATTAATTGCAATCGGATTTGTTCTTTCCCATCTGTTCTATAGAAGAACTCTTTGATTTCTGAATTAGGGGAAAGTAACAACCTATTTGCAACCAACTTAAGACCTGCCTCCTGCTCCCTTATGCAAAAGAAGCAACACTAAGTTGTCTGTCTTTCTTGCCACACTGTAATACATTCAATTCTTTCAAACAAATGGGGTTCTTTGAGCATGCCAACGCATTTCAGTCAGTTGACAAGATCGTTGCAAGTTTGGACTGGATTTCAGATTATCTGCCAGACTTAACACTCAAAATGCTACATCTTATAAAACAGATTTAGAAAGCAAGTGGCTTAATGTTTCTCCCTTTTATACAAGTACAGTACAGTAAAGTTTCTTTCATTTTGGTTTTATGAATTCTTGTCAACAAATATCAAACCCATTGAGAAGACGATGATTTCAATTGTTTTCAAATTATTTGAAAATTCAGATCACATAAAAAGTTTTGGAGGAAGAAATAAGCTCACAGAACTGATGAAGTGGAGTTAGCATGCTAGCTCCTATGTCTAGAAATGTAGGTTCATATCTTTCTGGAGGAGTCCTGATCTCATTATCAAGTATTTTGGGTAGACAATTTTATTTAAGTCCATGGTATAAACTAGGCAGAGAGTGGGTCTGAGTATCTGTGGGAATTGTACATAAGAGGTTAAAAAACACAGGTGTCTGCTTATCTCTTATACAAACATTGTGGGTGGAGATCCACAAGGTTGCTATGAGAAGCAGCCAAAGGAGGGAGTCTTATGGCAGCAAGACAGCCCGGTTTTGGCTAGAGAATGCAGAATAAATAGCTAGACAGTTTCTACACAGAATCCTGAAGGCCACGGTGCCCAGAGTGAGACCTTTTGCTTCATTATCCATAAAATGAATATTCAAGTTGACACCCCTGAATATGCTAATGAGATAAAAGGAGTACTTGCTAAACATATATGGCTATAGTACTTGACTCTACCCAAATCATGTTAAACGTCACCCCTGGGAGGGAACAGCTAAGACTGGGGTATAAAGGATATTGAGGAAGTTACCTCCAGAGGAAGTTACCTCCAGGGAGCAGGGGAAAGAAGAAATTGAAGACCCCAAAGAGGCAGTCGACGGGCTGTGCACTTCCTCCTCCACCCAAGACAGGGGCGCCTTCTTGGTAAGCAATTGAAATTTCACCCTTTCGGTGAGAATACCTGGGATAGTATTTTGCTAGCATTATAATTACAATCATAGTCATATATTAGTGCTATTTCAGTAAGCGCATTTATCAATGGCAGTTCCAAACTCTTTATATCTGTTGCTTTAATAAACTTTCTGTTAGTTTCAACTTTGCAAAACTGAGTTAGTGCAAGTCCTTTGGGGGCTCTGACAGGCAAACGTTGAGTCTGTTATGTAGCTATATATATAATGCTTTAGACATAAACCATTGACCAAGTCTGGGACTAAGACTGGACCTAGCTGCACCTAGGCTCATCTCTGAGAAGGAGCTTAGAAAGCAAGGGGGCCCTTTCTGAACCTTGTGACTCAATGGGAGGGCCTCCCTCAGCCACACATCAGACTTCACCTTTTATGTGACAGCATCCACCTCTTAGCTGACTGCATTAGTACACAGAAAAACTTGGAGGAGGTGATTCTTACTTCTCCTTGTTGGAACTATGATAATTGGAGAAATGAGTCACTAGCCCAAAAGAAGATGCTCCAGGACAGTAAGAAGGGCACTTAGGAGCCAGCTAAGACTCATAGAGTCTACTTGCTGTCCCTATACATATTGACATGGTTCAATTTTCTCTAGGTAATCAGTTGGGAACAATAATGACTGTATCTGTCACTTAGGGTCTTGGGAAAAAGCATACATAGTAACCAAATTCCCTCTAGCATATAAGAAGATTAAACCTCTGTATCCCATATTCTAATTCCCAGTAATTTCACATTTTTTTGTAAAAGTAAAGGTGAACTTATATCAGTTACAAATTTTATATCACCAAATCAAGAAGTTGACAGAGAACACTTGCCTGTGAAAGCTAATAGTGTGCAGAGGAAAAGAGAATGAAATATTCTTTGCTTTAGACTTGCAATAAAACTTTCAGTGCTTCACAGTGCCTCTGGTAGCTCTTCATAACCTCTCTAAGGAGCTGTGACTCATCAGTTGAAGAACACTAGTCCAGATCAATTACATTTACTCACAACTAACTTTTTTTTTTTTTTTTTTTTTTTTTTTTTTTAATAAGTGTGTCTGAGGCCATGCTACCTTTTCTTTGGTGCTTACATCCATAACAGAAGTTGAAAATGTTATGATTCTGCATTCCTCAGCATTATTCCACACTCCCAGGAGTAAAATGGCTTTACTGGAAAGCAGGGTAGATGTGATTATGAAACACATTCTTACATTTGCAACTAGCTATTGCTGTGTTCTACGCAAATTACTCATGGTTAAAGTTTCATGTTAATGGCATAGGGGAGTAGCAGGGGACAAAGCCAATGCAATGAAAGAAACTAATAAAGCAAGACACCTCTGGGCCTTCTGGGTCCCTGTGTTATCAGTACTATGCTTTCGTCATCTGCACATCCTAAATTGTATAATAATGTAAACTTGAAACTTCTAACTGGGAACACTCTGGCTAATGCATAGATGAATCAAGAAGGCTTGTGATAAAATTGAAGCAGCAGCAAGGGAAAGTCCCATTGGACATGAGGCCTCCAGAACATTTTTACGCAGGTTTCTGGGTTGTGCGTATACTTGTCAGATCTTCATGCTCCAGAGAAACTAATGTGGACATGTAGTGAAGGGAAATGTGGTCAGAAATATTCCTGAGGGTTTTGATTTGCTTTGAAGGAAAAACGTCTTCAAAAGATCTGGAAAGTCTAAAAGATGATATTGCGATGTCAGAATGATGACAACGTTTGTGGCACTGTTGATTCAAATCAATATCAGACTGACACAATGTCAGTACAAGTTATCCTACTATGAAAACAAACACATCAGGAAATTTAAAACCGAATGTTTTGTGCAGAAAGGGAAGCCTGAAGCAACAGATACAAAGAAAAGGTGAGTTGATGCTATATCAATAAATCTGAGGCCTAAATCAAGTAGACAAAGAAACATAAACACTGTAAAAAAATACATTACTTAGGGCCCCTTCCTCCTTTGAATAGCATCCATAACAATGAGTAGCACTGATTCTCTGTCCAGACAGAATAACGTTCACCACATGAAGGGACAAGATAAAAAGAAAGTGAGTCTATAACTCCTCTCTGCCAGGCCAAATACTGAAACTTCCAACATCTCTCTGACCCAGACATAAATCAGAGCCTCATGGCATGAGTACTTCCACCTGGAGAGATCTGCTGACTTAATAGTACATTTATATAGCCAAAAAAAGGCTGCAGAAGAATGAAAAATCAGGCCTGTAATGTGCAAATAATGTAGGATGAGGTGAGAGTTAAGATCCCCACACGCAGCAAAAAAAGCTTTTATGCAATACGTAGCTCATTTTGCTGAAGAGAGAAGTTGCCGCCAGAAAGTGCCAATGAGATCTTTCCTCATTAAGACCAATACTCTGAAAGGACTTCAAGACTTAGAGCCTTGTCCGTACAGATCATGCCTAAACTCAGGAGCTTTGCTCAGAGCCAGGTGTACCATGTGGTTGAGGCCACAGATGGACTTGGATGGGAATAGCAGTCCTACCCAAACTGTTACGAAGAACAGTGGGAACATGACCCAGAAGATCCAGAATCCAACATAAGGTGTAAATGTTGAAATTATGACAATTCACATATTAATTACAAAATTGCTTGGATTGCATTAGTGTTAGTGGATCCATGTAACTTTAAGAAAAAGGCAGGAATCCTGCTGGAGTAAAAAACTAAGACACAATCTAAACATTACATACCAGAGAATAATTAAAGTAAATTAGGAAACCGTTGTAAGAAAGAGCTAAATGGAAGACTACAAGGTGTACGCTTTACCTGTTTTAGTCATTTACAGAAGTTTAACTGTGGAGTTTCCTAACTCAATAACAGAGAATTTCATATAAGACCAGGTAATCGTTGAAGGAGTATTATCGAGCTGAATAACCAAACCATCAGAAAGTACTTTGAGATGTTCTACAAAGCACTGCAGAATTAAAAAATATCTATACAATTGTTTACTACCTATGCAAACTTAATTAAGCTGAATTCAAGAATTTGTATTAAAGTAAACAATTCAGGCCTTGGGCTCAAAGTGTACAGCCAAGTTCTTATTATACTTATATCTTCACAGTGTTCTTTTTACTTTCCCTTCCCTTCTGCCTCCCGCTATGTATCCTCAGCAGCTTTTAGCTTGATTTTCACTTGCAAAACTAAATTTGGTAATTTTACAAATTAAAAAAAAAACAAATCATTATACATTTCTATAAGAATGTCCCTTGATGCAAAAGCCCCCTGCCCCCAGTTTTCTCTTATTGCCCTCCTGGGCTTCTGTTTAGTAAAAGTTTCCTGATCAGGTAGTCATTTTCAGGAAGCAGTTATAAAAAAAAATAGAGAGATTAGGAAGCTGTAGGGCAGCTTCACCATATGGTATGCCCAAAGGAGACACTAGCAACACAATAAACTGCAACTCATCATGTCATACTGCTGTATTATGCATACCTCATTGCCTCAACTTGTAGCAAAGGTCTGAATCAGAAGACATGAGATAATCACTATATGACAGTTCTTGTTCTCCAAGTAGTCCAAAATTTATTTCTAAGGTGTAAAATGAGGATGTGCAAGGTGAATAAAAACTTTCATGAGCAGACCAAATGTTGACCTTCTCTGTTCCTGAAATGGTTTCCAAATACAGGAACATGCAGGCCAACCAGTGCAGAAAGGTAAGGGTACTCCTCTCAGTTTCTAAATTTTTGCCTGAGGCCTCAGCTGTCTGATTCAACAGATGGTTGACTACTGCCCTACAACCTAAGCAAAATACAGTCCAAGCGCTTGTAAGGCCTTCGTTCGGCTGTACATGCATGCAGATGGTGCTAGGCATCTGAGCGTCTGACCTAGAAATCTGTCTATTTTGAGGCCACTTTAAATCTTTTGCTCACTCTCTTTGGAGCCCAGAATGAAAATAAAAGCTTTTAGCTTTGTTTCTTTTTTTAAAAGTCTCCACTACCAACCACTGTTAAAGTTTCACACAGTGAACTAACAGAAAAACCTCTGCTGAAACTCTGTGATTTAGGAAAGAGGCAAAAGAGAAAGAAACAAGGAGAGAAGGAAGGAGAGAAAGGAACACAGCTCACCTCCGCTGCCTTTGAAAAAGAGGAGCAAGGTAGGATTAAAGCATCAGATAAGACGGTTCAGACACAAAGCACAAGTGACAGACAGAACAGGTTCATCGCGCACTAGAGCGGCGGTGTCTGCTGGCTGATTTTTGGCAGCTGCTTCTGCAAGCGCAGCCCCTTGCTGCTGCCTCCCCAGCCAATGGCTGAGAGCAGAGGGCAGCATCCCTCGCTCCGTCGCTCATCAGCAGGGCTCCTTGGGCTACAGCTCTGCAGGGTGAAGCGTGAGTGCTCTAGTCTGTTTATTCTTGGCTAAATCGCACTATTTTCAGGTATCATTCACAAGATAGCCGATGATAGAAAAAAGCACAAAGGCTTTGGTTCAGCAGTAACGAGACCTGCATGTAAGTGCTTACCATAAAGATATGTCTTTGGTTTGGTTTGCGTTTGTGTTTGTTTTATTTTCTTTTCTATGCTTTTAAGTACCTGAGTTGTCATCATTCAATTTAGAAACATTCAAATTACCATTCTAACTCAAAAGCTACACCGTAAGTCAAAATGGGATGCAAATAAAAACCTTTAGTATCATTGCAAAGTTAAATGATAAGTACTTCTTAGGCAACTGCAACTAAACTAACTAAATGTTAAAATTACACTTTACTACTGCTAAGTGGCACTGGAAACAGGACAGGGTACTGATAGGAATCAGTTACAAATGTAAACTTGATCACTAATTGGACAACACTTCACTGATAATCTACCTAATAACAGTTAATCAAACAAGCGTAACAAGTTAAACAAATAAATCCTTCCCTCCAGGTCCCTCCTTTTGAGACCCTACTAGCTTTGAAATGTGAATCTATTCACTGGTCATTTAACAGACAGTCCAGCCTTGCTCAAATTGTAGGCAGATGTGAGACTGATTTCATAAAATAAAGCCTTCAGCACCAGTGACTCCTGTCACAGCACATTATCTCCTCAGTTGTACTGGCACAGCTGTCAGAGGCTTTGCTGTGAACCAGACCAAGGAACTGATCCAGCTGGAAGTAATCCCATGGATTTTTTTTTCTTTCTTTCTTTTTTTTTTTTTTTTTTTTTCCCCTTTTCTTCAAGCCAGATCACTTTGCCTGTCTAGCTCACAGCAGGAGTAGGAATGAGTAGGGCCATGACAGTCGTCCCTGACCAGTCTTGCTGCTGGTACTTCAAAAACGCTAGCCCATAGCCTAGGAACTTATTTTTTGAGGCTTGTTCCTTTTAATCAGTTGCCAAATATACATGCAAAAGCAGTCATATATACTTAACTTTCAGAACATGTCCCAGAATCTCTAAAATTTGGAGTGAGGTGCATAGTGCAGTCTCAAAACTGTGCAGGACTGCACCTCCTCCCAAGACTCAATTATATAACATTGATAAGGTTGTGATTTCTTTTTGGGTTTTTTTTTCCCCCAACTACATGTTTCACCTTCCATTTTCCTCTCTACAGCACCAAGTTTCCAGCAGCGCGGCTCAGGCTGCTGGACACTCTGGGCTCCATCTCTACTTAACAGAGAAGCGCACTAGTACGTTCATTCTACTCTGCTGGAACCTCGAACCAAAGCATGGAAAAGCTGAGCTGTAACAAATGGTCCCACCCCACCTCAATCTATCCAGGACACTTCAGCAGAAGCTTACACCTATAATTAGGGGCCAATCTTGCTTGAGTTCCCAGTGTGCTGCGAACTCCACGCTTGGGCTCGGATGAGCAATAAGTGGAACCTGGAGGATTTACAATGTTGTGAGGAAATCTGTCTTGAGAACATGTACTTAACTGATGGTATAGACATGCTGAGTGTTATTCTGCTGAGAGCAGTCTGTTCCTGCAACATTCAGTTATTGCTTCAGGGGACTTTAAATATCATTACCTGTGGCCCAGATGATCGCAGGTATTCAGGCTCATACAAGAAATGTAAGCTTTCCGCAGTGCTATTTCACTGAGACACAGATGGAGCTATATGATTTATCTGAAGTCACCCAGGGATACAACAGCAATCAACCTCACCAGGCCTATTCCCAAAAGCACAGCCAGCCTTCATAATAGATGCTGACTAAGTACCCAGTCGGCGCGAGGAGTAGAAACGGATTCCTCTGCTGAATTCTGTTTATTGCTATAAACAATTTACATGCATAGCAGCTTGTTGTGGGGTGGATGATTCATTGAGATGTCTTACTAGATCATGCTTCCAGTGAAAGGAGTAAGTGAGGAGTGTAACTTGGACTGTGGGTGTGACTTAGTCTCTGTGAGGCTGGTAGGGTGGCTACGTTTTGGCTGACTTGTCGGCTGTTCAAACCCAGGATTTCAAAACCACAGCATCAGACTCAGTGGCAGGTGGCAGAAAGCCTCTCATAGAGAGGCATGAGTTGTGGAAAAAGTCATAAAATTGTCAACTGTGAGTGACGCTTGTAGTCTAAAAATGACGCCACCTCACTGAAGCCATGCACGCAGTGCTCGTAGCATCTCCACTGTCTGGCATTATCTGCACTTGGTCGTTTAAGTCTCACCAATGATGATCTCAGCCTGAGTTCTCATTTACGCAAAGATCTTTTACAAAGTTGATCATTACAAAGGTCTTGTACTTTTCATTGGCACCTGCTGTAAGGCTGTTTTTCATTGGCAGTGCGGTCTAGGAAGACCTCGAGATAAATGGGATTCAGGTCCCCACTCTGCCCTGTGTACCACACTCTTGAACATATGTTGTGGAGTCTATAATGTTTTGCTGTAACAAGCAATTCACTGTGTAATGGGTGATGAATGTGTTATAATATTTTACTGCTCTTGGCTAAGTACATGAAGTGGCATGTGTAGTGAGCATATTTCAGGATTTATTCAAGTACAATCATTGAAACACTCATGTCCTTTGCAGGAAGCAAGAGGAAATAAAGACTTTGATGTTTTTTAATAAAATTGGGGCATTCTTTGGAAGGATTTGCTCTGGTTTTGCCATTTTGGAGTATTAACTACAAACTAGTTTGGCAGAGTTACGCTTAAATGATGTTCTAAGGGGAAGAAGGTTGTTTGTGAGCTTCTCCTTGCAGCAGTGTTGCGTGCTGCAGGGAGGCTGCCCAAGTCAGGGGAGCAGGAGGAGACAGTGATTGGCGATGGGATCTGCGAAGAACTGGACAACCCTACAGGCTCCTTCTGTGGGGTTTCTCCATACACGTGACTTGGATCTGTGGTGTATCAGTGAGATATCACTGCTGACACGAGTGCCTGCTTACATTGTCACTCCTGTTTGCTCTCTGCTATTTAGTTTCCTTTCTGTTATAGACAGTTGGTTTCTCTAGGGGAAGGACTGCATTATAAATGCCCTACACTAATAGAGGATTATTGTAATATTATGTTATTGATAACTGTAAAAATAAGCTGTGGGCTGATGCAGTGACCACAATTTTTCCTCACATCTATTTTAAGCCAGAGGTTTTTCTTAAATCTCAACATCTTCACTCCCAAGACTCAACTGCATTAAGAATGAAGCACTCTTTTTATCTCTCATTAGTTTTCCGTTAAAAGCTGCCATTCAGCTGTTTTGCACCCAGAGTAGAAAGCTGTCATCAGGCCCTATCACTCCTTCCTTATTTTGAATCCTAAAGAGCACTTTCCCCTGTTTGAGTCAACATCAGGATGTTGACACTGAATATCTTCTAATTGAATTTCATGCCAAGCTGCTGCCTGGTGGTTACCTGATTGGTGCCTGGCATCAGCAAAATTCAGCCTATGTGAAAATCAAACAACAAAGAAACTCAACTGTTGGGAGTGGGAGGAAACAAAACAAAGCAAAACACCACTGCAAACAAACAAACAAAAAATCCAGCCTTTTTTTGTGTGTGCTCTAATAATGCAAGTACTCATTGATGGGAGGTTGTATACCTCCCCTGACATCAGATACATGAACTTTTTTTTGTTTTAAACAGAGAGAATACCCATCCTCATCTAATCTAATGGGCTAGCTTAGCTTTACAGGGGCTAGACAGTCATCTTTTCCTGCCACAGTCAGAGCACTGGAAATCAGGGTTTATGCTTGAGAAGTCATCTTGCTATCAACAGAGGGCTAAAGAGCAAAAGTGATTGAAATAAAGCTGCACTGTAAGCAACATTTGCTTCTTGACTCTGAATCTACAAATGACCATATAATTTTACATAATTCACACATTTTTATGGAAGAGGATCGTATGCATTGTCTTGCACAGTAAATTACAGAACCCTAGCCAGTGTATTTCTTTTGTGGCAATTTGTCAACTGATATAATGTAAAGATGTTTTCTCCAATTTGTTTTTTCACAATCAACAAAAAAGTGACAGCCTAAAAAAGACAACTAGCTGAGTGCTTTCCTATTGATTTATTGATCTTATTAAAACCTTTTTCCTAAATACAAAGTAGCAAAACACTTAAAATCTGTATGACAAAAATCTGGAGTTACAATAGATTTTTTTTTAAATTATAATTCCACAAATACTCTATACTGACTTTAACTCTATGAAAATAAGCTGATTTTTTAGTAGATGTTAAATAACATTACACCATTGGCCCACAGATATGGATATTCATAAAATACCACAGGCAACAACATGTTTTTCTCCTGTTAACTTTGATCATGACAGCATAAGTTTCCTGTCTCTATAAACAATGTTGGAGGAACTCCTGGACAGTGTTGCTTACAAGACTTGGGTTAAAACCCATAGAATTAGACATTCAATTTCAGCTATTCAAGGTTTAAACATGCAAGCTGTTTGGAGTACAGAGCAACGGTAAGGAGTATGCTGCAGGCCTGGTATTCCCAAGGGCAGTGAACCATGATAAAAAAACAGAAGATACTGCAAGAAGTTGCTTGCTGAGCAGAAGATCTCATAGAGACTCCCTGTCTCTGTCCAAATCCAGCATGCACCAACAGGCTTTGCAGCCTCTTCCTCACCAGGGCTTTGGCTGACTGCTTCCAAGGTCAGCTCTGATGTAGCATAGCTGTGTAGCCTCAGATCAGACTGCTGTGAAAACATCTAAGCTGGTAGGAAAACCTGTGAGAAGCTTTGTCTGGAGCCTCCCAACTTGTCTCAGATGCTGCCTTTGTCTCAGGCCTTTGCTGCAGCTGTGTTGTAGCTATGCTGGCATCTGGCTCTGTTTCCTCCAGATCCTGACCTTGCATTGCTGATTTTGTCTTCCTAGATGGACCTAGCACCATCCTCATCACCACAGACTTGTCTCGGACATGGCACTGGTGGGAGAAGTTATCTTTGTCCCCTCAGAGACCTGGGCACAGATGGAGCTCCTGAGGGAGGACGCAGCTTCCCAGAACCCCAGCTACAGTGAGTGCCAGGAGCTGCCCAGCAGCACGGTGGGAAGAAATGCTCTGGTGGGTGTGCTGCAGGGGGACATACCAGTGGGCATCTTTATAGACTGCTCCATCAAGAAGAGGAGGTAGACAAAGCCTTCTTGAGCTAATTGGAAAAAAACCTTACAATCTCAGGCCTTGACTCTCATGGGAGACTCTAACCATGTAGAAGGGCAAAGTGTCAGACTACAAGTAATCCAATTCCTGGACTACATTTGGGACCTTTTTTTGACACAGTTGCTGGACAGGCTGAGGCACATGCTCATCCAGATCTTCTGTTCATGAGTAAGGAAGAATTGTCTGGGGATGTGATGTTAGATGGCAGAATTGTCCAGAGTGTCTATGAGATTGGCAGATCTGATCTGCCAATTAAGATCCTGAAGGAAGTGAGGATGGCAAGTAAAAGAATAATAACCCTCAACTTAAGGGGAACAAACTCAGTTTGTTCAGGGACCTGATCAGCAGGATTCCATGAAAACTGTCCCAAAGAGCAGAGGTGCCCAGGAGACCTGTACAGTCTTCAGGTGCAGGAACAGTCCATCCCAGCATGTGGGACAACAAGGAGCTGGTGGAAGACCAGTGTGGCTGAATGGGAGCATCTGGCTGAGCCACCTGGCTGAGCCCACCCCACGAAGGGAGACACACGTAGGAGGAGCGGGCAGGGGTTGCCCCACAGCAGTACAGAAGTGCTGCCCAGGTGTGCTGGGATGGAATCAGCAAGGATAAATATTGGTTGAAAGGTGAGCGTGGTGTGGGATGTGCAGGGCAGCAAGGGCTTCAACAGCTGCATTGGCAGCAAAAAAAAGATCAGGGAAAATGTTGGCCTGCTGCTGATTGGGGAGGGCAATCTAATGACAAAGGACATAGCAAAGACTCAAAACATTCCTTCCCTTGGCCTTTCCTGGTAAGGTCTGCTCTTAGGACTCCCACATCTTTGTGCTTAGTCACAGATCTTGGGAGTGAGAGAAGTTCATGGTAGGTGAGAAGATGAAGTGAGGGACCACTTAAGTAAACTGGACATATACAAATGTATGGAAATGAATGGGATACCTCAGAAGGTGCTGAGGCAGCTCTCTATGCTATGTCTCGTTAAGATCTAAATGTGCTAAAATTAAAAAATGTAAAATATTCACAAGCAACCACAAATCCCTGAGAAAAACCAGAAGTCAAGAAAGCCTGAGAATTCAAATATCAGACATGAACCATTTTCACCAATGCCTTCTTCAGAGCTCCCTCTTCCCTTTCAGAACAACTTCAGGCTATTTGACTCTGGTTATTCAACTCCATCTTGCCCCTCAGGAACACTACTTACAAGTTAAGTGTCCCAGCTTCCTAGAGACCTTTCACGACAGGCTTACCAAAACCAATCTGAATTGGTTCCAGCTTGCTTTAACAGAGCATGAGAGTGAGGACATTCAAACAGCAGCAATGGTTTCGGGCCAGGCAGCCTACTGCATTGTTACAGCTGCAGTAACTGTAAAATAATGATCACTTCGAGATAAAGATTACTTCTTCTGACGTTGATGAGTGTTTTGGGCTTGGGACATACCGTAATGTAGCATTATGAATATGAGGCATTGTTTTTAGATATGAAAAGTGTTGCTGTGATGTAATAGTAATATCAAGGTATTAACAGCCATGGAAGTTCTAGTTTCACAGTATTTGTGGTGTTCATAATGTCAGGTACCAGGAATAACAAAAAACACAGGACAGAGTTTCTAAATTGGGTCAACTAATTCTTATCACATTGCAGAGATATGGAAAATAGTCTCCAGCAAGGTGCCACTGCACAATTTTACATCCCAGAGAGTTGTACTCAGTTCTACAGGATCCATATATAGGTAATTAATGAATCTTCTCTAACTAGCCAACCACATGCCCATTACTGAGCTTGCGAGTCAATACCACTAATTCACAATGACATCAGCTGGTGGCTGGGGATTGTCCCTCACAGTGTGCTACTGTTTAACTCATGTTTATGACACTAATTACACTGGCACATACTAAATAATTCAAGCTTCCTTGGACTCACACACAGACATCAGTAAGGTTTATTCATGCCCATTAAGCACTGACCCACACTGGAAACTGTGCATCGTGCATGCTATCCCAATTTTTGACATAGAAAATAGTGATTCCTGTATAGCTGAGGCTTCCAGACATGTTGATTTTTCTGGACTTTTCTTTTTTTTCCTGATGAGAAATCTTTTCCAGGTGGAATCTGAAATCTCTGCACTGTAGTTAGTGGTGCAGTAGCATAGTCATGGATGAAGCACCCAGTATGCCATACACAGGACATGTCTCCTCATGGCCATGCTAGTGGCCTGGATGTAGCAGGCTTAGGGCAGGTGTAAAGAGGACAAAATAGGTTTGCTGTCTCCTGGATGTGTTGAGCATCCCAAAGAGGTGCTGTACCAATGGCCTGTACAGTTACAGTAAATCTGATGTACACAAGAGCTACAAACTCATGTGCCTTTGTGAGTCACCTGGAAAGTATCTACACACAGGCTAGGAACTGTAATTATCTCTGTTAGGGTGACATACAACACAATCTGAAAGCCATTTGAAAAAATACAATGGTGTTACCATTCTGAAAATGGCATTGCCAGAGCCAAATCACTTTCACAAGTCTTTTGACCTACTTATGTGCTGCAAAGAGACAAAAACTATGACCTCAGGAGACTGCACAAGACTAATTCCATGCTTGACATCTGAATGCAGATGTGTTGTGGATACGGTGAGTGACAGGGCCTTTTTTCAGAGGCTGGTTACCACCATGGCTCACAAGCAGTTAGAGAAGCAAGCCCTGTTAATGAGGAAACCAGACCTGGTTTTGTTTGTCCCCATATCTCATGAATGCACCAAACTAGTAGTGCTCTTAATTGCCAACCTCTGTACACTGCAAAAATATGGATAAAACATAGGTCCAGCAGAGAATGACTGAGAGACCAAAGGCCTTTTTTTTTTTTTTTTTTGTACATTTAAAGTACTTGGTACAGTGAGAGCTTTCTACAGCTTTGTGTGAAAAAAAAAAAAAAAGTGACAGTCTGGTAAGACTTCAGATAGTGTTCTGGAAATTGCAGTAAAAAAAATCTATATTAGTAAAGAAATAAATTGTTTGTTGAAGTTTTTTCTCTAAGCTATAGTGATTGGTGTCATCTGTGTGTTAGGAACAAAGCAGAGATCCTTAACTATGACAATTTTAGGTACGTTTCAAGATCATCAATACAGCAGAAAGGAAGTAGCTCAAAAGAGCTATTTCTTTCATATTAAAGAAATTTGCCTCAGCCTTAAAATATGCAATAATTTAATTAAGAATAGGAAAGCTAAATTTCATCTACCATCCCACTCACCAGCCCACACACTGAAAATATATTACAGCAAGAACTCAGGCTCCCTGTTAATTTTTTGTCATAATAGAGTATTTCGTACCTTCTCTTCCGCTTATTCCACATCTTTGCTAAGAAATTCAATCTTTGCTGAAATTAATTCCCTTCCAAAATACAATAAAATTTTATTGACAATTAGAACAGCTAATCTTGAGCAAGCCTAAAAGCTGTGGTTTTGTTCGGGAAAGAAACAGCAAAAGAATAGAGTAAAACTACTGAGACAGATTTCGCTCAGCCTGTAGGACTTTGCAGCTGAATCTCAAAATGGCAGTCTCCACACTGTCTTCCCTGAAGCAGGGAGGAAACCAACGCCTTTTCAATGAAAAAACTGCACACACGCAACTAAATGCCATTCTCAGACAGGCATTTCTATTCCGTTTGCCTTGCCTAATTTATGATTTTTTTTCTTTAATTTACTGCTGGATGATTTTAGACTTTGGGAGAGTTTATACTACAACGTTCTGGCCAGATGTGTGTATCAGAAGAGGCAACTGGCACGCGCTCTTCCTCATTTACACCTCTAGATTTACCATCTGCCACATGGCATTGAGAGTTCCTGAAATATTTGTGTTCTTCAAACACTGAACAAGGAACTTGATTAGTAAAAGGAACATTGTATTAACCCCAAAGCTACTTTTGTCCTTTTTCCATTTGACTGCAGAGTTTTTGCATAAAATCCCTCTCTGCCTGGCTTCTCACTGCAAGCCAAGATAAACAGTTTACAACATCATCGCAGCACCAAGCGCACCATTGCATTTACATTGCCTTTAGGCTGATAAGAAGTGTGATCATTCTCTTTTCTTATTAATCACATTACCTTCATTTGGCATTTGAATTTTTTTCTTCTGAGTAATAGTTAATCAGTCAAAAGGTCCTTTCATTAATTCACTTAATATTTCCTCCCAGCATATTCTTCATACTTTTCTCCTTTAAATATTGCTTCATTTGTAATTTTATATCCATACCCTCTGATCTAAACATAAAGCCCTAGGAGGCTTTATTATTATTGCAGTTATTCTTTTCTCTGCATTTTTCCCTATCCAGTGTTTTTTCTGAATCTAGTAATTTGATCTAGCAAATCAAATCTAGATGGTAACAGATATTTTAGGAATCAGGCTACTGGAGCTTTTAGCACAACATGGAATTTACAGTACAGTGTTTCAGAACACCACTGTCAAGTTTTCTTGTTGCCCTTTTAAGTATCTTTGAGGCACATTGGGGTATCCTATTAAGAGCTTTTAAGAGAGGGGTTTATTTCCAGCTATTTTGTTCTTTCAACTTTGACTTCAACTAGAGTGGGGTTAACTCTTTGAATTTATTCTGAGAAATTAAAGACCAGAAATTAAGGGTTGTTATCTAAGACAATGTCCTCCGATAACTTCATGCAGTAGATAACACACAGTTCTCCAATGCTTACATTAAAGAAGCATTTGTTATGCGTACTCTTTCTGGCCATTGGAAATTAGCACCATTAGTACTACTCCATTTTACCTGTTTAATCGTTTCTTCAGAATCATTACATGGTCTTTGCTAGGATTTACTGACCCAGTTTTAAATGCAGTTCCAAAATCTACTTGCTTCAGTCATCAGAAATCTACCCAACATTTTTATACCATCACACACACACACACAATTAAAAAAATATCAGTTTCTTTCTATTCTTTTGCGAACATCTATAAAATTGTTATGTTAGCGTTAATGTTATGTTATATTAGAGTTAATGTAATTGTACTTTTTATTATGACACACAATTCCAAACATAGTTCAGGAAAATGCAGGCATTGCCTTTCAGAGCAAGCCTGGCTGATGAAATATCTTCCTTTGCTTGGGACATTTCCGCACAGAAAATAGTTAGCATATTGGAATCACTATTATCTCCAACACGCAGCAAATCCTAATTATCCTGGAAGATGAACAGCCCACAAGTTTTACTCTGAAGACTTTAGCAAGTGTTATTATTCTGTTTAGAATAGGCACAAGTCCAACACCACGCACTGTACAAAACAGAGCAAGGCAATGACTGCAGCTCTCCCTGATCCTAGATGAGCAACTCAATCAAGTGACCATCCTCTCATACTCCAGATTCAAAATACAACTCTTCTGTTTTCCAGTAATATTCAAATAATTAGGATACCTTTCCTCCTCTCAGTTCACCTTGAACATGTTTTGAGGTTTAATTCCTTTTCTTCTTCCTCCTCTAAACTAAAAATATTACATCCCCCTACTGATATTCTGTTTCCTTCTTCAGATAGAAAATGTCATTATTCTTAGCACCATCTACTCCTCAGTCACCTTTCTTTTGTTCGGTTTGTTTGATACCTAGTTTGCTTAAGTTGATTCTCCAAGACCATGTCAAATTTCTATCAGATAATATTTTCCCTGATTTTCTTTTTCCCAAAGGTATGAAAATCAGATGTTAACTTAAATCAAAAAATATATATCCATCCATAGGAAATGTCAAAGATTAATTGTGTTACAGGATCCAAGTAATACTGAATTATTTATAGAAAACATGCTGTATCTGAACACAAAATAATGGTTAAATAACCTCTCCTGGATATATCAATAAAGATTTCCAGAAGCACCAGGAAAAAAACAAAAAAAAAAACAAAAAACAACCAAACCTACAAGAAAGATTACATTTGGAAATTCACTAAGTGTAAAGTATTGCTATTTAAAAAGTTAGACTAAAATACCACATGATTTCATCAGCTTCAGAGAAGAAAACAGAAGCCTCTGGTTATTCTACAAGATCAAATCAAAAGAGAACAAGCAAGCAGGATTTACTATATACATTCACTTTTTTCTTCTGTTGGGAATATATAAGCTTTAGTTACTTGGTCTAAAGATATATAGGAAATGTCCACAGACACCAAAAGTTATTTAAAAATGTTAAGGTTGCAAAATCAAGTATTGAAAAATTACAAAATTTTAGGCTTGTTCTTACATTGTCATTGCTGACGCACACACATATCACAGTTCTGATGCTTTTCGGTCGTTGAGCATCTTCACAGTGCTTCATTGTGCCTCATCCCAGAAAAAAGGATCAAAGTATTCAGTTAAACAGTTAATTCTTACTGTTCATCTTGTGAATGAAACTGCAGGACAGTCGAGATGTTGGGACCCTCTAATCGTGCCTTATGTGCCACTTTTCATGCTCAGTCCATGCTGCTGTATGCCCCTCTCTGCAGCTTTGGGGGTAGCCACATACATGCCCATGGAGGGTTATTACCCAGCGCCAACGTGCTGAGCTCGCTGCCAGTGCTCTGTCTCCATGTATACAGCATAGGAGGGAAAAAGTCTCAGAAAGGTCTTACTCAAAACATTTACGGTTCTGGTAGGAATGGACCTCTTTATCCCCAAGGCAAGAGCCACCCACCTATGTTTTTATTGCATGATCCCACAAGGCTTTTCATTGCAGCCAGTGCCTCATTCAATATACCACTGAGCACAGTACCCTGAAATAATCCATCTTTCTGAGGTGTGCGGAGACTGAGATGGCTTCTCATGTCCATGTGCATCAGATGTGCACAGGTCCTGCAGTTCAGTTAAAACATGGGGATAATAGTTTTTACTTCTAAAAATCCTTAGGATTGTTCTTTTAACACTAGTATTATTTTCTATAGTACCATAATTATGTGATAATTGCACACATAAAAAGAAAAAGTGGTGTTATCATTATGGTAGAAGGAAGGGAGGAGGCACACATATAAAAGTACCATACTTTTATATAGTTTTAATTTGCCTGAACCTTTACTGAAAATTTAAAAGAAATTCAAGAGTCTATGGAAGATTAAATGTTCAGGAAAATTTTACTGAATGACCAATGCTATCAAAAAACTTACCTAGAATAAATGCTTACAAGTATTAAATATTGACTATGCATTCATTAAATTATTTCAGGATGATCACTTCAAATAATTTGGAAGAAATTACTGAATTTAACATCTCCATTAATAAATCAGATACTAAAATCTTGCTTGACTGAACAGTGTAATTATTTCCAAAATGAAACCTTTCAGACACTATTTATTTCTTAAGTTTTCTATCAAATTAAAAATGGTAAGAAATGCATGATACACTGAAGAACAATATGTGATGTGAAACAGCGCAGTGGAGAAAATCAATGGTAATATGCAGACTGTGCCATTTACCAAACAAAAGATAATAATGGTTAGTCAAAAAGATGGCAAGTAAAATCCAGACGTAGTGCACCTCCAAAGGGCAATTTATTCCACCCTAAAAAGTATCTCTCCACCACTAGTTTGTGCAACTTACCTTGTCATGGTGTGGTGGCTTGCGTGCCTTGTCGGGCCAGACTAAAATGTTGCACCCGGGCCCTCCAGGTTGGGGGTTTTGTTTTGGGCTAACAACCCAATCGTGTAAAAAACAAAATCTGTTACAGAAATTGCAACAACACTATCCCACCGGGTTCGGTGGCATAGTGTTGTTGCAGCCCTGTGCTCCTCGAGGAGTAACAAGGACCAAACAAAAAGTATCTCAAATGGTTGGGTTGAATTGTTTTTTAAATAATTTTATTACTTTTTATTCACTATGGAGAGAACCAAGATTATTAGTTTAGATAGCTAAATTCCAGATAGCTGTAGTAGGTGGGATGACTGTCACCTAGAATTTCTAGGTCCTAAAGTCCAGTTATCTACCTTTAGAACAGTATAGATCTATTTTAAAAATCCCATAAAAACTCTCTTGCATGTATTCCAGGCATGGATACGTACATTTACAGCTAACTTAGGAGGAAGAAGCTTGAAATGCCAATGTAGGTCTTAAAAATCTCTAAATTCCTGACAAACACATTGCTATGAAATGCACAGTACAAGCAAAGAGGTGAGAGAACGCTCTTTGGCTGTTTTGGTGTACACATCAGTGAGTACCCAAATCAGCATTCCAAAAATTAACAGTGGTACAGAACATCACAACAATTAATTTAACTGCAAGGAAAAACTAAACTAAAATTAAACTAGCTGGGGGGAGGGGCGCGTGGGAAACCAACAAAAATAGAAAATCTTATTTATGAAGACAGAGAAATGTGAATAAATAGACACAGTACTCAAAATCTATAGAAACACAAAGCTATAAAAAATAATTTTGTCCAACCAAACAAAAATACTATAGAGCAGTATTTTAAAGTATTATATAGTGACATGGGCTATGTATTTATCAGACAGTCTATCCATTCTTTAAATACCCTTTGAAGATTATCCAAAACTTGGATTAGTGCACCAAAGCACACGCACACTCACCTCTGAACAGGCAAGTGATGAATATCCAAGCTTCAACAGAATTTCTCTTTTAATACTGCTTAACACAGGGAAAACTGTACTGTACAAGTCCAAAGATTTGAGAAATTACTGGCATGCAGAACAAGGGAAATTACAGAGCTGCACCCCAAAATGCTGGGAGTCACAGTGTGTCTTACATGCTGCTGTGCTAATCCTTATGGCACTTTTAGAACTTGATACCTCTTGGTCTAAATACAACATTTTGCTGCCCTTCTGCTGCCAGAAAACCTGATGTCTAACAGAGTGTGTTTCTATGTGGCATGTAAAAGTGGTTTTTATTCTCCCTGAAGAAAAGATGATTTTCTGAGTTGCATTAATGAAAATTAAGTGAAATATAGGAAGTGAAAATTTACCCACCAATCAGACAAAAGTGGCAAAATCTAACATTTGGATTTAAAAAATACATTTCAAATTTATTACATATCTTAATGTCTGCCCAATAATGAATGGCAGAAGCAGTGAATGCAATTTATGTGATGAGAGATGATGTTATATGGAAGCACAGGATAAACACAAGGAGCTTTTACATATTCATTATTGAGCATATATAAATGAAAGGTGTAATCAATAGTTATTTTTATTTTAATGTGCAAAATTCAAGCAACAGGCACCAAAATACCAAAAAAGAGCTGCTTTTCAGGCTCCTGTATATTAAAAAGAAAAATAGATTTTCAGCCAGAGCTGCAAAACTTCTCATTTGCTATTCTGTAGTTTAAATAAACAAATTTCAATTTTAAGAACCATCCATTCTTAGGCAAAGTTTCACTAGTCAGTAAAGTATCTTCAGAGATTTCTTCTGATTGACAATTTAGTTAAGGTTCACCTTTGCCTCATTTAATTGCATGATCATGCAAGGGAAGATTAAATTAATACCTTTCCTCCTCTAAAGAATGATTCAGTCCACATTCCCTACATTATTTTTCACTAGATAATCAGGCATTTTCAAAAGCTGAAGATTAAATAATTAATCAGTCAATGAGTTGAAAACATGAAAAACTAATGAATCAGGGTTTCTGTAAGAATCACAAATTTTGTATGATAGAATACATGTGTGGCACCAATTTATGTGTTTATTTAGACTTCCTCTTTACAAGGACTTAAAATGTATGTCTATAGCCATTTTAAAGGTCAATGGGATTCAGTATACTGATGTTTTTATATGCCAATCTGAATTATTTTTAAGGCTGCACCTGGTGTGAATGACTTCTGAATCATTCCTTGATCTTTACTGAAATAGATCAGTTAGCAAAAGAAATTGCATTTCTCAGAAAGTCCCATCTAATGTACAGAGATTTCCATCTTTCTTGGAAAGGTTACAAGACACCTGACCATGTTAATCCTTCTGTACAATAGCTTCTTTTTTAAAAAATTCAGAGCAAAACAGGCAATATTTTCCTACTAACACGGAGTCACCAAGGATTGCTGGTACTTTGGAGATTTAACCAACTTCTTTTGCAAAACTGGATGCAATAGAAGTATTTTATTCAAAAGTACTGCAAGGAAATGGAGATGAAAAGGACCATATATCCAGCAGAAAAAAGAGCAGAAGAAAAACACGATACTGGAAGCTGAAATGACAGTGAAGACAGGCCAACTGCCCTGCATATGCCAACATATAAACTGCTGTGCAAGAGGGTACTGTAACGTATTGATATGATATGGAGAGGTTTGCTCTGTGCCATGGTTTTTTGTGTTTTTTTTTATTCTGACTGCTCAAAGCAGAATTGTTCTCAGGCAGAGACAGCCCTCTCCTGCAGTAAACGTCCCTGATTGAGCTACAAAGGCTGAAGGCTCTTGGGGTATCTCCCCTTTAATGCTCTGGTAAGAATGCTTTTGGGTTGTTTCCAAGTGTTGTTTGAGGCCAAAAAAATATGGACAACTGGAGAATTGATAATCACAGATACTGTGAAAACCACCTTTCTCTGAGGTGTGGTGCAGGGTTTTTTCCTTCAAGATCCATGAAAAAGTCTCTCTTAGAGGTCTTTCCATGTCTCTGAACCACTTAGTCCACACAAACAGAATTGTACAAATCAGAGCAAAAAGAGGAGAGGAGGGTTTTTGTGGGTTTTTTTAAATCTATAGTGGCACATTGACTATCTCTATAGCAGCACAATAAATAGCATGCGAGCTCCTGCCTGAGGATTGTCATGCTAACAATTAAACTGTTAGCAAGGTCCCTGTGTCAACTAGAAACCTCTCAAACAAAGCCTGGGCACGCATCAGGGCTTTGTATGGGCCAGGAATCATTTCCAACAGACTGTCTGAATAAGGCCATCCTCTTTAGGTGGGTTAATGGTATGGACATAGGTCACATCATGCCAGCTGGCCGCAAAGAACTGGCCTGGCCTGGCCTGGCCTGGTTTTTTGTTGTTGTTTTTAAACGTGATAAATGAAGGCATTGGATTCAGCCAGCCCAATAGCTTGTCTATGGCAATGACAAATAGAAAATGTTTAGGGAAAACATTTACAAAGCAGGAAAGGCATGGAGTGATATTTCCCTTGGTGTATCCTACTGGCTTCCAACAATCGACAACCTAGGGATTTCATGAGTCACGGACTGCCTCTGGATGCACTGACTTTAATAGCTTCATCTTCTTACTTCCAGTTGTTTTCAGCTTTTCCATTCAGCGTTTTCTATTTTCTTTAGGCTTACTTGTAGAAGGAGCTCTTGGGCCAAGATGGGAGCACAACCTGCCTCTCTCACAGTTTCTAAGACCAGGTATGTACAAGCTGCATTTGGTCGCACCAGCTCCAGGAGGTGCAATGAGCTGGATCTAGAAAATTAGGAATTCAGTGCTGGAAAGATCCAAGTACCTGCCTGATTTATTAGACTTCTCTTTTAGGAAGACAGTGGCCTACTTCAGGCTCCCATGCTAAAGAGAAATGTTCCCTCTCTGTGATGAAGTGACAGAAGTTCCATCATGCAGTGGGGTATTTCGGATACTTGAAGTTCAGGTGAGCAATGTTTGATTTTATTTCAAAATGTGATATTTTCTTTCAAAATTCAATCAGCACTGTTAATTCCTTTTTTTTTTTTTTTCGGGTTTGGTTTTTTTTTTTTTTTGTGGATTTTTCATGAGCTCTTCTGAAGCATCCTCTGCTGATAAACTTGTATGGATAATTAAAGGCTTTCATATAAATAATTTATTTTGAAGTTACTTGTTCTCCAGTTTAATTAACGTCTCGGTATGGAGTTGAAAGTGTGACATCTGCCTGCACAAGCAATGTTTTTTTTCCAAGTTCAGGAGCTGGTGTCATTGCACAGAGAGAGGGCAGCGACCTTTTCAAATGCACAGAGGCTAGAAGAGGAAAGCAGACAAGACACCTTTTGAATTTCCAAGGGTAGGAAGGAGTTTAGGAGAAGAGCCGAGGCTGATGATCTGAAAGGAGAAGTAAGGTCACACTCTCTTTCATCAATTACTCCTTGGGGAAGATAAAACCAATAAGAAAAATACATTTGACTAAGTTAAACTACCCTTTACATTAAGGCCATTTCTAATACTCTTTAAAACCAAGACTGGACTCTTGTCATCTGACACAGGAACCCATGACAAAAAAATGCATCTAGCAGAGTTAAAGCCCTACAGACCCTTGAACATGAGCAGTGGAAGCAGCCGGTAACACTGCTGGCGGAGGGAGCTCCCATCTGTGTCTCTGGTCATTTGGAGGGGGCTTACAAGCCACCTGTGGCACATATGCTACTGTTTAGAAATCTACGATCCAGGCCAAAATATGTTTTTTAAAACAAAAAGAAAAAAAATGTGCCTTAGCAGAATCTTAGAGTGTGCACAGTGGTTCTTTTACTTCATTAAAACCCAATTTTACTCATAACAGCTTTAAAGTGGTTTTCCAAACATGGACTCCCTGCTCATCTAGATGTATGACTTCATGTCATATTTCCTAGTATAAAAGAAATCAAATTGTAAGTAAATCACTTACAGCAATTATATTACTTATAGATTTTTTCTTCATGAAAGATAGAAAACAGACCTGTTACTAGCCATATTCTAATTAAAGTCTTAAAAGATTTAGTAATATAGTCTAAGATGAATATTAAATTACCTTTGCCTTGTCTTATGCTACCTGGTTCAGGAAGGTTGATTGGGGTTATGGCTTGGACTGTGAAACCTTTATTTTACTGGCAATGTCATTACTTTTTTTTTACTTTCTTTAATACAGAAAAAATAATTCTATATTTTTATTTGATTTTGTTTCTAAATTAATTTTCCATCTCATCTGCTAAGGAAATGAGATGTGAAAACAGTTCCGTACTGTGTGTGAGCACATTAGTTGAGGAACATACTTTCAGATGTAGTCTAGCTAACACTGTAGCAAGGCTACATTTATCTGCTTTTCCTACCAAATGAATAAAAAAACTGTGCAAAAAATATCTTTTTTTTTTCCACTAATAAAAAAGCTTTAAATACATAAAAAAGATACATTTCAGTGTGGTATGTCAACAGTGAGTGCCCAGGAAGTCTTAAACTGTTAGTGACCCAGGTGGAGAAGCAGTGCATCATTGATATTTGGAAATTTCTCTCAGAATTTGCAAAATTCTCTGTCACATTACAAATTGCAGTTAAGAGGACTGGTTCGCTGATCTGTGTGTCACACCTGAAACAATAAGAGTCTGATTTTGACATCACATCAGTTTCACTTTATTGTAGTTGCAAGGACTCCAGTATAGTTATTTCAGAAATACACATGTGCAGCTGAAACAGAGGGCCACAGCTCTCTAATATCACTGTATAAGATCATCTTCATTATCTCCCACATTTCTTCTCTACTCTCTCATCATGCTCAGCAGTTACCTCTGTTTTCTTTTGTATCGCAGGCTCTCTGGGACAGAGGCTACCTATTTATGACTTTCCAGTCAGGGTTTCTGGACATTTCTGTAAAGCTAATCTGAAATAATAATAGTATTCAGAGAGTGTCTAGACAAGGTAGAAGCAATTACTGAGCCAAGGCCCTTCCATGATCATGCGTTGCCTACAAATTGCATAATAATAACCTGAATTCTTACTGGAATCTATTCTTGCTATTTTTCCGTCATGTGAGTGGCTTGTTGTCAGTCAAAAGCTGACAGCAATCTAATCCATAGGACCATTGTGGAATTTCTTCTTGTGCCCATAACATATCCAGGCAGTCCATCTCAATCAGAACATAGCAAGTTGCAATATCCCTTCAGTGTCCTCAAAATTTATGCCTCTTGCTTTGGCTGACCATCAGTCCTCGCTTACTGCTCTCTGCACTTCCATCTAAGTAGACCTACTGACAGTAGAGAAGAAAACACTGGCATGCCTTATAGGTCATCCAAGCTGATGGATGCTTACATTCGGCATTTTGCTGCAGTACCAAGTGCTTTCATTTTTCAGGATTTGTTCCAGAAAAGCAGGTCATCTTTCAGAAATCTCTGAATAGACTAAAGAAAAAAATCCAAATTCTATTTTGCAGTGGGATTCAAGGTTTTGTGCATTTGTTCTCATTATGTATCCAACAAGCCTGAGATGCTCAACAATGTTTTCAGTTTTCTCATCATCCAGGTAGAGCCCAGATATTAGAGGCCCCACCAGGGATAGGAAAAAGACATGTTCAAGGTGTTTTAAAGCTGGACTAGGAAATGAACTTACCAAATGTATATGGAAAAATAGGTTGAATTTTGAATGGTAACAGGCAGCAGCTAATTGGGTGTATGTTTGCTGCGGTGAGTGTCTGAAACTGAACTTTGGAACTCTTCAACTCTCAAGCAGAAGGCTGCCACTTGGTAGCTGCAGCTGGTATGGGCTAGTTGTAAATTTTGGTGATAACTGGATTGAACAAAGTAACACATCCTGAATCCTCTACCTAATAAGAAAACATGAGGCAGAACCACGAATTAGAAGGCTAATCATGCATTGTGCTTCTGCACATAAGCTATTTAGAATGGGAAAATGGGAGGCTTGGGGGCCAAGAAAAAAGAGCTGGTGCGAAAAAAACGAGTGGTCTCCGAAAAGAGAAGGGGGCTAGGAAAGAAGGTGAGCAACCTGGTCTAGTGGAGGGTGTCCCTGCCCATGGCAGGGGGGTTGGAACTAGATGGGCTTTGAGGTCCCTTCCAACCCAAACCATTCTGTGATTCTATCCTGGCTGCAGGA
The DNA here is from genome assembly GCA_013400195.1 of Aramus guarauna. Lineage (NCBI taxonomy): Eukaryota > Metazoa > Chordata > Aves > Gruiformes > Aramidae > Aramus > Aramus guarauna. The sequence goes on from VXBL01008796.1 coordinate 1,058,518, forward strand.
AAGATCTTGGAATTGGGGAAGATCCTGAAGATCAGAGAGGTGTGTGGAGATGAATGCCAAGGATGCTCAGGGACCTTGGCCAGTGGTGCCAAAGGCTGGTGTACCTGAGAGCAGTGGATCAGTGGGAACTGACCGGACTTTCTGCATGACTGTCCCGGAGCAGCAATGACCTCCCTGTGGGGAAGTCAGGACCTAGGGAACATAGCACTTGGTGGGGACAGTGAGTGAGTGTGTGAAAGAGTCAGATAGGGTAAAATCTCCCCTCTTGTTGGTCCTTAAATAAACTGCAGTATCCAGATCCACCACGGATTGTGGTTTACTCTGTCTCACCTGTGACAACTCTCTATCAGGCTATCCTTGCTTGCTTTCATCTACTCTCTGTCTTTCATCATACCCCTCAGCTAAATTCTGTATTAAAAGCCTCCATTTCAAGAGTCTCTATCTCCTGCAAACAGTTCGTAAAAAAAAATCCTAACTATTTCTATGAGAAATTGTAAGAATTCTTTCATTTCCAAAATTAATTCAGATATTTGCGCTGCCTTACTGGCTGCTACTTTCTCTCTGTCTGGATCTATTACTTGCTCTCTAATTGCTTCCAAGGAGGCCTAGATGACTGTGACAAAGGCAGCACTTATTTCTCTTGAGCTTTAGGCCCACACACTTCATTGTTTCAATATAATAGACTTATTATGTTCTTCTTCAGAAAGGTCGTACAACACCTCCTGTAAGCGATCACCTTTCAGGTACTGCAGTTGCTATTATTTTCCTCTTTATGAGTTGAAGTGTGTGAATAATGTCAAGGGGAAATAGTCAATTCCAATAGTTAAATAAAATTAGCTAACTTGACACTTCATGAATGTAGAGGAATCTGGGGGGGAAAGACAGACCACAAGGAAGAAAAACTGCAGCAAGTTAATCTGGAAAAAAATCTTGCCCAGTACAAGCAAGACCTGTCAGGAGCTATACCAATTTATGTGAAAAAAATCAAAATTAATTCAAATAACATAAACCTGATTTAGCTGTACCATTCCTTTCCAAGTGAACATTTTCTTTGAGTTACCTAACTGTCTGTCAATCCTAGCCTTGCAAAATTTTGATTGGCTAAGTACCTACAATATCCTGAAACTTGGCAAAATTCTCAAAGCTCTGTTTACTGAAATTTAAAAAAAAAAAACCTTTTCCATAATTTGAAATGTTGTGTATCCTGATTTGTGACAATATGCAACATTGTGAGATTTAATATTTTTGTGATGTGTAAATGTAGCTTTTCTGACACATGTTACTGAATTAACCCTTTGCAGGCTTTCATTAAAGCTGGACAAAGAATTTTCAAGAATTCCGCAAAAAATGCGGCTTCTGTAATCTTAAACTATTTAAAAATTTGACTTCAGTTTCACCAAGTCCTTGCAAATAAGAAGAAAGTGTTCAGAGTTGGTTTAGTAAAAGAAACAGAGGAGCATATTTCCCTTTATTCTCCAACAGTTCAGTAGTTCAAACACTCTCAGAGGAGGCAGGACACTCCTGGTTTGTATCCATGGTCTGTACAGCCCTGGGAAGGGTTTCAGCAAAGCTTTTGCTTCTCTTTCCTCTAACTCAGGTGCATGAACTGGTCAGAGGCTTCAGAAACAGGTCTGTGCTCAGTCCCCCATGTTGAAATCATACCATTTTTCATATTGAAAATGTAAATAGTCAGCAGCTTATAAAACCAGTGGCTGGACTGGTCGCCCCATCCCACCACCCATGCAGAGTAGGACTAACCCCTTCTGGGGCTTCACCTAGCTGAACCTTAAAAACCTCCAAGCACAAAAATTTCACAAATTCTCCAGGTAATCTGTTCCAGCACTTCAGTCTTTCCCAAACTTGTGAGTGTTGCCCTTTGTTACATCACTTGCCATTGTGGAGCACAGTTTGGTTCTGCAATCTTTGTAACTTCCCATGTTTGGCCACTTCTAGCCTGCACTTCACCGAAGTAAAAAAACTCGGCTGCTTCAAACTCTCCTGCCAGCTTGTGTCCTGTAGACCCTTGGTGACCTGAGCAGCCCTTCATTGCACTTCAGTTTGTCAAAGTCCTTCTTAAACTGGGTGGTCCGAAATTAGACAGTATTCCAGATGCAGTCTCACTAGTGCCAAGCAGAGCTGGTCATAAAACAGCCTGGTATGCAGTTTGTCTTATTTGCAATGAGAGTGCACTGTTGGCTCGTATCCAGCCTGGCACGCACTGTAACTGCCGTGTTTTTTTCCAGCAACGCTTCTCCTTAGCCAGCCCATCCCCAGCCGGTACTGATGCGTGGGAGTTATTCCTCTGAGGTGTGGGTCTCTGAACTTCGCGTTTAGCTTCATGAGGTTTCTGTTGGCCCCATCTTTAAGTTTGTCAAGGTCCCTGTGGATTGAAGTGCTGCTGCTTCTGATGTGCTGTGCACGTCAGGCACCTCCGCCCATACACATATCGTGCTCTATCACACATTTGGTGTTTGGGAAATTCAGGAGCTGCTCAGCCTGCTTCCAGCCTTCATGCCAAAGTCATTTGCTCAAATGAAGTAAAAAAGATTCTGTAGACATGGTTGAGACCCCCTTAGCTCCAAACACAAACAGTTTATAGTATAGTTATTAATGCACTTTCCTGGGAAGAGTAATTGAGGACAAATCCCAGGCAAAAGAATGAATTGCAGTGCCTGCCCCACAGTCTCATTCACTAATTTGGCTGCCAGTTACAGAAAGGAATGGCAGGACCACCTCTTCCCTCTCTGAAAGTTTTGTGTGTGTATTTAGCCCCTTTTTTCCCTACCTTTTCTTGATTTTCCCTGAAAATTAAACTTTATATTTTGGTGTCAGCAGACTGTTTTACTTGACACAAAACAATATCTTTGCCTTGGTAAAGAGAATGAAATTGAAAAAATCTACTTTTCATTAAAATCCCATCCCAAACTATGTTTTTATATGATGAACTGTTTTCCAAGACCTAGCTCTAATATTTTGTCTAATTCCACACTTTACCTTTCGTTCCAATTCTCTTAGTTTCAAAAGCACTGAAAATGGAATCCATTGCCATAACAATATCTAAGGGATTGAATTTTAAAGTAAAATAACATGAGTATTAATTACTTTAAAACTAGAGAGCAACCTTTTATTCTACATCACTCTAAACAATACAGTTTTGTCATCCAAAACAGAATGCTAGTATGTCGGCCACTTGCTTGGGATTAGTATCCTTTAGCTTAATTATTCTCTAGAAAACTCTTGCAGAATTAAGTTTTCCTCCTAAACTGTTTCCAACTAAGTTAGTGTATGTTAACTGAACAGGATTTTTCAGACCAAATTAGAAGATTACATTTGTCATCAGTTCCTATATTAATTTTAAAGTTAGTTTCAGTGTCAGTGATTTAGAGACTCATCTTCAAGGACCCACTAAAAATATACATCTAGGAAATTATCCAAGAGAGAGATGTACACACATTTCCTTGTGTTATAATTTTTCTCACTTTTGTTATATAAAAGCAGCAGAAACTTTTTCTTCCTTCTCTTCCAGCATCATTTTTTCAGATACTCATTTACCTGACATGTTGATTCTACCTAAGATTTGGCCCTTTTGTTTTGAGTGTTTCATTGCTCTCCAAAGATTTCATCCTCTGAAGAGCTGAAGTTCTCATATTACCTTCTCTAGTTCTTCTTGCTGCTTTAAAAACACTTTCAAATGTAGAAGTTAATAACTATGTACTTTGTCTACAGATGTCTGCATACTTCAAAAAAATTAAGCTATTTTTGGAGAGGGCCTTTATTCAGCAGTCCAAATAAAATCTGGGCCCTCTTGCAATTATTTAACCATTGCCTGTCAATTCTTGGAAAGTCCTTGTGTCATGGTTTAACCTCAGCCATCAACTAAGCCCCACACAGCTGCTTGCTCACTCCCCGCTGGTGGGATGGGAAAGAGAATCGGAAGAGTAAAACTGAGAAAACTCACAGGTAGAGATAACGACAGTTCAATAGGGAAAGCAAAAGCCACACACGCAAGCAAAGCAAACCAAGGAATTCATTCTCCACTTCCCATGGGCAGGCAGGTGTTCAGCCATCCCCAGGAAAGCAGGGCTCCAGCACGTGTAACCGTTACTCGGGAAGACAAATGCCATCCCTCCCAATGTCCCTCGTTCCTTCTTTTGCCCCCAGCTTTATATGCTGGGCACGATGTCGTATGATGTGAGATATCCCTTTGGTCAGTTGGGGTCCCAGCTGTGTCCCCTCCCAACCTGCTGAGCACCCCCAGCCTCCTCGCTGGTGGGGTGGGGTGAGAAGCAGAAAAGGCCTTGGTTCTGTGTAAGCACTGCTCAGCAGTAATGAAAACATCCCTCTGTTATCAGCACTGCTTTCAGCATAAATCCAAAACATACAAGCTACTATGAAGAAAATTTACTCTATCCCAGCCAAAACCAGCACACCTTGTAAACATTTTTATTGTTTTGCCATGCAATTAAAATATTATTTTATGTATTAGACTTCATCAGAAAATTAAAAAAAAAAAAGAAAACACTATTTATATTTAATAATAATTTTCTCCCATTTCATTTTGTAATGAGAAGGCTTTATAGACAATATCCCTCCCTGAATTAAATACAGAGTCTAGATACGATTTTACAACCCGACCCACTAAGCTTCATGATTGGTTCTGCCAAACAAGAGAAAACACTCCCACCAAACATCTTGCTTCTCTCCTTGCCTAGAATGATGCTCCAGCCCAGATATATTCTATGTCTTCAAAGACACTTTTCTGCTCCCAAACCATTTGGAAGCACTGACCTCACAAACAGAAGGTATAGTTTCACTTTAGTATCTAAAGCCTTTCAAGCTCCACAGGGTCCTGTTCACATGTACGGTAAAATGCAAGCTGTGCAGAGTTTATGCAGAGCCTGCTTCTGTGATAGGAAAATCTTAATGGATTACTAATGAAAAGAGATTGTACAATAATCAATATAGCAGTAATTCTCTAAAATAAAACAGCAGCTGCTAAAATGGAGAATTCAAGGACTAAATGTTAAAATTATATTGTGGTTGGGATTTTACAAGAGAAAATACATAATCTTGAATAAAATTATACAATGTTGCAAAGCTTGGAGTGAGTTTTAAAATTTAGCAGCTCTAGGAGATCTACAGTAAGGAACTGATATTCTAAGACATTCTTTTCTGCTTAGATCTTTAGTAGCTTGAAACTGTTGGTTTTGGATTAAATACAACTTAAAAAATTCTTATGTCTGTAGCAAGTAAATGCCTCAGATGGAATCCTTGGAAGTTGGCTAATATGGATAAATAAATGGAAAACCTATTTTGCAATTTCTCAGACTTCTTGAATCTGCATCTGAAAACTGAATGCAATTAAGATATCTAGTAGAGTAACTTGCTAAAAGAAGTTTTGCCTCTTATAAATAGTACACTGACACAAATATTTCCAAAGACAAATAAATGGAAAGATTTTAGAAGTATCTCATTAATTTACTCATTAACAGTACTTTGAAGGAAAGTATTACCTTCCAGGCAATGATTGGATTTGATCAAACCCATACACCCACACCCCACACCCCCAAAAACTCTCCCTGCTTAGATATGTCCTTGGGAATTCTCAATAGTTATTAGAAATATTAGAAAGGTTTTATTGACTGTGCCAAATACAGGAAATAAGGAATCCACTGCAATACAACCAGAAGTCTGGTCCCACTAGGTTTGAGAATTCAGTCAGAGCCTGAAGAGGATAAAGGAGAAATGTGTAAAGACTAACTAATAAATGAGTTAGGAAATCCAAGTCTTTCATTTTTAAGTAAAAGCATTCATCATTTTTAAAATATCTAGAACAAAATGAGTCTTTCATCCTGAAATCAAAACAATCTTTTTGCACCAGCTCCATTGAAATGATTATCCCTCCTCTTATTCAGAGAGTCTTAACCGGACTGATGTTAACAGAGCGAGGCTTGTGAGGATTTCTTCCTCACTTTTAACTATTTAGAAAGTTCTCAGCCCACATCCTAAGCAAGCTTTGATAACATCTTGGTCCTTGCTTGTTTGCTAAGGCCTCAGTTCTGATGATACCAAAGCCAGTATTCAAAGTTATAGTAGAGAGGTCTGGAATATATTAAACTGGTATTTTTCACAGCTGACCTTCCACCTTTCTTACTTCTCTTCTTCAGTAATATATTATGTCTCCTCAACACATCAGGCTGTGCTCTAGTAGAGCCAGTAGAAAAACATTTCAGTGATATAAAGCTTTGCCAAGAACCCAATCAACCACACACACACCTTGCCAACAAGAATGTTATACCTGCTTCAAGGTTTCTTGGTATCACACTGTACTGATCTCATCTAAAGAGTCCCCAGTGCAATGTCTTAAGTGACGGATTTTGCGTGCTCACTGAACTGAACCCATCACTCTCTGTTTTGTATGTACTACTAAGGCAAAAGCCAGTGTCAGTAGCTATAGCTGTCTACCAAGGATACCAAAGAAACCTTTGAAATATTTACAAAAAATATTAAGTATATTTGGAGAAATTCTAAATCAATTAATTTTAGGAACAAAACTTCAAACCATATGCAATGCAAGTATTAGCTGTATATGAAAGAGGTGTGTGTAAAACAATTGAAATTCAATTAAGGAACCAAATTAACTTTTTAGCAAATTACAGGGTTTTAGGATTTCTGTTTAAAGTGCATTACAGGTTGTTAGCAATTAATTGATGTCATTTAGTATTGATATGTAATTAAGTTCAAAAAGTATCTTTTATTTCAAGTAGAAAAGCTTTCCTGATTATGTTGAAAAACTTAATCAGGTAGAGGAGCCACAAAGGCATTCCCCTCCTTCTCTTGACAAGCAGCAATCTATATTGTCTTAGTTTGACAGGCAATGGTTTATATCTACATAATTTTAAGCCAATTACTTATCTTGTCTTTTACATTACAAAAGCATGCTTTTAGTTGTATAATTTCTCCTAAGAAAAATTCTATCAAACTAAATTACAAGATGGAAATAGATGCATGAAATAGAATAGGTAGGCATAGGTTCTAAAACAAATACCATGCAATTTGCATTCACATTGAAATAACAGTCTAAGCTGAACATTAAACTTAAACATTTTCCTAGTTCCAGCCTTTTTTATATTTTGAACTGGAGTTATGTTGTTAACCAGTGTACTTGTAACATCTTTTATTTTCCTACTTCTAAATAATTCTTTAAGAACTGTTGCCAAAATCCATTGTTGATTACAGCAGGAAAGGTCACGGGGTTCTGGTGGTTAACAAGGCAACCATGAGGCAGCAGTATACCCTTCTGGCAAAGACTCTCCTTCTCCTCTGTTCAACACTGGTGAGGACACATCTAGATGCTGGGTCCATTTGTGGGCTCCCCAGTACAAGAGGCATGGACATACTGGAGTGAGCCCAGCAAAGGGCCCCAGGGATGATTAAGAGACTGAAGCATCTCTCATATGAGGACAGGCTGAGAGAGCTGGGACTGTTTTGCCTGGAGAAGAGAAATTTTAGGGGGATCTTATCCATGTGCATAAATACAAGATGGTGGGAAGTAAAGAAGACTCTCCTCAATGGTGGCCAGTGAATAGGTATGGGCACAAATCAAAGCACAGGAAAACAAGAAAAAGCTGTTTTACTGTGAAGGCAATTGAACACTGGAATGGGTCACCCAGGGATGCAGTGGAGTTTCCATCTTGGAGATATTCAAAACCCAGCTGAACATGGTTCTGGGCATCCTCTGCTCTGAGCAGTGGGTGTGGGCTACATGATCTCCAGAGGTCTCTTTCAACCTCTGTTATTCTGTGATTCTGCAAATAAAAGTAATTTCCAGTGTCTGAGTACAACCAGTTGAGATTACTGTGATTTTTGCTATTGATTCCAAAAGGGCATGATCAGACCTAATGGATGGGTTACTGGCCTTTTAATACAATGAGCCTGTTAATGTAGTGAATTCAAAGTTACAGAGCAACACTGGTGTGCTTAATTATTTTGTTGCCTTAAAGGTCAACACAAAAATGGTCTGAAATAGTGAGAAAACCACACATCAGATTGCAAATGATAGCTGTGAGTTAAAAGCCATGGAACTGACCTGTCTGAGTAAATGGAAAGATAATTATTTCTCAGAAAGTCTGTGTGTGAATTAACCTTGATATAAAAGTAATGACAGATGCCTGGATTTACAGGAAGCAGAACATCAGCTTCAAGATATTCAGCTCTTGTGGCTGCCTATTCTAGTATCTACTGTTTGGTTAAGGCAGTCTTTCCCCTACAGGAAAATGTTTTCCAAAACACTTTTCTGCTCTAAAGCAAGGGAAGCTTTCAGCTACCATCAAAGGCTATGAGTGCTAAGATCCATTTGTTTTACTTACTTCAAACTTGCATTGCATGAAAATGAGATGGCTATGTGCAGTGATTTACTGTGTTTCATACTTTTGTGCAGCAAAGGATTCAAAGTCCAGGAAAGCTTGAGCCTATTACAGAATGCAATGTTGACAACTACTGTCTTTTGATTCTTTACTCATTGAATTATCTTGTAAAACCTTTCTTTCTATCACCTTCCCCTTTCCCTCACCTCAGAAATCAACATTAAATATCTCTTGATCAAGGTCACACTGATATGAGTGGATTAAGGCTTGGCATTCAATCAGGGTCAGCAATATCCCTTGGGCAGCAATATGACTAAATTTAATTTACCATATGATCATAAAAGTAAGACTTTTGAACTGCCGTCCACCTCCCTTGCTTCCAAACAGCTGACATTTCTGAACTTCTCATACTTTTTGCCACATCATTTGGTAAATTATTTTATTTTATTTTATTTTATTTCTAAGGGAGGACTCATTCCCTCACCGAGAAATTTAAGTGGAGCTTGTTTGGGTTTTTTTTCCCATAGAGGGGGATATAGGAAAGCAGGTACACTTTAAGGATTTAACCTTCAGTATCTCTACCACTAGTAACAGCAAGACAGGAAGTTTTGAAGATTTTGCAATAACCTCTCTCAGAATAATCCTATAACAAATTCAACAGGACGCTTTTGCAACATGACTATCCTGGACTATCAACAAAGTAAACTTCAGACTACTAGCACCGAGCACATCAGTACAAATCAGTAACTCTCTGAGCAAAAAAGATTTACTTTTCTAGGTTACAAATGCAATAGACTGTGAACCATTCCAGCACTAGACGACACATTCGAATTCTGCTAGCACTGGTACTTCCATTACAGAAAATTGTTTTGGCACTTTCATCTCTATGACAAAAAGACTAGCAAATTTAATTTCAAAATATCTTAATTTCCTTTCCTAAATATTAAGTCAAGCTAGCAAGACTGATAGCAGAGCCTCTAAAGTTGGGGCTCAGTTTGTAAACTACCATCTGTGAGAAGTTTAAATTTGGTCTCTTTAGATTTCTTGTTTTGCAAATAATAGTTTGCAAGATGGTAGCACACATGAGAAAATATAGGTAACAATGCAGTTTCTAAACATGAATTCATTCTTTTCCAGGATAGTATTAGTGCTCTGCCCAGTCCTAGTAATACTAAAAACACTGGGAGAATTTAAAGAAGAACAAGATAGATCATTTGATGTTGTACTGTGAGAAGTTAAATGAAACCTCTTTAGTCTATGAGGTTAAGGTCTGACCTGGTAACAGTTTACAAGTATTATCTTATATTTTCTTGCAAATAAAATACTTAGAAAGAAAGACAAAATGAGATCTAATGAAAAAAGTGAAATCTAGAAAAATGGAGACTAAAAATAAATAATCATTGGCAAGAAGGATATTAACCTTTAGAACAATTAACTAATATTGCAGACTTGATATCACCTGATGTCTTCATTAAAAACTAAATACTTTGTTCCAGAAAAACTTATAAGCCACAGAAAGTACTGTATGCCAGTTTCATGGAAAATATAGGCAAGACAAGGGTAAGACTTTTCTGGCCCTTGCAACTCTAACTTGATTTGTTCTTGGCAATCCCCTCTGATCATGCAGTGAAATCCAAAATAGTACTTTGGCATCAGCAGTATAATTCAGAAGAAATTTAAGGACCTGAGTTTGCGACAATCCAGAAAACCTGCTTAGGTGATCAAGAGGTTATAACTGCTTAAGTTTTCATGAGATAACTTGCTGTTACGCATACCACAGGCACTTACATCATCACTGAGCATGCAGGTATCTCTGCTCCCAGTGCTGATTCAGGAAGTAGGCTCAAAGCAAGATTAATACGCAACGATACCATTGAGTACAAGACAACATATGGAAGTCATTGTTACTTACATTAAAGTAAAGGCAGCAGAAGAACGGTTCTTTTATGTAATATCCTCATGAGAAGATCCCCTACCCAGCAACTGGGAGTACTGGGGTTTATGCACTGAGCTGTTCAGTAGGTTGTAAAATCTGTGCATGTGAACTTTTTTTTTTTAAAAAAAGCCTCTAATAGCTCTTAGTTATGCTCCTCTCTGAGAATTCTGAGTGACAAAAACAAGAAATTAAAACAGTACGACAAAAAAGTATTTATGTCAGAATTAATTACAGGGGTTCTTTTCCTGCTCCCTGACTTCATCACACTGGGCTCAAATAGTTCTCACATCAAAACAATGATAAGCAAGACTGGCTGACACTGGGAGAGGAGGAAAGTGCAAGAGCTATGACCATTGATTGATTAGACAGCTGGCATCTGTCACTGCACTTAGAATGTAGAAATGAAAAACGCACCTTCAGAGCATCCAAGCACTGTGGTCTCCAGCACTGAGCACATTCCCCAGCGCTGTCTACAGCCATCTTACACATCAATTGTAACTCATGGCTACTGCTTTTAAAAGTCTGAGGAGAGGGGAAAACACATGAAAAAATAAGATACTACATTGTAAAAGGGGAAACGCCTACATTTAATCTTTACCTTTGCTTTCCTCTCTACCCTTTTGATTGTTCTGCATCACATGCAACAAGGCCTCCAGAAACAACCACTATTTATATCTGAGATTCAAAATTCTAGCTATAACACACTGTGACAATTAGCTACAAGTGATGTAGTGGCATAACTTTTCAATTTCATATACATATACATGTCCATATATCAACATATAACACAAACGCTAAATCTCAGAACCAGCAGCACAACACTTGTGATGTTTATAGAGTCAATTCATTAACACAGATTTAGCAAAGAAATGAATGATAAACGTAATTTCTTTTTTCAAGTAATACAATGAATTTTGTTTGTCTGTACTGGTTTTGGAAGGAAGCTATCATCATGTATAGTCTTAATGAAAACTTTCTATGCCAATCCCCTGTTGTCTTTATTGATGAAAATCTGAAATTTCTATCTGTGTTGAATTTAACAATAACTCCCTGTGGTAATACTTGATATTTTGACTTGATGTCCATAAAATGTCAGAAATTATATCTCTGTACACTTATTCAATCAATATTGTCCTTGACAAGAGACAATAGAGAACAAATGACACATAGCTGAACATCTCAAAGAGAAAAATACAGATACTAGTAATTACTAGTGGGCATCCAACCCACTTTATCTTGCTGCAACTGGGATTAACTACATATGGAAAGGAAGGAGAAAAGGAGGGGTCTCATTAGATGAGTACTAGTCTAGTTTCTCTTTTTCTCACTCATTTATCTTATAGCTCCATTCACTACTTACTATCCACCATGCTAATACAGAAAAGTAGTGATTTCTTTCTGAGCTTTTCTCTAATGGGCTCAGCAAGTAATCAGCGAAGCTGGTGAAGGGTCTGGAGCACAAGTCTTATGTGGAGTGGCTGAGGGAGCTGAGGTTGTTTAGTCTGGAGAAAAGGGGGCTGAGGGGAGACCTTATCTCTCTCTACAACTACCTGAAAGGAGGTTGTAGCCAGGCGGGCGTTGGTCTCTTCTCCCAAGTACAAAGCAATAGGACAAGAGGAAATGGCCTCAAGTTGCACCAGGGGAGGTTTAGATTGGATATTAGGAAAGAAAATTCTTCATCAAAAGGGTTGTCAGACATTGGAACAGACTTCCCAGGCAAGTGGTGGAGTCACCATCTCTGAAAATATTTAAACCATATGTAGATGTAGTGCTTAGGTACATGGTTTAGTGGTGGAATTTGGCAGTGCTAGGTTAACGTTTGGACTTGATGATCTTAAAGGTCTTTTCCAATCAAAATGATTCTATGATTTTATGATCTGAATCCTAAAACAAGATCAGATATTATTATGCATTTGCCCTTCTTTGGGTCAATGTGTTACAACTAAGGTAAGTGTCAAAAAGGGGCCGGCTAGACCTCACACCAGAAGGGCCCATTTCTCACATGCAGAATAAAAGCAAAGCTACACTCCTATGGCTGATATTGATTTCAGCACTTTTTTCATCTATAGTTGTTGAAATAACTGACCACACTAATGTAGTATGTAGGGACTCATGTCACACAAGTGGTCAGCAAACACCCTGACAGACACAGTGAGGTTTATGAGCAGTCTCAATGCCACCAGCCAGCTCCATAAGCCCTGGACATTCAGCAATGGAGGCTTCTCCATCCTTTCAAACCAAGAAGGGACACACACCTCACACATCTCAGGCCCTTTGGGTCCCCAACCCTGGAGATTGTTTTGCTGGTTTAAGTTGTCAAAAGTCCTCCCAGAAGTTCTTAGAGGAGTTCTCGCTCTTTTGCACAATGATAAACCTTTCCGGCACACAAACTTTCAGGAAAGTAACACTTGCACTCATACCTGCTTCTAGGAGTCCAGTACAAGGTTGCAAAGCTCATCATGGGAGTGAAAGGCTTATTTCCTTCTGGCTAAGCCTAGACTATGACTCACTGTACTGGCCTTCTGATTAACCAAATTGGGTGTTTGGCCAGGGCACAAGATTTTTTCTTTCAGGCCAGGTCCCTCGTTTTGCTTCTCACTGAAGGTTTATGCAAGCAGTGGGGTTGGTCTAGACTTTGAGCCAGACCTGAAGCGGGGAAACATTTTGATGTCTCACAGTTTAGATAAAGGTTTTTGAGAATCTGGATGTCAGGTTTTTATCCACGGTCATTTCTACTGTATTCATAGAATGATTTGGGTTGGAAGAAACCTTTAAAGGTCATCTATTCATGTAAAATATATACTTCTTTTCCATAGAATGGGATATATATGCTCATTTTGTTTTGTACATGAGACTGAGATTCAGAGTTTAAAGCTGAATGTCTCAAAAATGTCATTAACTCAGGATGCTCAGTTTGTGAAGACTTGAAACTGACTTAATGAAGTAATTAGAATTTTAGATGACTTTGAACATCTAAGGGGGAGTTTCCACTGACAACAGAGGCATCTGGTCAGCACTTCTAGAAGTCAGATAACAGGTGTGGAGAGCTAGGTAACAAAAAATAAAGAGCTTGTTATTAGCAACCATCTGTGAAAACTTGGGGCAACAGGCCTGCCATTACATAGAAATAATGTGGAATCAACAGGAACGGAATCCTTGTCAGTCTCCTGTTTTATCAATAAAAAATAGTCTTTCTCTTTGCACTGTTCCATTCTAGAGTCTGGAGTCATTCCTTAGTGAATAGAAAATTTGGCAAATATGCAGTTTTAGAGTGAAGAGAGCAAGAAGAGATTAAGAGAGAGGAGCATAAGAGGAGATTAAACAGGATACACCTTCACAGAACAGTTTATACAGAATCAGGTGAAAGAAAAGAGGTTTTCAAATATAAGCACCTTGACCCTTCATTTAAAATAACTGTCTGCTTTTGAAATTCTCCTATATGGAGAAAAAAACCCTTAAATATATTTGGTGTGCTGGTATGAAATACCTTTTGTTTGTTTGTTTTGCTTTTTGCCAGACTGGAATAATAATAAGAATAATAACTGACTTTTCCAAAACTTTTCTGTGTAACTTCTGAAGCAATAGGGGAAAAAACCCCCAGTATTGCCAAAGCTATATTCACTGCTTTACTCATCACCTCCTTTATAGTGTCTGCAACAAATTAGGTAGGAGCTAGAGACATCAAGCTTTTTAACCATAAACCTTCAGTTCACCTCCAAAAAAGTTCTGTACTGTACTCCCACAACACAAGAATTTATGTGGATAACACAGCATATGATTAAATAATCACAGACAGTATTGTAATGCAAATAACAGAAAGATACAAATGGGGGATGGTTAATCATAATCACAGAATCTCAGTCTGGTGCTAAGATCTTGATTGTTAGCACAACCAAGAATGCGAAACGATCTTCTCGAGCAGTAGTTTCATAGCACCATGGCCATTTCAAAGTCAGAAGGTATGACAAAGTAGTATGCATTTGTGAATATTTGTCATCAGTTTTTTTAAAAAACTTCCTTGCAAAGACATCCCTTAGAACAAACTAGATCACATTCATTTGGTCAGTATCTTGATCTGTGTATAGATACAAGAATAGGTAATAAACTGACTGAATTCACAGCTATGCAGCTTGCCCAAAAGATATTTTTTCACAACAGTAGTTAACCATATTTTTCTGGCCTTTCTACCAAAAGCATCTCAGAAAGATTGAAGTCAGGTAAACAATATATGTCAATATATGTCTCTGGAACTACCACTGAAATGGTACGTCACCTGAAGGATGCACAGTGTTGTGACACTATGCCAAAAGCATAGGAATTTTCACCAGTTTACATTTGTAGATAAAACAAATATTTTCAAATAGAAAGAATAACCTGTTTAGAACAGGAACTGGCCTGAGATACCTTGTAGGATTTTATGTAAATGACAGATAAGTAGGGGGTTTATTTTAGTTACCCCCTGCACCCTAGAAACAGGAACACCAAAACCTGATATAAATCCATATTACCTAAATCTAACCCCATAGATGGATATATTAAATTAAAACTAAACCAAACACACTAAGGAACCCTAGAAGGATCCCAAGAGTTAATTCATCAAATTACATTCCTAATGTCCTCCCTTCTTCTTTTCTCTGCTGCTGTAAAGTGCATAATCAGCCACTGCCATCTGCACCCACTTTCAGCAGGTCGATATCTCATTTCCTGGCTGCCGCAGCACCCGGCAGTAAGGGCAGAGCCACCTCCCCGCAGCAGATGCTTTCTCTTGCAGGCTGGGCACAAGGGGTGGGCAGGGCAGTGCTGACCTCCTCCTCCCTCTACATTTCCCTGCAAATGTGGAAAGACAGTCCAAAAATGGGCTTCACAGCCCTCACTGATGCCCCATTGTCCTGCCTGGCTGGAGCAGCCTTCCCATACCTTGGGCCAGACCTTCTATGTATCTATGCTGTATGGAAAACAATGTAGGCGCGGGGTCTGTTTCCTCAGTACCTGCATCTGACTGATCAGACTAACAGAAGGTAAACCTTGAACAGGTGTAACAGTTTGATGTAACCAGCCCAAAACAGAGATTGCCCAAAATACACCTCCTCACAGAAGTTAGCCAGAGGACCTTTGTGGCTCTGCCAACGTTGCAATGCTTATAGCAGCATTTTATGTTTCTTGCCCAGAGAAAGAGAAATAGCACTCACGGAATAGCAGATCTTTAATTTAAGATGTATATTAAGGATATAAGTTTAAAACTTCTTGTATGCCCTGGTAGAAAGACAAATTCAGATTTTACAGGAAATTATTTTGGTCCTACACTGTCCCAGATGGATCTGTTCGTAAAAGTTTGTGTCATGTGGTGTAAAATACAAGTGCTTTGAGCTTTGCACTCCACTTAAGAAATGCAATGTATTCCAAATGTCTAAGGTTAACACTACATACATCTTTTCTAGCCTGACATATTCATCTGCTCATTAACGTGGAGAGTGACAAAGGACTTAGATTGTGTGTATATGCATGCGTGTAGACAGACATACATCACAGATTTTAAGAAGTGTTATTTGAAACAGGATTGGGCAACTTTGCAAAACACAACTACTGTTAATAACCCTGTACAAGAAAGGTTAGGAAGGAAAATTAAACCTACCAGTAACTGTATTTGTGTATCTTGTATTTTCTGCTACATCCTGCATGGTTCAAAAATTACCAGATTGTGACTGCAGCCTGTAGACACATCATTCTGTTCCACTGAAAGCTGCTCTGTCAGGCACTTCCTAAGTCCCTTCAGAAAATTTTCTTTCTAGAAATATCTTACAAGGACAAAATGCATGTGGAAGGAAGAATAAGCTACCCCCCTCTACCACTAATCTAATTTGTAACAGTATAGCAGAGTGTCAGGTGGAAAAATAAATACAACTTTCAAACACAAGAAAGCTCATTAAACAAAATAAAGGTTCTCATACACAAATATAAAATTATTTGGAATTATATAAATGGCAGCATCATCAGTCCAGTTTGGATTATGGTGCTAATAATGTTGATAACTTGTTTTACCTGCTCCCAAACCGCTCCTCCGTTGAACAGTATGACCTAGAATCTCTGGAGAAGTCTAACAAATGTTTTATTTACATGTTGATGTGTCAGCTCCTGCCTCTCTCACACCTTGCCATGCAAATAAAACATTTATCAAACTCACAGAGGGGTTTGAATAGCATTTGTTTGCTAAGAAATTGTGTGTTGTAGGTAAGTAGTGCTTATTGAACCTTTGCCTGGTGTGTATTGTACATCTTGCAGGACAGAATTATCTTTCGTGTGCCAGCTGTGATTGCCAATATTTTGCTCCTTCATGCATGCTGCTATCCATGGGCCAGACTCTTTCACACTAAGATTATTTTACCCCATTCAGGTAAAGTGGTGAAACAACTTAATGGCCGAAGAAAGGTTTACTGCACCCTTTATACTGTCAGATTTGCGTAATGACAGCTTTGTACAACTGAGAAAAATTTGACTAACATTATTACTGATATCAATGAATGGACAGAAAACTCTCCCTTCCTCCTGAAAACACATACCTTGAAATCTCTGGGAATTTTGCCATTTGGACATCCCATGCTGTTCTTGGTCCTGTTCTCACCCTCTAAAACCAAACAAGATTTCTAAGAACTGTATCAGAGCTGAGTGGGATATTAGAATCACAATCAGAACAGGTAGATTTCACAGGATAATTTTTCTTCTTTGTGTCAACTGTTCAACTTGGCGTCATCTGCAAACTTACTGAGGGTGCACTCGATCCCCTTGTCCAGATGACTGATAAAGATATTAAAGAGAACTGGCCCCAGTACTGAGCCCTGAGGAACACCACTTGCAACCAGCTGCCAACTGGATTTAACTCCATTCACCACAACTCTATGGGCCTGGCCATCCAGCCAGGTTTTTACCCAGCAACGGGTATGCACATCCAAGCCGTGAACAGCCAGTTTCTCCAAGAGAATGCTGTGGGAAATGGTGTCAAAGGCTTTACTACAGTCCAGGTAAACAACATGCAAATAATTTCCTGTACCTTAAAATAAAGGTTAAAGGAAGAGCTTATTGCTTGGAAAATTGTTGGTTGAGTAGAAGAGCTGATAAAGCAGGCATCTTCATTGTGACTTGCAACAGGAGGTAAAAGTCTTTCCTTTTGCATCACTCTGGAAAAATTTAACATAAAAATGAAAAAGAATAATTTTCCACTGTTTTTCACATGAGAAATCAATCAGATTTTTCAAAGATGCCTCAGCTATATCCAGACAAGTGTTCTCAAAACCAGGAAACAGTTTAAATTGTTTTCACTTCTGCTTTTTGGGCTGCGTTTCACATATCTCACTGAAGGACAGGACACATTTACAGTGCCACGGGACTGTAACTCTCAGCCTGCAATGCCACTTTCTTAGAGATTCACAAGGACAACTAGCAGACTGCTAACCTATTCACAGTGACTGCCCTCTTTTCCTGAGGAAATTAACTCTGGGCTGGATTAATTTTACTGGATACAGCAGGAATTCTGTCCTATCAGCCTCCTGTTAAAGGGCAGGAAAATCTTGTGCCACAGGGAGGACACACCTCCACTCTCAGAACTGCAGAGGATTAACAGGTACCCAAGAGGAAAGGTGTCAGCACCCCATCCCAGTGAACAATCTTGCTGTCATATTAGGTCCAGTAATGTGACAGGTGGACACTACGGTATATTGGCACTGTCCGTTGCTTGCTACTGGAATAAAGTACATGAACTGCCCTGCCAGAAAGGCAATTAAAGGTTATACATACTGATCTGGGGGGAAACAGCACAACTGAAACAGAAGGAAAACATCTGGGGAGAAAAAGGGCACACAAAGAAATGATCCAAATAGTTCTAGAAAGACTTTCTGGATAAAAATCAATAAAATGTAAATCCCATGTAATGCAAATGCCATATGAGTTTCTCTTTGTGGAAAGAAAGTAAAAGTATTTGTTACATATACTTAGACAGAAGTACCCAAACATCCTTTGAGCGTTGTAGGTCTGCCTACCATGGCTCTCCAGACAAGCAACATAAGAAGCAAAGGCATGTGGAGAAGGAATGTGCCTCATACTCAGCATGAAGTAAGAGAATAGTTGTCATCAGAGGACAAAAGCAGCAAAATAACTCAATTAAAAGAAGCTGACTTTGCCATCAAAAGAGATGGTTTTTACAAGCAGTCAGCTTTCAAGACCAGCATTTTTCTGCACTGCCAAGACCTATGACTCATGAGTAGGAGTAGGGGAGAACCCAGCTGAGGACACTGAAGTGCTCAGGGAACAGAGACCACAATGCGTGAGAGGAGGCTGACAGCTGAGTTTGGTTACCCTGGAGAAGAGAAAACTAAGGGAAGGTCTAATTGCTATATTTTTACAATGTAGAGGGAAACTATAAAGATGAAGCCAGACTCATCTCAAAGGTATACAGCAAAAGGGTATGACTTACAGCAAGGTAAACTCAATCTTCCTGTGAGGAAAGCTTTCTCTTCAAGGAGCATGGTTAAGCCCTGGAATAGGTTTCTATCCCTGGAGATTTTCAAAATTTAGATGGACAAAGCCCAGAACAACCTTATCTAAACTTTTAAATTAGCCTTACTTTGAGCAGGACATTGGACTAGATGACATCCAAACATCCCTTGCAATTTGTTTTTGCATGCTTTTGATTATTTTCAAACTTGTTCTATGATAGTAAGTAGAATTTAACAGGCAAGTTGAGTATCAAGAGCCAAATTTTGGAATGGTACAACCAAGTGAAAGCAAACCCCAGTATTACAGGTTACCGAAAAGAGCTGCAGACTAACAATATTTCATTTTGTGATGCACCTGAGAATCTCATTTCAGGTTCATCTTGTAATAAAATCTTGTACTGAAAATCAAATATATCAACATCTGAATTATACAACTACAATTTTATTAACAACTTCAGACAAATCTTAACTTTGTAAATTTCGCAATGTTCTGTAGGTCTTAATTTTGCTATTGCAATAGAAACAGCATATAAAAACAAACCACAGATGACTACTCCTTATCTATCAAGGAGGGACGTGGGATTCCTCATACTTTGGAAGGTTTTTTTGTTTTGTTTTTTTTTTTACTAAGTGTGCTATCCCATAAAGCTCCCTGAATACAATGAGAGATTGATTGTGAGGATCCTCTTTATTCATGATGAAACATTCCATTATGATTGCAGGGGTGATTTCTATCACTTGCTCTTCATTTTGCATATGAATTTATAGATGGAATTTTTGAACTTCAGAGGATGAAGATGCTGAGAAATAGTTGCATATGAATTAATAGGTTTATACTGTTGCCACAGGATTTTCAGCAGTCATTCCCTACTCTTCTGTGGAACAGATATACCCCTGTTGGTTTTAATTCCGTGTTTCTGTGTACTGCACTACTAAACTCACTCCAGGTTCAGCAGGGTGTAATGGAAGACAGGTTGACAATATTCCTACACGCTTTGGCTTGGTCATGGACTTTGTTTGTGTCTGCTGAAGACAGAAGGCTGAGCGGTGAGACTGTACAGACTGGGGTTTTTTACACCTACTGCAGGACTGAACTTTCCACGCAGCAGGAATTTCAGTATGAATATTTTTCTATGCAATCCTGTTATATAGAGTCACTGTCTTTTTAGCACTAGCCACCAGCAAACATCTGTGAATTATAACAGCCACATAACAGAGGAAGCGTGCTTCCATCTCCTCACAAACACAGATGCTGGGACCAGCTTTTTGTTGCACACAGTTATCTGTAGCAGAATGGTGAATGTGTCCTAACTAGTGCCTACCACATAAATACTTAACCTTGGCTCTTATGTGAAAAAAAAAACAAACAAACAAACAAAAAAAAACAACAAACAAACAAACAAAAAAAAACCCGCTCCATTTATTTGGTGCCCACAAGCATAACCTCCCCCTCTTCTGCAGGGAAAATTCTCTTTCTCGGAGGGTACTAAATTCTCCATTATGCTAGATGGCAGCCAGGAAAGCGTTAGCAAAGCAAAAGCTGATTCTTATGAAAACAGAGGGGAACATGAAGAAACAACAGCCCTTGAGGAATGCCAACCCCTCCTGGCAGGACAGTGATCTTGGCAATGCCACCAGTTCCTCCATGCATTTCCTTGACCCCATTAAAGAGTCGGATGTTGCAGAGGTGTTACAACAATTCATGCAACTAACAGTGACATTCACAACCAGATAAATCACATTTATATAATAGATTGCAGGATGAAGAGCAGATCTCACAAGCTATGTAGCATAAGCACCAACCAAGACAAAAGAGCAAGAAGGATATTTAGTGTTTTTTTCATAGAATCATAGAATCATAGAATGGTTTGGGTTGGAAGGGACTTTTAAAGGCCATCTACTCCAACTCCCTGCAATGAGCAGGGACATCTTCAACTTGATCAGGTTGCTCAGAGCCCTGTCCAACCTTACCTTGAATGTTTCCAGGGACAGGACATCTACCACCTCTCTGGGCAACCTGTTCCAGTGGTTAACCACACTCATCATAAAAAATTTCTTCCTTATATCTAGTCTAACTCTACCCTCTTTTAGTTTAAAAACATTACCCCTTGTCCTATTGCAACAGACCCTAGTAAAAAGTCTGTCCCTATCTTTCTTAAAAGCCCCCTTTAAGTATTGAAAGGCTGCAATAAGGTCTTCCTGGAGCCTTCTCTTCTCCAGGCTAAACAACCCCAACTTTCTCAGCCTTTCTTCATAGGAGAGGTGCTCCAGCCCTCTGACCATTTTTGTGGTCCTCCTCTGGACTCTCTCCAACAGCTCCATGTCTTTCCTGTGCTGGGGACCCCAGAGCTGGATGCAGTACTCCAGGTAGGGTCTCACCAGAGCAGAGAGGCGGAATCACTTCCCTTGACCTGCTGGCCACGCTTCTTTTGATGCAGCTCAGGATACAGTCGGCTTTACGGGCTGCAAGCGCAAATTGTCAGCTAATGTTCAGCTCTTCATCTACCAGTACCCACAAGTCCACCTCCACAGGACTTAATTTTCTTTCATTTTAGAGCACTTCACTATTGATCTTTGGGTCTTTTTTTACTCAAGACCTAACTAAATTGTTTCCAAGTATCTTAGTATTTCCTCTCTCTACCTAGTCAAAACACACTGAACAAATCAATACATAAGAAGCATTTATTTGCCTGTAATGTAATTATCAAAAGTCACATGCTCTTTTATCAACAGTATATCACCTTCTCCTTTATATTCACCCATTAAGCTTTTAGTTCATCTGGTTGTGGGTTTGTTGTTTTGGTGTTTTTTTTTTCTTAAAATAAAAAATCCCTTGTTATTTACCTTTTAAACAAAATAATTAAAATTGAAACCTCCAAGTGAATTAAAGCCTCTCAGTATCAGGCCATGCTAATGCCAATAAGTGAAACAAAAAAAATCAAATCTCCTTTCACCTTGGAACCCCTGGATCAGAATATGCATAGATAAAATAGCTTATCTGCAACCTAAATTATGTGACATACACAGGTGTCTGGCAATCTTCACAAAGATACCTCAACAGGTATTAACTGACTAACTTGGTCAGGAAATTTTGCTGGCCTCTTTGCTTTCTTCTATGTCACCTTCATAAGACCATGCCTGCCTCTCGAAGTGAAGGTAAGGATTCGGTTAAAAAGAGCTGAAGGTGCGTACTAAGACCCTTGTTTGCTGAAGTTGCAGGTTCTCCTTCCAACGGCAGAGAACACGTTTCAGCAATCACACCTGATGTTCAAAGTTATTGCTCTGATACACTTCCCAGGCTTACTTTCTTTTCACATTGTCTTATAACAGTGATGCAGAACTAGCCATTTTTACACAGCAGCTGAAACTTTGCAACCTGTTTCTATCTTCCATTCACATGGGAAAGCACATGGGGATGATTCTCTGTGGAAGAAGCATCTAAGGTTGTTTGTACTGGTTCAACAGAGCACAGCAGAGAAACAGCAACCACTTTTTCATATTTGTGACAACACTTGGACTTTTCAAGGTCATAGGCCTTTTTTCTCAACCTTTTTTAAAAAGAAAGCCTCAATAACAGAGATGCTTCAATAACTTAGGTATAAGTGAAACACAAGTAAGGACATGAAAGAAATGAAAGCCTGTTCTCATAGGTTCGTTCATTTGTCTCCATACAGTGTCCCCAGGAGCATGCTTCAAAATCACCCTACCAGGAAAACAGAACTTTTTGACAAAGGCAAATGTTGATCAAAGCCATAACCATAATCATAATAGCCACACTATAACTAATAAAAGATTATTTAAATTCTGAATTCCTGAAGTAACTCGTAGTTTTAGCCTGTGCAGCTATCATGGATAAAAATGCAAAATTGCCAGCATTCTTAATCATCGATAACTACAAGAGTGCTGAAGCACAAAGAGGCAATTAAACTTTCTTTATGAGTATCATATAGTCATATCATTCCAAAAAGACAAGAGCTAAATATCAGTGGACTGAGATAACACTGGGAAGATGCAAAAGAAAAAGAGGGTCTGCCATCAGTATCCAACTGCTGATATAATCCAAAGCTTTTGGATAAGGGAGAAAATATTTCATTGCTGTTGTCAATTTGAGACAAATGTTTGCTGATAGACTGGAAAACACAAGTAACAAAATTCAGTTTTGCACTGAAATACATCTCCAAGGAACAGGTAAGCACACTCATGACACTTTTTCAGGATAGCCAGCATACAAACTTTCAGCAGATGTACACTGCTTGTCACTGTTGACAGATCCATGAGAAGATGACCTATATAGCTGCTATATCTGCTGAAGGAAGTGTCAGGTGGAAAGAATAACCCTGACACTGCAAAGACTGAAAATATGAAAAATAAAGTATTAGTAAAAAAATTGCTCTAAGGTTGGTGGGGGTGTTTTGCAATTTTTATAACTTTGCTTAGTGTCAAAATTCCCTAGAGAGACTAAGGTGACAATGTAATTTCTAGGTAGTAGCCAGGTATGTGTAGTCACACCCCATAAATTTAATAAATTATGAGTTTCTTCCTAAGAAATGCTTCAATGTCCCTTCAAACCCTAGCACAGTATTAGTGGTGACCAGGAGCTTGACAGAGGACCTGTTACACTCCCTCATTTTTGCCTCTGAACAAAACCCCTCCCAGCCAGGAAAGATCATTAATGTTGTGGGATTTTTTTTTAATTAAAAAAAAAAAAGGTTTCTATGAGGACTAACATAGGAGGCTAAACAATGCTCTTTCCTTCCTAGGGAAATATTTGCTTTCACACTCCTGACCTGTTCTCTGAAATCTGAACTGGACTTTGCAGAGGAAGCTGCAAGTAGGGCAGACCCAATAGCTCTGACACATGGTGTTCTTTGACACCACTGGGTTCAGAAGTAAATTTCTGAAGATAAGCATGTAAAACATTTGTACATCCCCCAAAAGGATCGTTGAGAACTATAAGGAAGGCAGCCAACACCTGTAATCTGGACTGAAATGTTTGTCAACCCCTAATCCAAAAATAAGTAACTAACTTCACTTGTCCTCCTGCCTGAACTGAGCAACTCACAGAGGTACCTGTAAGGAACTTAGGGACACAATTTTATGACAACACAGGAAAAAAAGGAAGAAGACAATTTTTTTCTTCATATTTATGAAATTTATTCCTCTTCATCAATCGTCTCTTTTACACAGAAACCAATCCTTTATAGACCATATGGTGAACAAAACTATGGACCCAAGTCAGCTGAAAACTAACTTTTCTTTTTCTACATTGCTTTTAACCTGACTCAGTTGCCCGAGCAGGTTACCGCCTGGTGACACTCATGCTTGTGGAGACACCATGGGATGGGAAGGATAGGAATGAGAAATGGGAGTACAAGATCATCTCTTTCAAAAGCAACGTCAATTTATACCCACTTCAGCAGATCACAAGGTCACAGCTTGAGCGCATCTAGCCACTGCAACACATGTGGGATTTTCTTACATTTTCTGTCATATGCCAATCAAGTTTTGATGTTTTTCCAACAGTTCTGTCTAGCCTGAATGAAAGCTATTTATCCCATTTTGTACTTACAATCTGTCCACAATGATCTCTTTTTGCCTTTATAATTGAATATATATACTGCAGTGAATAATATGGTCATTTATATTAGACTTCTGCTTGTAAAATATCAACTATGGAATTATAGTTTTTTGAACATTTTATACAATTTAATTCGATCTGTTTATTTAGTCAATTCAAATTATTCAAATATACTTTGCACATTTTCATAGAGTAATTTTCACTCTCATCAAACAGTTTTCATTTCATATTTCCAGCAGAGTTATTCAGGGTTAGAAACAAGATAAATTATATTGTTTCAGCCCCTCAGTTGGATAAGCATGGCTTTAGTCAGAGGGAGGGTTTAAGTTCAAGGTTCCTCAGTTTATGACAAGGTAGAAAGACTAATTTGATTAGTGACTCTGAAAAAAACCTCCATCACTTATGTTTCACTGGTAGACTCAGGCAACCTGAAACAACTTGGATTCTGACAGACTTATTGTCTGAATGCAAAGCTTAAATGTGATTCTCTCTTATTAACCTTGACGCAAAGCAATTACGTGCACATGGACAGTTCTGCAGTTAAAAAGAGACAGGAACATCTCCTACTTCATTGTTATATGGCAAGGTGCTGGCAAAGTATTCTGTGAACCTGCCCTCCCTGTTACATCAAGTCATATTACTTTCTCGTTCCTTTAATGCCATATAAGAACTGTGTTTACCAGCTTACAGTTGTTGTGCAAATAAGTACATGACCATGTTCATGCTGGTCCTTGACCAATTTCTAATAGGTTTGTAAAACCTTGTTTCCCTGTTGTACCAAGTAGTACTCCAGCCTGCAAAAATACAGAGCCTCCACGTGACCATGAGAAGTTGAGAATCACTATGTAACATCCATAGGATTATGAGATTGTGACAATAGATTGTGAGAATTATTGGACTGCAATTTTTTTGTGTTTATACTGAGAACTGGATGGGCATACCAATCTGGTTGAATATAGATGACTGAACAGCCATTATTTTAGCAACTATTTTAAATCAATACCAGTATCAACTCTAATTGCAACAAAACCACTGGCTAGAAGGTCTTTAAAGCAAGATCGATCTTTGAATTCTCACACCGGGACGTGTTACATTTGAGAATTGGAATCTCCATAGAAAGCTCCTAAGTGTATGTAAAAAATCATTTAACTAGACCTGTTGTTTCATTTGTAAGGAGGGGAGATATACCAGACACTGTGTTGTCATGGGTTAGTTTCCTTTACCCTAATGAGGGAAACAGCAATGATCAAAGTAGTATATCCTAAAGGAGCAAGAACAATGGGAAACACATTTCTTCAAATTCTAAACAAAAATGCCTAAAACAGGATAATCTGTTATGAAATAGCATGCTGTTTCCCAAATGCGTAGATGCCAAGCTATTAAGTGAACAGAGAAATCAGAGGCAAGTCTATGGCACCTCAAACATAGCCCCAGTTTTTAAAAGGGAATGGCCAGGCATATCTTCGCCTTTTGAGCAATGCTGAATACTGAGACGCTTGTATCTGCAGCGTGTGCTTGGCTAATGCAGCTATCGGAGACGAACATAGCCAAGATCCCTCTCTCGTGATGAGAACAAGTCTTGCACAGCCAGAAGCCCTATCTAGCATTTAATGCAAGACAAGTCACCAACTCCTGTGTGATCTAGAAACCTTGTCCTTTGGGCCTCAGTTAAAACAGAAAGCAGCTCTAAGCTGGGTAAAATACTGTTCGTGGGACAGACAGTGTCCTATCAGAAAAACTGCAGTTACTTGGGAATGAAAACATTTCACAAGAATGTGTCCAATTTGATTATATTTTGGGGAAGAAGTGTCAAAACAAATAATTTCTGCTTGCTTGTTTCAATAAGGTGGATAACAGTGAAGTGTTTTGTTTAGATTCAGTGGAAATGCTATAACTTTTGTAATATTAACATTAATATAACAGTATGCAGATATTAGATTAATAATTTCTACCTTATGGGAAAAATGTTCACATTTTTGAACACCATGTTTCAATGCTTATTAAATTCAAAATTTTACTTTGACACAGAATTTTAAGACTCTACTGCAAATAAGCACAAATTAATGTTGGAAGATAAATTTCACAAAACATGACAGCCATTTTCTACCTAGTTTTTGCATCAGATGGCATTCACAGATACGCTGCTTAGTTTAAATATTTTCCACTGATACAGTGCTTTGAGATCCTCAGATGCAAAATGATGTAAAACAGCAAAGCTGATCAAATATCCATGTATTATAAGAAATACCTAACTTACAGTAACATCTAGAACAGTTGCTTCCCACCAGAATTGCTCTGCAGGCATTATCTGTGCTAATAAAATCCTATTTTTTTTTTTCCATAACTATGTTATCCCTGACATCCGGATCACTCTTGCAGATGACAGCTGTCTGAAGAAGTAGCTTTGCTTTGAACAGCTTCCTACGGTGCTTAGCACCATTAGTTTGGGAAAAAAATATCCTCCCTTTGGCAATAAATATGCTTTGTTTTATTGCATTTGTTATCTAATCACAGGCACATTCTGTGCAGTTTAGGAAGGAGAAAAGGTTTTGCTACCTGCCAAAGAATGAAATGATTCTTATGACTTTCTACTGTCACTTCATCGTTATTACTATCCTCAGGCATAAAGATGGGAGGGGGGGGAACTAAGCAAGGATCTAAAAAAAACCTATTGGAAATAATGAAAGCAAATGATTAAGTGATAGTCCTCAAATATCAATTTCATTTATTCAATAAGACATTTATCTGTATTAGTTAATAACAAATTATTAAAAATCCATCTGCCGAGATAGGGAAATAAAAGACTACATACCAACACGATGGTAATTAGTTTTCAATTGCCATGTGTTAGTAATCAATTAGTATTTAATATAAAATAATTGTTCTAGTGAAGTCTGGGTTTTTATTGGGTTGTAAATAAATGACATTTAAATACCAATTACATAAATTAATCTTTCCCCCAGCATTTCACTGATTCTGGATAACTCTGATTTTGACTAATTCCTTTAGGAATCTGTGCAGCAATAGGATTTTTTTCATTATTGTCTGCTTTGAAATCATTTCCTTAATTCCATTGGTTTATGTTCAACAACTGTAGATAGTGACTTAATTTAGGGGTGCTACTTTTGAAGGTAGTGTATGATTCTTGTGTGCCCTGAGATCTCTCTTTTGAAGAATACATTAATTTTGTTCAGTCTTCCCATGTCTCACCTGCTTATCTCCTTCTCTTTTCTTGACTTTATGTTTTTTCTCCTGTGTACTTTCTAGTATCAGTCCTACGTCACGTACAGTGCTCCATATGTGTACAAACTAGAACTTTGTAGTTCTTCTTCTTGTACTTGATCTACTAATAATTAATATTTAGCTACACTTTCTTTTCAATAAAGCAGATATGTGAGGGAATGGTCTGTGCATGAAGAGCCTGAAGTTTAGATTCAGTGCATGGCAAAAACACAAGTAGGACAGATTCGAGGGAACTCAAAATAGACAGACAAAAGACCTTTTATCAACTATTTCATGTTTCTCTGTATATATTACAGAAATGGAAAATCCTTTTTTTCCTCTGGAGGTTTAGTGGATAATCAGGTCCTATTAAAAAGCGCATGTGAAGTCAGGTAGCCTTCTGGTGCATTACTAGCTGACTGTAATTGTCACATCTTTTAACTTTCTCACGCTAGAACAAAATGCATGATTAAAAAGATGACCTGTATGGTTATCCTCAATGAAATGTTGTAATTCATTCAAAAGATATTATTTTGAACACTCCCCTCAAAATTTTATCAAAATAAAATTGAACAGAATTAACTTCTACAGATATCAGATGCTTGGAGGCAGGAATCCTGTAGTGATTTAAAATACTGCTTGACAACGCTCTTCTTTTGTACATGGCAAAAAACCCCTTTGATTGTGGCTATGCCTGAATACAAGGGTGCCAGACATCCACCATACTCTATGAAGTGTAGTTTTTACTTGTTTCACTGGAGCACCCAGTTCAGAAAGGGGCTCAAAACTTCTGCAGCTGAGCAATGTATTTCAGCTCATCCAGCCTCCTGCTCCACATTATCACTGATGCTAATGCAATAATGTTTTATCTGTAAAAGACACTACCATTTCAACTCCTCCACTGGCATCAGTAAGACTAAACATAACGATATTAACTTTTGAAGTATCCTATCTTCAAAAATCTTTTGCAGAGCAGGTTTCAAGATTTCTGCTTTATAAACAAGTATAACTGCTTCACATCAACTCTTCAGCCATTGCATCACAAACAGAGCTGATGAAGTCACCATCAGGGTGGGAATTTTAGCTAACCTGATCTACTACACTCAAGTCTAATATTGAGACATATTTCAATCTTCTTTCTGTGTGACAATAGGAAAACATAAAACATCATGCAAGTGGTTCCAGGAAAAATATTTATAAAGATAATGGCTTAATTCTTTTTCTGGGTGGCTGAAAGCACCTATTTTATCAGTTTTAAAATAGTAAGGACAAAGGAAAAATAAGTGAAAACTGAGGAAAGATAGAAGCATAACAGGACAAATAGACTAGAACTTATCCAAGAGGGTTCCAGCTAACCTTCTTCGTTTGTTTCATGGTTCGTTATTTAGGATGGTTGATAGGTTTCACGCTGCTCAGATTCATTTAAAAACAATGTTTGGATGTGGATAAAGGTTCAATTTATACATTTATTTCCTCTGGCTACCCAGGCAAACAAGATGCTTCACATAACACGATTACTGAATTTGCATGGATCTGATGGCTTCAGTATACAATACTGCATAATGTTAACCCATTTTCCCACAAAATCTGGCTGCAATAAGCTCTGCTGAACTAGCTGAATTCATTACAAGAGTAAAGGAGTTGACAGCTCTGCTTTAGCATGTACTGCCCTGCAATGTTTTCTGTATGCCAGAGACAAACTAGCTCAGCTCTGAGAATCCTGTAACTGCGTTAGCATGACATGGGACCTGAGCTAGTATAGCCCACTTAAGTAGAGCTGAACGTTATGATACACCACCCTAAAGATGTGACAGTACCGCTTCTGGACTGGCCTTTTAGGTGCTGATCCAGCCTTGCAAAGCAGTGGCACAAGTCTGTATTCTCACCTGCTGGCCCAGCCTGGTGGAACAACACTGTATTGATGGTGCTGTGGCCACCTAATATGTCTGTGACAAAAAAAGCTGAAAGAGACGGTATTTTATAGGCAGAAAGATCTTTGTTCAGGAGAGCCATCTGTCACTGAGGCAAGAAGGATTTCTTTTCGTCTGACAGATTTTGGCAACAGATTCTCAACGCCAGGCAGTGGTAGGTGTGAATCGAGCTGTTGATGAATGGGATAGCTCAATGAAGCCATCACTCCTGAGTGTTTAAACAAGCAAGGAGACATTTCAGTGGATTAAAGCGAGTGAAAGATACTCTGAATTAAACATCATATTGACATTATGCTTTGCTCTCCTAAAAAGAGCAAAGTATGCTTTCATCCCAACTGGAAATCAAAAGAGAAGTGAGAAGGAAACGGTTTCTGAATGTCACCAAATTTATTGCCACATTTTCTATATTTAAAGAAAAAAAGAATTGGTCTGTGGAGGTACCTAGTGATGCACAGAAAGTTTATTAGGATATTCAAAATCATGTAGGAAACCAATAGAACCTTCTTCAGGAAAATCAAAGGGAAACTGATCACTGTTCCTGTGTTTTAAAATATCAAAGAAAAGCCATCAGACTTTCCTTCCTAAAGTGAAGGAAATCTAGAACCATGCAAAGAAAGTATTTCTCTACAAGTCACAGGTAGCTATCCAATTTATTGATACAAATAGCCACTGAGACAAAATTCGGATTGCTGTAAAAAAAGGCTGACTATTCATTATGAATATTAATTGTATTTGTGCATATTCTCACTAGCAATGTTAAGGTATAACCAAACTGTGTACATCAGAGGTAGCATAAGCTGATCAAAACATGCTATGTTTAATTGCCAATGGTTTCATGAAAAGAAACTACCACATAAATTCACAGCTATTTAATTTTACTAGGCAGTTGAGGCTTTTGCATGCCAGATGAAACTAATTCAGAATTTCTAAAGTATCACAGCAATCTTAAGTATTCTTCTCTATAAAGAAGAATATCTTTTATCATCAATCAAGTCCCAGCATTGCCAATGGTTTGATGGTTTTCATGGTGTGAATAAGCAGCTGACCACGTCTAAATTTATAATGGCACCAACCCATCATGCTTAAATGAAAAGATTAATTTCTTTTGAGTTTAAGAAGGTTTACAACTGGATTTTGGTTTGGTTCTATTGTCATCATGGGTTGATCATAGACCTCAGTTCAGGTTCTGAAAAAACATATTTAAAGGTAAGATACGTGCTTAGCATTTGTATCATCTCTACATGCAACTGAGGCCAGGCCTAACATGCAGATATCTTCTGTATTAGCATCTGCTCTGTCTGGATGCCTCAGCTTTAGCTCTTCCGATGGGCTTCTTCAGATTTTGCCTGCTCATTCCTCCTCACCCCAGCTTTTTCCTCTCTCTGCATCTTTCAGTAAGGCTCTTTCTTTTGGGTAAGCTCATTTAGTCAGTTTTTATTTCCTTATTTTTCTACCAAAGGAGTAAAAGTGAGACTGGATGTGACCTGAGTCCATCTATTTCAACATCCTAATGGTCAGAAGCTTCCAAAAGAGATTTGAGATTCTTCTGTTTTAAGTAGGTGTACAGTACTGTCTGCCACAGACAAGTCTCTTCCAAACACTCTGTAGGTTAAAAGAAAAATAGTGTAAATCCTAAATGATTAAATGTTCAAATTGGATAGCACTAACTACTAAGGCTCACAACTTTTTGTTATACACTGGAGACTGATTTCATTTTTAGTTTCAGCAGCTTCTTAATTCTAATTCATAAAGAAAATATTTCTTGTTACCAAGCTGTGTCCACCACATTCAATTGCTTTGCCTGTTTTTTGGCTGAACAGAAAGTAACCCTCCCTAGCAAAATATGCCACAGCCCCCTAAAAAACATTTATCTCTTACATCTGTAGTTCTTTAAAATAGAGGTAGTGACATAGTAAAAGGTATTCAAAGATTTAAGTGACAAGTCAAATATCAGTCCTTAGCTGAAATGAGTATAACAGCTTCAAAATTTCTTGCAAATCTATCTAATGCTTTTACGTTCTGGTTACTAGTTGCCCTAGAGGAAAAAGGGGGGAAAAAAAAGTAAACTAGATCTAACAGAGCTAATTTACTCACGTTTAATCAAGTATATCCGTGGTCAGTAAGCTGCTGTGGAGAGCAGGGCTTACTCTCTGTGAGAAAAGATGCTAAATACAAAAAATATTTTGAGAGATCAAGTCCCTGGTTTTACATGTTGTCTTGAGTGTTTATGTCTGTGCATGCCTAGGAATGTCTCTAGTAAACAGCTACATTTGTGACCTGTAGAATAGTTAATGCTATAGATAAGGGGGAAAAAATAACATTGACTGGCTTTTCCCCTCTCAGCTACTTTAATTGGCCTTAGCAATTGCATCCAGCATTACTGCAGAGAGCATCTCCTCATTACTGAGCAGAGCAACTTCAACAGCTCTTTCACTGCCATTATTGCTTTGCTCCTTTGATAAATTCTGGGTCAGAAGTAGACATTTCCACTCGCAGAGCACAAAGCTGCTAACTTTTCTTTCATAGCCCAAATCTCTAGCTGTCCATAAGGAGGGAACAGCAATCCCAAGGAGATGAAAGCCAACCTGAAGTGCGTTTCTTCAGCTGGCAAGATAAAAAGTGGAGGGGAGCATGACCTGGTCTGTGTTTGGGTTTGCTTTGTTTTCCCACTCTGAATTACCCCAGGTCTCATTTGGCTTGTATACTTCTTCTCACAGCTGCTGAGAAAACCTTTGGAGCCTGCTCGGCCTTTAAGCATATTTGTTTTCCTTGGGGAGAGAGGAAGAAGATTTGGCAGATGGGGAAGGGGAGGATGCTTGCTCTTAATATCACCCTCCATGTAGATCAATGGATCGACATGTACACAACACTCAACCTTTGACCTACACAGTCAGAAAAACTTCAGAATAGGATTTGGCACCCAAAAGCCAGATCTCCAAGGTAAATTAACTATCAGAACCCAAGTAATGGCCTTCCCGGCCAACTGCATAGATAGGCTACATCGGCAGGGCTGCATCAGAGCATCCTGCTGCCTCAGGCAGCAGAAAGCCCAGGCCAGGGGAAGGGTTCTTGCAGAGAGAAGCTGTGGCCCGTGTCCAGCCGGGCCCGCGCAGAGCCCCGGGGCTGCAGCCAGGCCTGCACCCCGGCAGGGGCTGCGCGGGAGAGAAGCTGCCCCGAGATCAGACAGAAGGAGTACCATCCAAGTAACAACCGTCTCCATCCTCACCCTTGCAGGAGGAGCAAGCGTGACCCTCTGTGGCTAGGAAACTAAATACCAACCATGAGGCGGCAGATTTAGTTTTGCTCACGAGTGCGAGAAGCTTAGCTTGCCGTGCGCACAGCAGATAACACACCCCGCTGCGCAAGGACCTGAATGACTCGCTGTTTCTATCGCTCATTTTACCTGAGGGTACTTCGGGCTTTCCAAGTATTTTCCCATTTTTGTTCAGTTATAAGAGCTTTCTGCTTTTATGAAAAACTACTATAAACATAAGATATTACCCCTTAAAGGATACAATATGGCTTATCTAATCGCCTCACCTTTTATTTCTAACATAGCTATTTCTTTTATAGCAGTTAATCTGACATTGATTTGCTTCAAAAGAGAGACAGAGAGCATAAGACTTGATACTGATATCACAACATTTTACACCACTCGACCCAGGATGACACAGTGCAGAAAAAGCAGTCTCCCGGGAGGGCTCACTACAGGCTTGCTCACCTCCCGTCCATGCAGTTGCTGCAGCCCCTGACCAGCCAAGCTGCCTGACGGTGCCAAGGGGCCTCCCACATTTGGGATTTCTTTTACCACACGCTCCAGAGGGCAACCGTTGGCCTTGCCTGAGCCCATGCCTACACGTTTGCTGCATGACCAGACTGCAAGGCGCGATTCGCCTGACATTGGCTCTTCCAAGACGCCATGGGTATCCCCAGCGCTCGCTTTGCAAGTGGTTACAATACCCCAGCCTGTCCCTAGCAAAGAGAAAGACAGCCCCATCAACCCTGACTGCTTACAGTGTCAATGTTTCCCCAGATAGCCAAGTATGGGGATTGGGTGGGATGTCTGGGTACGCAACGTTTGACCTCTTTGTTGTTAGGAAGCCAGAGCTGCAGGAAACATCCTCAGCCCTTCTTGGCCCTGGGTGGATGAATAAAACCTGAGAAAAGTTTGGCAGATGCTAACGCGTTGTCCTGACAGGATAGCAGAACAAAGTTCAGAGGCAACTTGAGTAAAAATAAGACACCACCCCCCCATTACCACCACTCAATACATCCTTCCCTCAGAACAAAAACAAACACAAAAGTGCAGCCCAACAAGCCTGTCCATTCCCAGGCATGAACTCAGAGTGTTGAAGGAGAGCTTTGGATGAGATGGAGGAGGAATGATTACAGGTTGGCTAAGATGGCATGTTTCCAGATATGCCATCAGGTTAGGAAAATGTGAAACTCCTGCTTGCTGCTTGAAAACACACAAAAATATCCTCAAAAATGTCCTTTAGAGCGTTCAAGGAAAATAGGTTTCAGCTGATATACTGCTATCATTTAAAAAATGGCATTTCCATGTCTTTGCAGCATGGGAGGCTGAGCTGCCAGAGCTCAGTATCTGTTCAGCAAGGTAGCCTGGTCCAAGCAGAGCACAACGATAACACAGGGTTTGTGCTGCCAGGAACCAAATGGCTTTCCTAGAATTGCTGACTCCCTAAATCACTTCTGTTTCTTTCTTTCTTGCAGGAAGCATAAATGCTCCATTCTCACCCTTTCAAGCATTTCTGTCAGCTGCTCTTTTAAATTACAGGATGACCCTGATGAAACATGAATTCAATAAAACATGATTTATCATGTAAATAGCTAAGAACTAGAATAATGTGCCCCAATATTAGGCATATTCAGAGAGACTAGGGATTTGTATCAATGTGAAGAGGCTGAAATAGCTATTTGAAAGCAATAGTTTTAGACTCTGACAGCTTATAGCTATAAATATTTGGGATTGTATGTTCTTTGCTATATATTACATTTTCCTCAGAAAATGGAGAGACAGGACTGGGAACTGGTTTTTGTTAGTTTTTAAATTATCTTCAACATGTGGCAATACAGGTGTGTGGAGGAACCCAGTGCTTGTGAGCTGCAGTGACAATATTGCACGGATTGGCCCATTGTCTCATCACATTGCTCCCCAAACAAACATGCTTCAAGAGGAACAGCTCTTCGCTTCCAGAAGGGAGACACAAGGGGTGTCCATTTCAACTGAAAACACATATTTGCTTTGGCAAGTATTAACTAACCAAGCTCTAGGAAGTCACTAAAGGTGAACTGCAAGACTTTCTTTTCACCCCAAAAACCATAGTCATAAGTCAAAACAGGAATTTGGGGAAAATTAATGGGATAGAAATCCTGGGAGAAGAAATGTCAAGGAAAATCTCCACCTTTGAAGTGGTCTCTTGCTGAGGCATGTACTTAGGACCTTAGACTCCTATCCTCAAGGCCCTACTTTTCTAGGCACAGCTGACAGTGTTTCTGAAATGCCAAGTATGCATGACCTTCCTTTCCCATGAAAATATATGAAACCTGTCCTCTTGATATAATATTCGAGGTGCAAAAGCTGTGACACAAGTATGGTCTCACTCCAATCTAGTCACTGCAGAAATAATGAGTAAGACTGATATTTGAAAAAGTCCAAGGAATGATGCAGAATCCTGCACAGATTTAAAAGAAAGAAAAAAAAAAAAAAGTTGCTATATCTGGATAACAGATTTGTTGTAAGTATTTGAGATCATATGTTGTTTGTTAAGTGGTATTAAGTTTTGGCAGGGAAAGAAGAGGCAGCCTTGGAGACTGTATCTTTAAGTGCCTTAGATTCACAAGCACATAAAACTAGGGGCAGGGGTACTGCAGAAACGAATGTTTATTAAACAGAGCTTGCTGGAGATGGATACTGAAAAAGGAAGAATGAGTTTCAAGCACTTGAATGCATCTGTGATCCTGCTGGGAATCAATGACAGAGCTGCAAATAGATTCTAGGCATCTTGCCTCTCCATTACCAGCTCTAACGCTGGACTCATTCACTCCTAACCAAACATGCTGCTTGAAAGGCTTGTGCTTCAGTGAGTCCAAAATTCACTTCTTCCCAAACTACGTCAGACTGTGGGATTGCAGTTATTTTATTAAGAGAGAATGTGCTCCCTGCGGGTGAAAAGGCCAGCAGCTGATTCCATTAGTTATGCAGCTGGCTCCAGAGGATCCACTGATATGAGATGCAGACTGGTTTTTATTCATTTGCAGAGCATTTCTTTTTCCTTAAGCTGACCACCAAATTGCAGGATTTGAGATGCTTGCTGGAAAGAGTCAAATCCATTACCACTGAGGCATATACTTGCTATAAAAGCTAAAATTACAGTCTTCATGTTTAAACATCTGATCACAACCCAGGAGGGATGTATCCCTGCTGGTCATGAAAAAGTAAATTTTAAATAAGTATAAGTTAATTGCCTGTAGTAATATGGAATCTTTGTAATCATTTATGTTCAAGCATATGAGTTGGTATTCATTAAGCTGCTGTTTCAGGCATTTACGGAGATTATTTAACACATACATTACCAAAATGATTAGCTGTAAATTGGAGAAAATGTGCCCTACACACTGGCACCGTCATTTTATTCCACTCAGTGTCACTGAATAAAGGGGCTAGATAATATATTCACAGATCAACATAACAGGAGGAGGAGATACATGGTTTGAGCTTCTATGTATGTCTCTATTCATCTGAGCACACACTCTGCACCTGCCTGTGCCTAATGGGTTACTACCTTGCCCTTTTCCAGCACACAAGACACACTGGGTTTTAAGGTCTGCCCTGTCCCCTTTCTCTGTCTTCTGGAAATTTTAGTACATGAGTTGGGGGGGGGGGGGGGGGGGGGGCAG
>VXBL01008796.1:1094969-1106906 GCA_013400195.1 Aramus guarauna
GGGGGGGGGGGAGGGGGAGCAGAAGAAAAGAGAATATTCCAGGACTCTTCTTCAGATTTATATTTACTTCTTGTACCTCCTTAGTCCCTAGACACTTTCCCCATGTTTCCATTTGCAGAAAAGTGCAGGTAAGAATGTATGTTGAAAAGGGATCAGGGAGGTTACAGGGAGCCAACATCAGCAGTGCAGTCAATTGGAGGGCTGCAAGGAAAGCAGAGTGATAAAGATTTCTTCATGCTGCTGCTAAGCCTGGGACACCAGAAATGTTAGTTTGCCCCTGATTTATTTAACACTACATCACTGATTAATGTACGCTAATTACTAGCCCTTTGCAAGTTTCCACTCCCTAACCATCAAGAGTGGAATCAAGTCATCTTGTTGTCAAACCTCCTATACAAACTGAATGTCCAGGTGTCAATGGACAATAGTTTAAAGGTTCAGTCACACCGCTATAGGATGATACAAACACAGCCACCAGCCAAAACCTAGAAACACCCAACTTTTCTGAATCAGTTACAACGCTTTGTACATCTTTCAAAAAAAAAGCCTGCAGAAAGATATAAATTTTGAAGTGTGAGCTAAAGTTCAAGATACAGGACAAAGCAGGAGGTGACTTCTAATGGAAGCTGTCTTCCCAGCGCTTTCCTCTCTTTTTCTCCTCTGGAGTTTTGTAGCTTGAATGCCTCCATCAATGATAATTTGAGGAAAGATTTGCACAGAGAAAAACAGTATTTAATACATTTAATTTATATTTGAAGAAGTATAAATGTAAATGTATAAATGTATTTAATACATTTAATTTATAAATGAAGAAGAATAGCTACCCATTTTTAAAAGGGAGAGAGAGAGAGAAAGAGAGAGAAAGAGAGAGAGAAAGAGAGAGAGAGAAAGAAAGAAAGAAAGAAAGAAAGAAAGAAAGAAAGAAAGAAAGAAAGAAAGAAAGAAAGAAAGAAAGAAAGAAAAAAAGAAAGAAAGAAAGAAAGAAAGAAAGAAAAAGATTTTTGAGTGTGTCTACATATAGAATGTGGTCATGGCAGAAACAGAGTACAAACTGCAACATGCTGAATAGCACAAAAAAAAAAAGGTATTTTGTATCCTAGCACTTTAAATTTTCAAGGAAATTATATGTGGAAAATATGGATCCAATGGGGAGTTTCTTTACAGTAGATGGGCTTTCAAAGACAATGACAAATACAAGCAGAAAGCTTCAAGAAAGGAATCTGAACAAAATGTCTTTCAGCTTCTAAAATGCAGAAACTTTCCCTTAGATTACAGATATATAATTGTTGTGCATGACAGTGCTTGGTATCATTGGGTAACATTGGGTCATAAACACACACGAGTCTTGGAAAACCAAGGATTATTTACCATGCATGTTTGTATACTATGAAATAAATATAAGAGCAACTCCAAAGTAGTTCTACACTGCTTAATGTAGCCATATGTGGAATCTCAAATAAATACAGGAAACAATATCAAAGAATCATCTAGCTACAAAGCACCCAGTTTAGCTTTACTCCAGGGTTGATATAAACCTATCTGAAGTATCTGAGACAGAGTGCCACTTTGTGTGGGTATTACTATCCCTATTAAAACAATAAAATCAAATACATCAATTAGCAATAGCACAGATAGCTGTAATACATAGTTTGCTCACCAGAAGATTAATTCCAAATATTAAACCTTGACTAGCTCATTTCATGTAATCTGTTCAGTAACTCTTGTCAAACAGACAATTCATGTCTCTACTACACACTTCCAGAAGGTTAAACAGTAAAAAGTCAGTAAAAAAAC
The DNA here is from genome assembly GCA_013400195.1 of Aramus guarauna. NCBI lineage: Eukaryota > Metazoa > Chordata > Aves > Gruiformes > Aramidae > Aramus > Aramus guarauna. The sequence goes on from VXBL01008796.1 coordinate 1,096,764, forward strand.
CCAAAAACATAAGTTCAAGACATTCTTTCTTATTAGTCTAATAATTTCACATGTTGTGCTTTATAAGGTTTAAAACAGACTACCAATTTAGAGACAGGAATAGAAGAATGGTTCTAAGTAGCAATAATTGCCAATTAACCTTCTAAAGTGCAGTTCTGCCCCCCTGAAATATATGCCAGCAGAGCAAAAAAGAAGACGGACAGGGTAATCCACCAGTTCTTTGTGAACAAAACACTGCAGACAGCCTCAAAGACAATAATACTTTCCTCTCACCAAGTTCAGACATCAATATTGATCTGTGATATCCACATCAGCAGAAGAAATTTCAAAAGTCAAGAAGAAACCCACCAGGGCACAGTTTCATCATCTCTTGAAGATAACTTTGGTGCTGCCCACTGCTCCTATATCTATCAAACAATGAAAGTTGCCAGGAGAAATGCAAAAATCCTAGGTGCCAGATAGGCCAAATGGGTTCTCTAGGCATGCTTTTTATCAGGCAAAAAAGGGCATGTCTGGAGTGCCATAAATCAGATAAAAGCATAAACTTAAACCATCAGTGCATTTGGTGAATGCACTGTCCTATAGTTAGACTTGAAATAAAGAATGCATCTTCCAGTCAACTGCATCAAGTCATATGGTAGGAGAAGAGATAACAGCACAGCACTACATCTAATAAAAGGTCCTACTTGCTGGGACACTCAGTACAGTTAATCCACAAGCCAAATAATTCACCTATGAATAACAGAATGTTGATAGGATATAAATTTGATTTTCAAAAAGGATACAGGACAAAATAAAAGTCACGTGGGCCAGAACTACTGTAAGGCTATGCTGTGTATTCATTCTTCTGGGATGATGCTGTGTGCTAATACACACAGAGCATTGCCAGGATTGGTCCAATAAGCCCACAGTAAAATTGGACCTGTTGAATTTACCCTACCATTGTGGAAAGACTCAACAGTCTCATCACACGCCAGGGCAAAGACCAGGGTGTTTGATTCTTTCCAGTTTCTAGATAAAGGCAAGGAACTATCTACCCATAAAAAGGCCAAGTGCAAACCTGACTTTCAATGTTTTTAGATTTCATTGTTAGAAAATCAAAATAAAGTTCCATAAAAATCACTGTGATTATCTTTCCCATAGGCTGGCTGATTTTAACCTACCTTTAAGTCATAGTTCCTAGAACCATCCTCCATTCTGGCTTGCAATTCTGTATCACCCAGATAGCAGTCACTAAAATTGTACATATGAAATTATCATTAGGGAACCATTTAGTATACTGCATAATCCTCTAAGATAACTCATAAAGAGTTGACAAGGGCCTGACAATAAAGACTGCTGGTCCTTCCCAGAACAGCAAGAGGCACCTCTTTAAAAACACAGTTTGTGAACTACTCCAGCAGTGAACTCATTTTTTTCAAGTACAATAGATTGTATCTTCCCTTATAAAGCAGCAGACATGTAAAAGAATCTGGCATGGACTTTCAATGTATAGCTTGAACGATATAAATACTGAAATCCATAAATATGAGATTAGACATCTATCTATCTAATTACCGCCAATAAGGCAACAGTACTTTTAAGTTTAAAAGTGATGCACTATTTTGAAAAATTGCCCTAAAACCAGATTTCTATTGTCTCACAATAATTCAATTTCAAATATGTTCTTACAATAGAGACAGATTCTTTGCCCCTTCCAATTTATCTAAGAATATGAAAAATGAATTGTTTCTAGCCCATCAATTCATGGCTGAAAACAAATCAAACAAAGGTAATGCAACAAATAGAAAAGAATCAGGCATGTTTTCTGTGTCTGCACTGGTTTCACAAGGCTGACATGAATAATTCTGGCCACCTGAAACACTTGAGCTGAGACTCATCAGGCTGTCCAGAATCCATAAAGCAGGATTTGAATGCAACCGATCCTCTGATGGAGATGTGGTTCATATAGAGAAAAAATAAACCAATGAACCACAAAAATTATGTTTAGCTGTCTAAAGTTAAATATCAAAAAATATGTTTTGACAGTTGCTCTTTTCAGAGCTGCTGCAGCTACCGCTGGGGATAACTAGGGGTATCTGAAATCCCCATTCAATTTTGTGCTAACTGCAGATACTTAAAACTCAGACTAAATACCTTCAGCTTCTAATTATGGAGTAAAATTACTAATTTAAAACACGTAAATCTGAGATTTTTGGCTTGAACCTACAGATGCACTTGAACCTCTGACTGCTTCTTCCACTTCAATGCTTTATAAAACTACTTAGTCTGAGTGTGTTTGAGGTCAGCTTCCCAACTGAAGCATTAACAAATTGCAAGATGGGCAATAAGATCAGATACAGCTTTTTCTGAGCCGAGTCCAAATTACTTTTTCCATTGTCTGTCTGAAAGTTGCCAGCAGTGTTGCATGAAGGAACATAAGTCCAGTGGCTTTTCTGTAAATCAATATAGAATATTTTAAGTCTTTTAAGATCTCATACAAGTTCAGCTGAATTTTCTGAATGCTTCTGTATGCAGCATTTTATGAAGCATCTCCTTGGAGGACATTTGCGAAATCCCACTAGTTCTCAGCAAATCAGTTCCATGATACCTGTGTGATTTAAAGGTAACATATTGAGAAGACGTGGGACATGAAAAAATACACTTAATTGTAGTATTTAGGTGACGTTTAATGCATAGAGAATGATTGGCAGTCAAAAGAAAGCTTAAGGATTTTCACTTCAGCTGTAAAAGTACTGATATGTGCTTGCAGTATTACAAAAAGCAGCTGAAGCCTGCCAGCCAGACAATAGAGTGAAACCCAGTGCATGCTAACTAACAAAGATGCCTGGTGTGAAGGGATTGTATTAACTGCAAGAATGCTTATTATACAGGTATATTTTCTTCCAGAACAATAAGAAAACATTGCTACACAGTTCTTGGGATTGAAATAAAAACCAAATCTGCTAGGAAAAGAGCCCACATTCCCTAAGGAGACTGTTCATTTTCCAAAAGAAAGCAAGTTCTTTTTCTACAGAGTCATTTTCAGTGATCAGAAACTTTCCCACTGCTGGAAAGGAACAGGGGATGGAAAACTCGGCATGTTTCTTTTCTTTGTATCAGTACTCTTTACACAGTCTCTTATAACCCACAAGTTTAATCCATTCCCTAAATAGGCCAAGCTATAGAATGACTTTAGGTAGCAGCAGGGGGATATTTTTTAACTTGTGATACACCACACAAAATACGTGTCAAGCTTTACAACAATTCTGCTGTCACAAGAACCTGCCCATTAAAATGTTCTGTATCAAATGAAGCTCTCTATTATTCTAGTCAACTTTTTCAAGCCTTCTTAAACTCTGAAGTACACAATACCTGACCTTTGGCGGTTTTGTGTTTGTTTTCCACGTGCTTGACTATCAGAAGGAGCTCAGTTGTTGTTGCAGACACTTACTGTCATTTTGGTGTACCTGTACATTCACGTGTGGTGCTTGTCCTTATGCACAGAGTGGTCTGGAGAAAAGTCAAACCTAAGATTCAGGACTTCTCTAGCTGATATTCAGAGATAAATGCACTATATAAGTATGGTGGCAGTATTATTGTGTTATAAATGCAGTAAAGCACCCTGCACTGGCAGGGAAAGTGCTGCAACACTTAACAGTTCTTTCCCATCTCCAGCAACTATGTAAGAGGAGCACAATGAATCTGAAACAGTTTAGCCAGCACTGTAGCAGTTACTTCTCTTTTTCTTTTTTTCCCCAAGAAAAATGCTAGAATTTGCTGGTTGTTAGGCTAAATCCCAAAAGGGATACTTTGAAGAGAATCTTGATTGGATCCAGTTTGCTGCAATATTTAATTTATTTGAAACCAAGAAGATGAGGATAGAGTACTTAAGCACAGAAGAAAAGCTGCAGCCATTGAGCAGGGAAGTTACAGCCACATTGTCCCTTTCTATTCCCCATCAGTAACCACTTCGGACCATGATCTGCCCCGGTACACAGTAGCTGCTGTATTTACAGTTGTACCTTGCACAGTGGAATCCCAACCAAATGCAAAGCATTCATTTTTAAAGAGCTACAAATAGAGAGACCAAATGACAAGCATGATTAAAGAAAAATTCGAGGGCTTTATGCTTTTAAACATTAAAGTGTCTTTTTTTTTCTTTTCTTTGAAAAACAGAAAAAAAAAGCAAATTCTGAAAAAGCTGTCAAGAGACCGTCCAGAGGCCCAAATGCTTCACATACTCATGAGTACATAACGATCCTCCTTCCCAAGGACTCAAGATTGATCCCTGAAGCTACACTACTTTACACATAGTGTCTTTTTTTTTTTTTTTTCCACCCTATTTCTGTCTCTTATATTAGTGATAGCTGCAGGCAAGGTTTGTTTTCCCTCACTCATTTGCTTCAGTTGTGTCACACGTCATGGTTAGCTTCTTTAATTGAGTATTTGCAAATGAGGTTGTAAAAATCATTAGCCACGGTCGGCAGATGCTAGGTACTGCTAGGATGCTGTTCCAATAACTTCTTTTCTTTAATTAAAATTCTAAATAAATCATGAGGTTTTGCAAACACAAACGTACAGTAGTTGCATAAGATGAAAGCTGTGCTGACTGCTGGCAGTCTTGATGCAGCTCTTTAGCCTCCTATTTCTTCCATGTTTTCTTTTGTTGATGGTTGGTTTTTTTGTTTGGTTTTTTTTTTTTCCTTGGCCTTCACACAAAATCCCCATATGCACTTCTTCAACGCTTAAAAATCATTATTGCTGAAAATCAATACCAAGAAAACATCTGTGGCTCTTCATGGTGCTCAAACAGATTTACTCTGGATTGTTTTGGTTTTTTACAATGCAACTAAAACTCCATCTAAAGATAAAGGAAATATCCTATATACAGTTGCCTATTGATTTTTTTTTGTGATATTCTTGTGAAACATAGATGTGGAAGCATTAAATATGCACAGCAGAAGAATATTTATTTGCCATAAAACCTGAATAAATTTAATCTTTTGCTCCTTGTTTCTATGGGAACAAGTTCTATTGAATAAACAGTCTTTGAACAATATTTTATTATTTCTAATTATATTAATTATAATTCAATATGTCACATTAAAATAATTTCATTTCTAATGAGAAATTTTAATACTGGTGCAAGCTTAAAACAATAGGCCAGTAATTTATGCTGCCTGTAATTTTTAGTTTCCATTGATACTGGAGCTAATTATTGAATGTTTGCATTTGAAATCTTAATGGGCTGATGTTTATCAGGGTATTAAGAAAAGATTCAAAATAACCTTGATAAAAAGAGCAAAGTTGTAGAAAAAATAGTTTTACCAATGCAATGTGTCACCAGGGAGCTTTTCTTGGTCACAAAATCCCTGTGTTACCCTATTTTCTGTATAACTATTATCTATCTTCTTTTTCCTTTTTTGCTGAAGTAGCAGACAAACATCTGAAGTATGGTTTTTATTAGAAATAAAAAGGAGACTTGTATTGCAGCCTAATCTGTTGGTTAGCCTCTTATGCCTACATAAAATCAATGGAGTCCCTACCAGAGCAGGTCAGATGGATCAGCATGCAGAAATGGGCTCCAAAATGACACTATGATGGAATAGTAAAATTATTTTGAGGTGAATACAGCAGTGTTTAATCAAAACTAAATTTGGAAAACCCAGTCTAACAAATATAAACAACAACAAAGCCACCAAAAAAACCAATAACAAAACAAAAACTCAAAACAAACCAAAAAAAGCATTTAAGTGAAGAGAGACCTTAGCAACATCCTGGAGAAATTTAAAATAACATAAAATATTCACTGGCCTTTTTTTGTGCTACTACATTGCTTCTGATCACCATATTGTTATTGTCATCAGATCTAACTACTCATACACAAAATATCAAAAGTCAGGCAAAACTTTGTTTTTAAAAAATGAAAATCAGTTGTAGCCTTATTCATCATTACCCAGCCTTTTCTTAATTCTTCTACAGTAATATCAAAATTTCTTCCTCTTTAATTCCTTTTCATATCATAAAGTCATCCAAATCATGACTTTAACATAAGTTGATGAGTCAGAAATAGAAGCAAATTCTTAGCAAAATATGTATCTGTTGTATTAAAATAGCAAAAGGAAATCCGAAAACTACGTGAAAAGAACAATGTATTGTTACTTTATCAAACGCAACTTAACTATTTAAGCATTCTCATGACTGCATTTGTTTAGAAAACACTGACCAACAAAGTTCTGTTCATGTTCTCCAGTGGCAGGACTCATAATCATAGAAATAGAAATTTACTTTCAGATTTTTCATCTGCCACCATTCAAATCTCATAAACCTGTCAGAATTGATCATCTACATTAGAACTGTTTTGATAAGTTGTAAAAAGCCATTGCAGAGATTTTCATTTAAAAGCTGGAATACCTAATGAATTTGAATAGTGGTTTTATAACTGTGGTGTGCTAAAGGATGAAGAGTGATTTTTATTTCTTACTAAAAGGAAATATTCACTATCCATAAACATTTAAAATATACATACTTGAAAATGGAATATTTTGCATTTGGCAACATGTTGTGTAAACATCATGAGTCCAGAGAGGAAAAAATTTGCATTAAGAGCTCCTTTGTTCTTCTTTATTGTTGCTTCTTGTGATCTGTGATACAGTCTGAAATGGCAGGAGTTTTTTAAGTAGAATGACAACAATTCTTTTCCAATATAGGTCTGGATTTGAGAGAGCAACGTCATTCTTCTCATTACAGAGGAGATAGCACTCCTCATAATACAAAGTAATCCACATTTTATCCCCAAAATAAGTCATAAGAAGATATTTGATGCAATTTTGTAGACCTGGCACATTTAATTCAATAAGGTTATTAGAAGTTTGTTTGTAATTTGTTCCAGGACCATGTAACTAAAACAATTACTTATTGGGAAATAACTTTTTCAGAAAAAAAATTCCTGCATTAAATCCTAATGAACAGAAATGATCCTACAAATCAAAGTTTTAGCTTCAGTGAAGTTTGTCACTGAGGAGGACACTCAAAAAGGAGAAAAACCACTTAAGGTATTCATTTTTAAACAATGAATGAGGCACTTGTCACCACAGCAGGAAAGAAACAGAAAAGCACTTAAAGCCACTGCCTGTACAGTAATTTATTTTAGCAATCATCTCCAAAGTTACACAGGAAACAAAATGCAAAGGAAATAACTAATGAGAGTTCATTAATCTAAACTCCAGCAGTCACTAATTTATAGGAATGGGATATGTATTAAAAGTTCCCACAATGCAAACGATATAAAATTAAATGCATCAGAAGATGTTTTTTGAAGTCAGATAAAAATAACTTATGTGAGCACTTTACGTAGGGTGCAAACTTCAGGAAGTATAACCCAGCAGGCCAGAAAATGCATGTGCCCAAGAATTCAAAGTGTGTGCTTTTGTTACTGCTTTGACTGAAACAGTCTTTTAGTTAGGGCTTTACCAAATAACTAGTAATTATTTTAGAAGTTCCAAAGTATTTAGAAAATGCTCAATACACTTTCCATCTTTAAAAGCAAAAGAACCTGTTTCTGGTAACTACAACTAGTTAAATTTATCTTCTGTCTGGTAAAATGCAAACGCAACTAATTGTTGAACCTTATGTGATATTTTGGAAAGCTGTAATAAGGAACAGGACTACAGGAAAACAGCAAGAAATAAAATTCTCAACTGGAATTCATTTGAGAGAAGTAGTAGGGGACTAAGGACAAATGGACAAAGAATAAAGTGTTCAGATGAAAAGTAGGTAGGTATGGAGAAAGCAAAGATGGTGAAAGGATAGGAAGCAATGAAATAAGGAGTAGAAGGACAAAGTGGCAGTGGGTAGGTGACGATACATGAAATTGTTCCTAAGTAGGTTTTTGTTGTTATGGTTCTGAAGACAGAAATTGAAAATTTTGATATGGGCCAGGATTTTGAGAAATGGGATGAGAAATCAATGGCTAAAATCTTTATTTCCAGGCAACAGAACTGCTCTGCAAGCTCTTCCATTGCAGCAAAAGCATATGGCAAGGCCCACTACCACAGAGCTTACCATGTTCCTGGGTTTCACCTCAAGAGATGCAACGCAGGATGCATTCTTATGTGCATTAGAGTGCATTCTTATTTCAGACTGTGATGACACTTTTGAAGCAAATATCTTCATCTTCCACCATGCTTCATTTAGTAATGGAATTGGTTTTAGAAACATAGAATTGTTTTGGTTGGAAAAGACCTTAAGATCACCAAGTCCAACCATTAACCTATCACTGCCAAGTCCAGTTCCAAGTCTTGCACTGCACAAACTGGTTCTCTTTCAGATGAAACTGGAAGATACAAGTCTGGGGCCCTCCTAACAAGCCCTCACTGCTAATAGATCCATCAGACCAGCCTAGAGCTGGTGTGAAGTAAAACCTCTGACATACATGTAGGTTGGATGTCACATCTGCAATACCAAGAGTTTTGCTCTTCAGTTTCACTCCTACTGTTCTCCTTCACCAGCGTACATAGATATAGCCCCAGAGGCACTTGCGGAAACACAACCTACAATCTAGAGCCAAACCTGTTGCCCAGGCCTTTGAAAGCTATGAAGGTTCTCCTTGATTTTGCCTGACTTTACTTCCCTCCCTTCATTTCATAAACCCTCCAGGTTGCAACTTGGTTAAAATTCATTTATCATCCGTTTTAGTGGGTCAGACATTTTGAACAAAAAGATAAATCCATTTTGAAACTGCTGCTTGAAGACTGACCAACTGTTTTTAAAAGTAGGGCAATACTGGAATGTTTGATCAGGTAACAAAGGAGTCTTCGTAAGAGGCTCAAGAACGTCTGGTTTTTAAGAGTGAGATACCATCTGTATTCACTAGAGGTCATATTGGGAGAACATATTTAAGCTGATGGCAGTATCACATAGCCATACATATTAAAGAACAAATATATAAAATAAACTATAAATGTGAAGATTTCACTAGAATTAGTTTCATTTATCAAGAATAGTCAGGTAAAAATTAGAAATATAAGCAGTGTCACCAAATATTTTGAAGAATCATTTAAAACTAATTTTTTAACAAAAAAAAAGACATACGTAATTCAAACTTTGTCACAATTTTTCAAGAGTAATGCACAAAATGATAAATTTGCTTAATTCCATAGCAGGATTGTTAGTAGTATCTGAAATTTCATGTTCACAATACAAATACTTATGCATACTTCAGTGGGTATAAGTAATGAGGTAAAAAAAGAGAGGAAAAGATACAAAAAGGAATTAAGGTTGCAGGGCAAAAATATATTTTTCAGCAGATAATAAAAAATTTTGCAGTCCACTGTGTCAGGACCAAGACAGAGGACAGACAAAATTTTTCACAGTTCTGAACATCATAAAATAGTGAGTATATGTAATCAAATATCATGTTAACTGTCTCAGGAAAATGATAGCATTTCAGATATCCATTTTTCTACATATCTAAAAACTAAGCTACAGGCCTTAGAAACGTCTTCCCTTTCCTCATCCCAAACAGTCAATTTGATTTTTGTGCTGTAAACTATACACTACTCAAACAGCTCCTCTGTAACATAAAGTGTGTTAAAGTGACTTTACTAGCTCTATTTAAACTCAGGGCCACAGCAAAATTATTTCATTTTAAAGGTGAAAGAATATTTTTTTATAACATCTTATAAGAATCACCAAATAGCAATATATGATCTGCTAAAAAAAACCCTGACAGACATAGCAGGCAGCAATGGGATAAATTCTTTGATACTTGGCAGTATCAAAGTTGCTACTGCTTGTGAGTAACTGACACAATCAACAAACTCAATTATCATTACTTATCTAAAAATTAAATAAAACAAAAAGACATTTCTCATTTCTATTTTACTGACCACCACCCATTTTGAAGACTTAGGAACTTACAAAGTAGACAGTAAAACTAAATGACATAAAAAAAAAAATCATATTAATAAATTAAGAGAAGCTTTTTGTTCTTTTTTTTTCTTTGCCGTTCATTTGTTCTTTCACCTTTCCTTTTAATGCCATCTCTCCATCCTTGCTGTACCAGACTTGTAACAGAGGATGACCAATTGACTGGACACAAGCTACCTAAAATTCTTCATTGTTTTCACTGTCATAAACAGAGACTTTTTTTTTTTTTTT
>VXBL01008796.1:1106940-1149587 GCA_013400195.1 Aramus guarauna
TTTTTTTTATCCTGACAAGATCCCACTATACAAAAGTTCTCTGCATAAGCAAGCTTGCAGTTGATGGCATTTTCCCAGAATCCAGTTTTGGTATATTTTGGGCATATATATTTTGTGTTGGCATAAACATATTTTTAAGAAGACATTGAAATATCTATTTTAATTGTCCTTTCCCAAACAACACATTAAAGAAAGATTTTATTAACACTCAAAAACATGGCAAAGAAAAAATCTATGTTTAATAACCATAGGTCCAGGTATGAAGATCTCTGCACAAGAAATCATACTCACGGCTTGCCACAGTTTTCTCCAGATGCTGGGATACTCAGTCTCATTTAACATCTTTCCATTTTTCATAGAATCATAGAATGGTTTGGGTTGGAAAGGACCTCAAAGATCATCTAGTTCCAACCCCCCTGCCATGGGCAGGGACACCCTCCACTAGACCAGGCTGCCCAAAGCCCCATCCAACCTGGTCTAAAACACTTCCAGGGATGGGGCAGCCACAACTTCTCCGGGCAACCTGTTCCAGTGCCTCACCACTCTAACAGTGAAGAATTTATTTCCAACATCTAATCTAAATCTACCCTCCTTCAGTTTAAACCCATTACCCCTTGTCCTGTAACTACAGTCCTTGATAAACAGCTGGTTTCCATCTATCCTGTAGGCCCCTTCAGGTACTGGAAGGCCACAATTAGATCTCCCTGGAGCCTTCTCTTCTCCAGGCTGAGCAAGCCCAACTCTCTCAGCCTGTCCTCATAGGAGAGGTGCTCCAGCCCTCTGATCCACTTTGTGGCCCTCCTCTGGACTCTCCAACAGCTCCATGTCCTTCTTGTAGTGAGGCCCCCAGAGCTGGACGCAGTACTCCAGGTGGGGTCTCACAAGAGTGGAGCAGAGGGGCAAAATCACCTCCCTCAACCTGCTGCTCACACTTCTTTTGATGCAGCCCAGGACATGGTTGGCTTTCTGGGCTGCAAGCACATACTGCCGGCTCATATTGAGCCTTTCATCCACCAATAACCCCAAGTCCTTGTCCTCAGGGCTGCTTTCAATCCATTCCCTGCCCAGCCTGTAGTTGTGCTCGAGATTGCACTGACCCACGTGCAGGACCTTGCACTTGACCTTGTTGAACCTCATGAGGCTTGCACATGCCCACCTCTCAAGCCTGTCAAGGTCCCTCTGGATGGCATCCCTTCCCTCCAGCGTGTCAAACACACCACACAGCTTGGTGTCATCAGCAAACTTGCTGAGGGTGCACTACATCCCGCTGGCCGTGTATCTGACAAAGATGTTGAACAGTGCCAGTTCCAGTACCGACCCCTGAAGAACACCACTCATCACCATCCTCCACTCGGATGTTGAGCCATTGACCACTACTCTTTGAGTGCGACCATCCAGCCTTATCCACCAAGTGGTCCATCCATCGAATCCATATGTTTCCAATTTAGAGACTAAGATGTCATGCGGGACAGTATCAAATGCCTTTCACAAGTCCAGGCAGATGATGTCAGCCGCTCTTCCCTTGTCAACCAGTGCTGTAACTCCATCATAGAAGTCCACAAAGTTTGTCAGGCATGATTTGCCCTTGGTGAAGCCATGTTGGCTGTCTCCAACCACCTCCTTATTTTCCATGTGCCTGAGCATAGTCTCCAAGAGGATCAGCTCCATAACCTTGCCAGGCATGGATGTGAGATTTTCCTTCTGCAAAATGAAGATATTGATTCCTCATGGTGATGATGGAAAGTTTAACTCATCTTATGAAGTACTTTGGAGGGTTATTCTAATGCAAAGAATGTAAAATAAAAGCAAGGTCTCTCTCTTTCACACACACATGTAAAGACAGATTGTCTTATTTTTTTAGTTAGTTACAGTTTGATCTGAATATTACGTGATGAAATCACAAGAACAATTTTGCTTTAAGGTAATTTGGGTTTAAACAGCATATGATAAGGATTGGAAATTATCCCCTATTTGTGCCTCTGATTACTTTTTACCATCACTCTCCTACATTAATGAGTGCTTTGTCAATTCTTTACTCGCCATCCTAACACCTAACACCTTGATTTCAGTTTTTAAACTTTTTTTAAAAAAAATTCATGATCCATACTATCATAACTTTTACTCTTTTCCCTATCAACATCAAGTGGAAAAGAAAGGGACAGGTCAAGATTGTGCATGTAGGAAAAGCAGTTTCACCAATAAATGTGAAGAATAAACATTTCATCAATTTATGTGTCTTACTTTATGCTTCAGTTTTAAATGTCTTGTTTTATAAATAACATCAGCTTGCATATCAAAAAACTGAACACAGCAAGATGCATTAAATTAGTGTGTGTCTAAATGTGAGTCTTGTATCTATACTTCAGCTTGACTCCTGCAGTGAAAAATGAAAACAACATTAATAAATGTGCACTAATAACAAATCTTATCTTATTGAGTTCTCTCAGATGACACTGAAATATGACTTTGTCTGTCCTTTGTTATACCCCACTCTGGTGTCTGCTGTGGGAAGAGAACGCAACATCAAGGCCTGAGGCAAGAAGAGAAGAAAGACTTCTCTGGTGTTCCAGCCTATGCAGAGTTTGATGGGCGTAGACTGAAAAAAATTAAAGTTCTTCAAATTCACACACTTTGTTTCAATCTGATGTTCCTAAAGAAGGCCTCTGGCAGTATCATACTGTTGGAATCCTTTTTTTTTCTTTTTCTTTTTTTTTTTTTTTTTTTTTTTTTTTTTTTTTTTTTTTTTTTTTTTTTTTTTTTTTTTTTTTTAGGAAAGGTTTCAAATAAGTTTTGTTTCCGTCACTGTAAAAAACGCTATCTGACCCAAGGTCAGTGCAAAGAAGTGATCATACTTATAAGACTGCATTACTTTCACCATGTTCCCCATCAGCATAGAGGAGTTTTCCATAACTACAATGAATTTCTGCACTCTCTTTGCTTAAGTATGCTGGAAAATGGAGTCATTCCTGTCACACTTTTTCATATGGAGAATTATTGCCCCACCAAAGTGCAATACAACAAAATCCTCACAGAGACTAGTAAAAAAAATCCACACTTTTCTTCCTTTTCTACAAACAATAGTTTGAAGAAGAGAAAATCACAACCTTATATTACATTTCACCCAGTTGTGGTTTCTTACAAAACCCTGAGGAGCACAATGTGTAGATGATACAAACACTACTTCCTTATGTTTTCCTACTAATTTGGAGTAACAGCAAAAAGAGAGATAGACAGATAGACAGATAGAAAGATTTTTCTTAATGATCCCTTCCACATATGCAAATGTAACTACAATGAGAATGCAACTGAAATGTCAGGGGAGAGGATATTCCATTACCACATATAGACAAGAAAGTGACTCACCATATCCTGTCTAGAAAGAACCAAACTATACTGGAAAGAAACATAGTGTATGTGTAGAGAACTGGGGGAAGAGTTGGTTTGTTGACTTTTTTACCTTTTTTTTCCCCACTTTAACTTATGATTGTCAAAGTGCAACATGTTCAGTACCGTTCATGATTCAGGAACTGGGAAAATGAGACTTGTGCAGTCATAAAGGTGAAGGCAGGTGGGAAGAAATGCAGGAAGGACAGTCATTTCACGTCCCACACAACTTTCTGAGTTCTAAAATTTTCCCTGTTTCACACCAGGATAAGACAAAGAACTTTTGGTGGGCAAGTAAGAACTGTACGTAGTTCAACAAAGGCAAGTGCAAGGTCCTGCACCTGGGACAGAATAATCAGAGAGCCCAGTAGAAGCTACAATCTGTGTAGCTGGGGAGCAGCCTTGTTGAAAGGAGCCTGAGGGTCCTGGTGGACAGCAAGCTGAACATAAGTCAGCAACAACAAAGGCAAATTGGATCCTGGGCTGTATCCACAAGGACATTACTAGCAGAGATTGAGATGTGATCATCCCACTCTATTCAGCACTTGTGAGGACACACTTGGAGTACTGGGTCCAGTTTTGGTCCTCACAATTCAAAAAGAACATGGTCAGACTGGAGAGGGTCCAAAGGAGGGCCATGAAGGTAATCAAAGGGCTGGAGAACCTGCCCTATGAAAGAGTTAGGTCTTTTCACTCTGCAGAAAAGGGGACTCAGGGATGACCTCATCACAATTTTCTGGTATTAAAGGGCAGCTACAAAGAGGACAGAGGCTCTCTTTTCACAAGGAGCCACATGGAGAAGACAAGGGACAATAGGTACAAGTTGCACCAGGAGAGGTTTCATCTTGATATAAGAAAGGAATTTTTTACATTAAGAACAATCATTCACTGGAAGAATCTCCCCACAGATGTGGTGGAGACTCCATCGCTGGAGGTTTTCAAGACGCATCTGGACAGGCTGCTAGATAATCTCATCTAGGTTCCCTTTCCCACAGAAGGCTGGCCCAGATAACATTCAAGGTTCCTTGCAACCTGGTCTGTTCTATGACTCCATGCTTCTATGATTCTATTCTCTAGAAAGGAAGAACAAGCTCTTCTTCCCAGCAAAAACAGAATGGGGAGGGTACATTCACAGACAGGCTTCTCTCCAAATAGCCAGATGGTTAGCTTTTTCCTGAACATTTCTTCAAAGCTAAAATTTTCATATTTGATCTCAAGGTAAATTCCTTTAGAAGATTGTGCCTCCTACTTATAAATCGTGAATCTCAAATCCAGATAGGCCCTGGAAAAAACAAAACTCTATTTCTTGAGTGGGAATATTTCATTGTGTTTTCTTTATGTCCTGTATTTGCAGTATTTCTTCTGCACATAAATTGACAAAACACAGACAAAACAGTTTACTTTGTTCACTTCTTTCTATCCTCACATCTGTTAAACCAAATGACAGTGCATTCCATAGCGTAAAATCAGGGACCTAGATACATTGCATCTTGTCATGAAATCTGTTCTCTGGAAGGAAATCCTGGCCATGAGCAGGGAGGGAATCTTGATGATTTCTGTTGGTCTGAATGATGGAGGGATCCAGACCAGGGTACAACCAACTCAACACATCTGCCCCTCAGGAGCTGTCAGATAGAGCAAGTTTACAATGACACTTTTGAAGTTACTTCTTTTCACCAGTCCAGATTCAATTGGGTAGAATTCAAGTCAAAGTGAAGATACCTAAACATACTTATCTGCACATAAACTTATGTAGGCCCAAGTGCCCATTGCAGTCAATGGAGATTTAGCCAATAACCAATGAAACCTATGACTTTCAGCTGACCAGACAGCATCTGCCTGCTTTGAATTATAGAATGATTTGGGTTAGAAGGTACCTTAAAGATAATCTAGTTCCAATCCCCCTGCCATGGGCAGGGACATCTTCCACTATAATGAGTTGCTCAAAGCCCTATCCAATCCCACTTTGAACTCTTCCAATGATGAGGCATCCACAACTTCTCTGGGCAACCTATTCCAGTGTCCCACAACCTTCATCATAAGAATTTCTTCCTTATATCTAATCTAAATCTGCCCTCCTTTAGCTTAAACCCATTACCCCTTGTCCTGTAACTACATGCCCTTGTAAACAATTCCTCTCCAGCTTTCTTGTAGGCCCTCTTTAAGTACTGGAAGGCTGCTATAAGGTCTCCCCGGAGCCTTCTCTTCTTCAGGCAGAACAAGCCCAACTCTCTCATCTTGTCTTCATAGGAGAGGTGCTCCAGCCCTCTGAGCACTTTCATGGCCCTCTTCTGGACTCGCTCCAACAGATCCATGCCTTTCTTGTACTGGGACCCCCAGAGCTGGATGCAGTACTCCAGATGAGGTCTCAAAAGAGTAGAGTAGAGGGGGAAAATCACCTCCCTCAACCTGCTGATCACACTTCTTTTGATGCAGCCCATGCATAAGGTCAATGTTAATCTTCCTTTAGCTTCCATTACTCTACAGACAAGTGCTCCGTTGACTACAGTAGGAGTCTGGGCACCTTGCTTATGCATAGACACCTGTGTTTCAATATTTGAACCTCTAGCTGAATCCTACCCTGTAGGCACCTAATGTCAGGCGTCACCCAATGCCAAGTTGCCTGGCCTGATCTGGCCATCAGCTTCTCTTTCAGAAGGGCACAGAGCCCAGATCATATCTGCCATTCCTATGCAGTGTCTAATCTACCCTAGGGCATTTCAATATATTAACCAAACAGGGACCACAGTGTCAACTCAGCATACGTGCATTTGATTATCAGTCTCCTTACAATAAATGGAAACAGCATAGCTAATATCCCCGAAGACACCTTACCCCTGAATTGCACTGACTCATAAATATCAGAATGTCTTACAGTGTAAATTAATATCTTTGATTTTCTTGCAGCCCTTAGACAGAATACATCCTAAGGGGCTACAAAAGAAATAAGGACTAAATATTTGTACATTCTGTCTACAAAGGTTTCAAGATTCTCCTGTATATTCCTATAATGAGTGGGAGTAAGTCATCACACTTCTGTGAAGTAATTAATATAAATTCCCATTAATGCATTGTATTATTATGTGGAACAAATATGACACTTGCTAATGGAATGTGTTAGGAACAATGAAAATTCTATCACATAATAATATGATAGTTTTCTGAGTTATTTTATATCTAGATAGAAAGGTAGACAGATAGACAGACGGATAGACAGACAAACAGATAGGTAAACAGATAAAAAAGCTGGAGAGGGACTGTTTACAAGGGCACATAGTGATAGGACAAGGGCTTTTATCTGAAGGAGGGTAGATTTAGATTCAATATTAGGAAAAAATTCTTCACTGTGAAGGTGGTGAGGCACCAGAACAGGTTGTCCAGAGAGGTTGTGGATGCCCCATCCCTGGAAGAGTTCAAGGCCAGGTTGGATGGGGCTTTGGGCAACCTGGTCTAGTGGAGGGTGTCCCTGCCCATGGCAGGGGGGGTGGAACTAAGATGATCTCTAAGGTCACTTGCAACCCAAAACCTGGTGTTTCTATGATAAACAATTTGGCTCACTTACAAACCTGAGAGACTGGCACATTTCCTTTCACAATTCTGTCTCTTTACACATGCCATAGATCCATAAATCCAGCAAAAAAGGATGCAGCACATTGTCCTGTGTACATGAACTTGGATATTTTAGTCTTATTCTTGGCCATGCAAAAGAAAAAAAAACATATATATAAATAAACTATATATATATCATCACTTACATTTACCAAAGAGACTTCTGATTAAGTCAGGCAATGAAAAGGTAATTTTAGACATGATAACCTATAGTCTTCAGTTCAAATGGTTATGATGATATCTGGAATGTATTTGTTTAACTATCAGTTCATTAATGTATTTATTAGAATGCTTAAAACTTTCTGTAAAGTTTAAGATTACTCAATGATTTAAAACATATGTGCCTGTACCATAATATAAAACAGAATTAAACAGTCAACTATGCAAAGCAAAAATCTAACTACCTAGAATCCAAGCTTTTATTTTCTTTGTCATCTTGTAGAAAGCCAACTTGGTAAGAAGTCTCGCATTTAAAAGCTTTACAATTAAAAGAACAGATAAAAGTCTGAGGTGGAAGAGGGGGAACACATAAAAGTAATCAGAAGTATTCATGAATTACCTAATTTTCTTGGTTTACACTTTCTTTAAAAGCTGAACAATTAAAAAGCATACCTAAAATAGGTTCACACAAGAGAAACAGGCTTGTGCCATGTAGATTTCTCTTTTTCTCCCTCTCTAACTTTTTTCTTTTTTGAAGGTAGTTTGGCAAAAATGTAATTAATGCCCTGCCTCGCCTTTCAGTCAGCCAGCTCCCTGTCTGTGATGCCAGAGCACTGAAATGCCGCTAGTGTGTCATGAGCTCATACTCAGAGCTTTACTTTTCTCCCAGCTGTAGGCTCATCATGTTGAACTGACATTACGCATCACCCAGCATGGTGATGCTAAAACAGCTAACACCCAGGAGCAGCACATGTAGCAGCCTGTCGCCATGCTGATCTAGCCCTGACTTATGCCAATTTCCATCAGCATAAACCAACAAACTGCCCCCTTGGCCTGGTGAGAGAGAAGGAAATGATAGGCACACCACAGAAGAGCAGTAGGACTGAGACTATTCTGCCAAATTTTACATTTCAGCTTCGAAGCTGCTTTCAAGCCCCTCTGTCCACTTGCATTTTTTGTGCATTTGAGTTGCCAAGGCTGTGCCTGTAGAAAGGAAATAAAATCTTTAGCACACAATTTCTACCAGGACTGAGTTATTTATATAGGGTAGGTGTATGCTCTACAAACCAAGAGGAGAGCAGTTCCTGGAAACTGGTGTCCAAAGCTCTGCATGATCCCTTAGCCATTGTCATGCTACAGAGAGTTCCCGTAGAAATGATGTGTCTTCTTCTAGCTTCCCATTTGCCTTCTTCTAGCTTCCCATTTGCCTTGTGTGTTCAAGCTGTTGAACTTCCATCAGCTGAACTTGCTGGACTTTGATGGCTCAAACACAGCAAAAGTGGATGAAGTGCATTGCTGCTAGAGACTACCAGGTGGTTGCTGAAGATGTTAGATTGCTAAAGTGAAACAAGGCTCTGAAAATAGTGCTTGCTTATGTACTTAGGACAGAGGTATTGTATGGATACAAATGATGCTGTCCAGATCAGAAAACTCATCAACAGGTCTCAGAGCATCTCTTTTAGGACAATGAATTTTCACACTGATTTTCATAACTTTTGGGTTTGACTTGTACATTTTAAGACCTACATGTTTAGTAGTTTTGATTAGACAGTTTGTTGTTGCATTTCACATCTCAATACATTCAGGAAGCAAGTGTCATTCATATTCATATAACTCTGGTAAGACCAGCCCAAATAATCCATTCTCAACATTTTTTGTTTGTTAATAATGCTTCTAAATGACCTAGGTTATTTTACAAGGGCATAGGCATATTTCTGTTGTCTGCCACAGAAATATTTCACTCATGCCACAAAAGGTTTTTGAATAGTCTGCCAGGCTTAGGATGAGTGATGGCTGCCATTCGTTTCTTTTTTCACCTTTGTTATATACAATTGAAATTGAACAATGCAAGCAAGAGCGTGATGAAATTAAGCTCATCTGAGTTTGAGGTCAATGGCATTGTGGATTCTACCCATTTTTCAAGAAAGGATCAGTAGATTTTTCTATTTTTTTTTAAAGGATACTTTTTAAATGTTGACTGGCTCAGCTAATAACAAGTGACCTCTGCTTTATGCTGCAGATGTGTGAACAGAATGATGAAGAAAGGTCTTTCAAATGAGTGTGCTCTAAAAGAGGGACATTCTGTTCTGTGTACAGCCAGATGTAGTGGCCTCCTTAGTGCCTTGAATCTGAGACCAGAACTTTTCCAGACCAGTTAGTCACTCAGGCACATGTCAGGGGTAATTCTGAGTTACATTTCCCGTGGTTCTGGGGGAGACTCCCTGTCTGGCACTTGGCAGCACATCAATAATTTCTGCAATTATTTTATATTATCCTTAGGTTTTAGTTTGTAGGCTTGTTTGTGGACATCTGGGTTGAGTTCTTTCCTCCAAAGCCTCTTTTATCAAAGTTGACCTTTTGTATCAAGTGGAGTTCTCTCTAAAACACATCAAAAATGTCCTATGCCTCCGTTTGCTTGTACTTTTCTGTGGATGGAAGAAGAGACAAAATTCTGTGTTTATGTTTTATTGGTAACACTGTAGCTGGGGGAAAAAAAAAAAAAAAAAAGCACAACCAAAAAACCCGAGACAGAGGATTTCTGGTTTAGAATAGCTTTCTTTCATTCTCTTTTTGGTTGTTGTTTATGATTACTAGGCCTAACTTTCAATGTATATTTGGTTTTCCTTGTTGACAATTTTACTATTACTGATTTCTTTCCATTAATATTAAATGACATCTAGGTCTGCCTGCTTCTGTTCATAATAGCTTTCCACACTGTGCTGATGAACAACTCTCTCCTATCCAAATCATCCCTAGATATATTGCTAAATATAGCTCTGAGAGTTTCTCCAAGTTTCTCCTCTCTTATCAGAGATAAAATCCTGCAAACATGGTGGAAAAGTTGTTCAAGAGCAGAAGTTCAAACTCTTTTCTACTTTGATGGTAGAGGATACATCTGGAAATAAGCATTCTTTGAAAGTACTTTTTTTGAAAAAAATTTCATGACACAGCACACAAGTCATGGTCGTTTTCTACACTGGCTTCTCTGATGTACAAAAGAATGAAACAAATTGTTTACTTCGTTCTTGGCTATTTATGAATTACATTGTGGGTTAAACAACCATTGTCACAAAAAAAAAGAAAAAAAAAAGTTTTATTGGCTGCAATTCACAAGCTGGTCATCCCACAAATTCTTCATGAGCCAGTGGTGCTCTTTAGTTTAAGATTGTCCATCCCATGACATTTAGTGAGACTGATAGAAAGGTAAGGTAGAAACTTATAAATGTATCTTTGTCTTCTTCATATTACCCATTTTAAAAGTGATATGCAGGATGATAATCAGATTCACACATTGCATGTGGACTTTGGAAAATACTAGTCTCAATCTAGGGTGGTTTTAAGTCCTGATGCTCATGACTATAATAATTCCTATTCTTCCAATCAGAAAACTCCAAGGTAGTTTATCAGCCTCTGGTCCTGGGCTCAGTTCATTTGTGTCCAGGCAAGAATTTGATCCCATATACCCCAGTTCAGGCCATGTGCAAGCATTCAGATTCATTTTGTCAATGTTAGGAGACTATAGGACAGCTAATCAAATATGTGTGCTTGGTTTATTATATCTTAATGAGGTATTCTTAAAATAATGGACTGTGTGTTCCCCAAGCTCCTAGTAAAAAATCAGTCCCAGGGGCAATTAAATAAAACAGATAAGCCTCAGCCTACACTTACTACAGCACATCTCTGCAGTCTGTAGACTGTAGACAGCAGCCTGGGTGAGAATTTTTCTACAAAATGGGTTTTCACCAGAATTTGTCAAAAATATTTTTGTTGTTGTTGTTTCAGAAAAACATCTCCTTTGTTGACAAATTTTCCCAGCAGTAAGATGGGTTTGTGTGTTGGTTGTAACATCAGACACAAGATTCTCAGGGTTGTAGGAAAATTCCATGTAAGTTTTGGACTCTCCCTCCACTGAGCACCCTACCCATTGCAACAATTGGTTATTCCCTTTCTGGTTGCATCCAACATAGAAGCCTCAAAGCTCTAAGGAATGGAATAACATGAAAACATTTCTCATTTCTCTCTTTCAATATTTCAAGTAAACATGCTAAAAACAAATTAAACCATGCAGACAGCAAATAAATCTTGCAGTAGCCTAATTTCACTTACAATGATGCCTCAGGCAAATCAACTGTGGCAAAGAAAGGGAAAGGATTAAAGCTATGTAAAATTCCCTTGTTTACGTATCTTCTACATCTTCTTAAACTACTATTCCTCCCAAGGGACTCAAAGTCCTAGTGTTGCTCAGTTCTTCTACCAACCATTGAGAAGAAATGTATAATGATGCTTATCAGACCAATTCTGACAAATCACTCAGGAGTTTCAAACTAAGTAATTATTACTTTCAACAAAAAAATATAATAAAGATAGCATGTAAGAAAGTTGCAGAAAATATTAGTCATTTAGTTCTTTTCATGGACCCTTGTCATTCACTGAAGAAATCTTTATTTCCTCTTTCAACAGGAAGTATATTAGCTCTGATGAATCCCTGTTGAAATTCATCTGGCTTGGATATCTACTACCCTTTCCATCCCTCAGTAATTTCAGAGTAGTTTTTTTTTAAAGTTCAAGTAGCCATTATCAGTAATTTTGATGCTGTACACACCACATCCAGAACTAAAAATACATTAGCCATGCTATTGACTATCCCACAGATAGAAGGTTAATGCTCATTCTTATTTTGCTGGGATCTCTCTGCATCATTCAGTGTTTCCATCATGAGACAGAAGTGTGCCATCTAAGGAGGTACTACATATTTTGTACAGCATTCTGCTCCATTAGCTTTCATTGCCTGAGCTACAGTATACTTCTGTTTTGTTTGTGATTGCTTGAATGAGGACCTGTTCTCTTGAGGTGAGAATTCACACTTAATTCTTCCAAAGCAAGCATACCTAATGAGGGAAAATAAGAAATTCAACTTTTAGACACCTCACACGCGCGGGGATTCACACAGATCATTCATCTTTGACTGTTTAGAGAACTGATGGGACACTACAGACTCAAATTTGACTATGTTTGCTAATGATACATAGTTCTGTTTACCCTTCACATCATCCAGCTATATTGCACTCACTAAATTAATCTACTTTTTGATGAAGATGAGCTCATGGATGAAGAACAGCTGTTTGAAAATTAATCAGAACAAAATTAAGATTACATTGTGAGGTACAGGGAAGCATACAGTTTGCAAAAAGTCATGTTCTCATCTATTTGATAAATTGCAATCACCACGTCCATTCTTAACAAAAGTTACTTAAGAATTTTTGATTCCTCACTGATGGGAACTTTTCATCATACAGTAATATCCATGGAGAAGTAATTAATTTTGGCTAGGACACTCCATTATATTTTTCCCTAAATAACCTGACTCTGTGTCCCTTGGATATATTTAGAAGGACTACAACAACATAGTCTTGGAAGCTGACAAAACACAGAATTCCAGAAACTACAGCCAAGGTTGAAATCCAGCAGAAAACTTTGTGACTTACCATAAGGACCATAAGCCTCGCTCAGCTTTGCCTTCTACTCTCGTTTTCCCATCATAATCAAGATCTTGAGTCACCTTTTTGGGTGGGCGTCCCTTAAAAAAAAACAACCAAACAAACAAACTGGTTTTCCTTAAAAACCCATCATAGTTAATAAGCAAAAAGCTGCCTGTTTCCAGGTGAATAAAGGCTATTTTTGGACAAAAAATTGCTTGGAGCTCATCCAAAACTGTTGAAAACATTCTCAGAACACCTAAGAACTAATACAAGCCATGCTAACCTTACCCTCTGTCTACAAAACCAACTTCCTTGACCTTCACTCTTCTAATAAACACCTAGTAGAACATATGCAAATGTAAAAAATATTTTGCCTTTTTTATCTACAGACAATTATCCCCTAGGAAAAGGCAGTAGGAAAGAAGAAAATAACCTGTATAAATTAACAGCTCTGAATTATTCATTTTTCTGAGTATTAATAATATTTTCAAATGAAATAATGTTTCCCTGTCCTGCACATTTGAAATAATCCATGAGGTTTTATGATTCAGGAATGACAGGACTGACTGTCCCTAAAGAATAGATTTTTATTGTTTATCATTCAAACATACCAGATGTATCAAAGTTTCACTTTACAGTTTCTGCCATGTAAGATTCATGGTGTTTTAAAATAAACTAATATTTCACTTCTAAATTATGGAAGCAGTCTCTGATTTCTATTAACAGAAAGCATGAAGCAGTCTCCTACTCATATCTTCTTGGTGTGATTTTGTTACTCATTGTCAACATCCAAGACTCAGATATATTTACAGGAAAATGAGTCAGTGATAATGATTTTCAAAGCAAAGTTAATTAAATACTAATGCTATTAAGTAATACACTTTTCATGAACTCAAAAAAATTAAATAAATGAAACTCCCAGTAATGATCCATATCTAAAATAATGAAAAAAATGAGGGTGCTTGTATCTATTAATTTGTTTTGAGCTATCACTCAAAGCAAAACTCAGCCCAGTAACATCAAGATCTAACAATAACAGAGAGTATTTTATTTGTCTCCGATCATATTGCACCGAGGATGCACTAAGCTGCTTTTAAACTTCTGCAGCCAGCCAGTTCCATTGCCTGTGCAGGCTGGAGGCAGAGAAGGGCTCTGCCACCTCTCTCACCCACCATTCAGCACCAAAAGGGAGAAGAGATAATACAACACAGGTACAGAAAATGTCAACTTCTTTTAAGAACCTGAGTTTTAACTGGCTGTACTACAGAAGTGTGGCACAGATAACAGAGGCTTCTTCTGATCTTTCTACCTTATGCAGCTACCCACACATGAAATACCATATGGCTTCAAACAAGAAAATTGTAAGTGTGGTGTTTCCTCGAAAGAAATTGAAAAATTAAGAGAAAATGACAAGGTATATAGAAACTACTAAGATAATGACTAGTGTTAATACTACCAAAATTTGCTATTTTTGGTATTAAGAAATATACCATTACTTTTAAAGAACAGATTCAATATAGGGCTAACTTACAAGGCATAGAGATAGCTCAAAATACATGTAAATGGCTTGTCATTATCCTGAAATAAACTCTAAAAACTAAAATCATCTCCACAACATAATAAAATACAAGTGTAACATCTAGCTGATATGCTACATCAGTCTTTCATCTTCAAGTTAAACTATAATCTATGTTCAGGAAAGAGCAGAATAGCCTTCTAAATATATACCTGCTGGCTGAGCTGGCCTGTTGAAGGGCCTGTAACAAATTACGCATTTAATACATTTAGTTTGGTCTTTAATGACCAGAAAAGAGAAAACGCAGCTAAGTGGATATAGAACTTGCGTGGCAACACAGAGAATTATACTGATTTCATTCTAACTGACAGGCTCTGCATTACTCAGAAGACTAGAATAAAACCACTTCAGCTCAGGAACTGCCTGCTGAGATATATCATTTAACAAAACATTAAGCAGAAGGGAACAAAATTGTTCAGCATGAAAACTTCAGAATTAGCTAAGACAAGTTCAGGACAGAATTTAGTCATGGGATGAAAGTGGAGAGACATTAAGTGTTACTAACTAATTTAATTTTTCTGCATTAAATAAAAATGAAAGATCTGGTTGCTGTTGTAAATGTATCCCATCAAGTTAAGAAATTACTAAAGTTACGTTCTCTCAGAAAATATTCTATTTTATTGAAATGGCTGCTGAAGTTACAAATCTGAAATGTAAGTCTTCATATTCTGTCAGAAGTATTGTATCTCTCAAAAAGATGAACCAGAAAGAAGTTCAGCCACTGTGCTACAGCGTGAATTGCTTTGCCCATTTTCATGACTGGCAGTGATGCAGAAGGTAGGACCACAGACAGAATAGCCAGTGGGAACACAGGTAAAGGAATGGAAAGGTACGGAGGGGACATTATGTGACATTGCCTTGAAAAAGCAGCCGTTGAGAAATTTGCTCATTGACTGATTTTTCTCAATATTTTAAATTTGGTTTACTTCATTGTTTTCACTATTTCTTTAACATAAAAACTGTGACCAAATTAAGAAACTGGCCAACATCACAAAGCCATGAGGATAATCTGTTCAAGAGATAACTAGAATCACACTTGGGAAGAACCAGATGACCTTGAAACATGAAGAAACAGAAATGTGACTGTAAAATAAAATACAAGGTCCTGAACTGAAGAAACAACAGAAATTTCTATGAGAAGTTGTAATTGCATCAGCTAGAAGTGAAAGAGAAGAAAAGAAACATAGGTGCCTTAGCTAATCACAGCAAGACCAATAACCAGCAACCAACCAGCAATAACCAGCTATGAAAAATATGATTAAAAGGTGTTTCAGCCAAGCTGTTACTAGGTGAACTAGGTAAATATAAATGTCATGTGTGCATCACGATGTGATATCTAATTTAAGATACAGCTTTCACCACACATATTTAAATACAAGGAACTCGGACTGGAACAGATGTAGAGAATAAGTACTGATATGTTCTGAGCAATGACTAGCCCATCATATGAGGTGAGGTTAGATGAAATTGGCTTGTTTTCAGTCAAGTAAAATGAAGACCAGAAGGAATTTGTTATCTATAAGCCTGGGGTAAGCAAGAGAAGAAAAAGAGTGCTTTAATTTAGACTGTAAAAAAGACGTAATAGGATGTAAACTGTTATTAAGAGATCAGAAAAATTCTAGTTTCTAGCCTGCCAGTGAAATCTGGAACAGCCTTTTTAGAGGCTTCTCATCCATCATATGCTTATCATCCTGCAGTTTTGATAAAGTTAAATTCAATTAACTTGTGCTACTATTACTAAAGTATAAAGAACTGTGGGCTTACAGGAATCAAAAGTTAACTTTATTGGTAGAAGTCATTGTTTTCTTGTTTGCCATTAGTCAGCCTGGCAGAAGCAGGCTAGCATGCGTCCTTAGTGTGCTAGAATGTACCCCTGACACTTCAACCTCCAGGTGATCTCCTCTTCTAAGACGAGTGGCTTGATGCCATTTATATAAAGTAAAATTGCTCATAGCAAGTGTATTTTCCTGTGCAATAATTCAATGTCTTTTCCTACTTACAGTTATTAAAAACCTGAACCCCCCAAAAATCAGATGTATAGACAGCCAATGAAAAGCAGATAGCCATTTATGGAAGCAAAGGAGCAATCAAAAGAGGAGCACATCCCAACTTGAGTGTCAAGTCAGTATTTGCTCATATAATGGCTTCCAGAGTAATGCGATGTCTATGGAAAAACTCTGCTTCACCATGCAGATCAGATGGATCAATGGAAATTGGGCTACATGTGCAATGAGATCTGAACACCATTATACCTCAGGCTGTATGTGGTAACTTCTTGTTTTCTTAAATAAAACACTTTTCTCTTGTACCAAAAGCCTGGTCTGTTCAGATTAGTCTCACTTGCAACAATAGGCATTATCTGGGAAACAATTTTAAAGAAAAACCCTTCCCATCTGTCTTCTATCTAATTGTCATATAATTTCATAGTAATTTCTTAGCTGTGTCAATTAACATGAAGATTTTTTTTTCTTAGCTACACATATCTATTTTACCATCCTTACATCAATGCCTACTATCATATTACTATGCTTGCATTATTATTACATATCAATATTCTACTTCATTATTACTGAAAAGCAACTTGAGTAAACAATCTAAATTGTTATGACTTTATTTTGCTTTTTACACAACAAAACAGATCACACCTCATTCAGGTAAGTGGGTTAAAGTCTGCGTATCAACATAGCTACAATATAATTAATTTAGAGCAAGCAAACTTTTTAAGCTTAAACTCCTCTTTACGTATTTCTACAAAGCTAGAGCAACAGGATCATTGCTGCACAATGGTGAAGAATATACACCTTCTTCCTGAAAGCGTTCTCATATATTAAATTTTGTCTTATACACTGAAGCTATTATAGCAATTTTTGCCACTGCCACCTAGAACCACCATTAATGATGACAGAAACAGAAGCAGTGGTACAGCAGTAGTTATTGGAATGAATTAATTTTACTCATTTAGAAAGGTGCACCTGTGACATGCAGAAGGAATTATAGCAGCTAGGTTTAAGATGCAGCCTGTGAATTTAATTGCCTATGAAAGGCACTGTAAGATATGGCCTTTTGACACATCAGAGGTTTAGCACAGAAGGTTTCTATCAGTCCTTGTACTTACCAAACAGAAACAAGAATGCTGGAAGATCATTGCTGCTTCATTGCACCTAAGAAATAGAACAATCCTGTGAAGTACAAAACAAAAAAACCCTGGACAAAGGACATATTTATCTGCATTAAGTACTTCTAAGTAACTGTCAGAGAAGTAGCCGGTAAATGCAAATATTGCAATTCAATATGGAGACTTTACACCACCCTCATGATTCACTTGCAGAGAGTAGAAAAAAATAATAGTGACATAAAGTTAAAAGCATGAAAAACTTGTAAAATCTGAATGTTTTCTTCTTTTTTTTACACTCTCCTAACATCAAATCCAGTATTCAGATGAGGTATTCAGAAAGACCTTGGAAGAAGTAGAACACAGGATCACATGCAGAACACCGAAACTGTATTTAGAAATATTATCACTGACTTAGGAATTCCTAAATGGCAATATGGTATATCTGAACTTGTTAAAGTGATGTGGAGCACTGACGAGCTGAAAGGGGTTCAGTGAGCAGCCAACCAGCGCTACACATTCATACAGCCGTTCGGCTACTATACTCAGGCACTCATTTACAAGTCTTACATCCAAAAGGGCATAAGTGGAAATTTTAGCCATCCTGAAATCATGTAGTGACACTTCATTGAAAATAATCATTAAATTTAGATAAGTTAAAAAAATAAGGAGCATAGGCTGAGAGAATAGTTTTTGTAGATGAGCCTTAGGATGTGCAAAAGCAGTTACTGGAGAAATTGTAGAAGAAACAATGTTTTGAAGCTAGTGAGCATTTGATCTATTTCAATATCTTGAAAAGTTGATTCATATGGACTTGGATAGTAATAATGTCATATGAATTAAAAATAGCTAAAAGACCATGACAAAGAGGAATAATAAGAAGAAATGTATCGATTTGTGATAGCTCAGCCTCAGTGCTCACATAGATAAGATTAGATCAGTATGTTAGAGTAAAATATAGAAAAATTCAAATCATCAAAGGGAGATGGAGTTGGTAACAATGGAATATTTATAACAGCGTAACATCGCTTGAACAAGTCAGTGTCCTAACCTGATTTCTAAATAGAGCCCACACAGTCTAGAACTACCCACAACAGGTCCATCCACTTGAACTGACATCTGTATCTGCATCAGATTGTCAATTTTGGCAATTGAGAAAGAAGATAATGTTGGTCGTGAAAGGTTGCTGATCATCAAAACAAAAGTCTTATAAAAAGAGTAATGTCTGAAGTGAAGGAAACCTTGCTTTTCTTTTTTTTCTTTTTATTCTTTTTTTCTTTTGCTTTTTGATTGGATGAAAGTAATGTTTCTTATTTATACATCAATAACATATGTTCTGTTCAGTTTGGCAATAAGTGTGTAGAAAATAAATAACAATATAACATAAGATTAGCTTTTACAATTATTTTTCTTAATTTCCTAATGGATCTCTTATGTTTTCATTAGTGTTACTCTCTCATAATCTTCTACAGACCATAAAAGTTTGTTGGCAGAGGTGGACAAGTGTGGTGTCTATTTAGATAAAATAGCTTAAGATATAGACCATAGTGTTCAGCTCCCTTTGGTGCCAAAGACTGTATACTATCAACACAAAAAGAGTCATTCCTCACCAGTATCAGCAAACATTCTTCTAAAATGTCCTTGTGTAACCAAGAAACCCACTGGAGTCCAGTCTGCTGGTGACAGAACACTTCCAGAAATAGCACCTTCAATGTCTTGTTCTCTATAATCAGACTGATGTTACTGCAACACTGAATTTCTCCTTATAATTCAAGTAGCCACATTGGTGTATAGAAGATTACCCCCAGGAAGGAAGAATACTCCAGGAAAGATCTGTCTGATACCTAGGTGCAATATAGATTAGAAATCAAACTGAAAAGCAACACAACTTAAAGTTTCCCAAATGAACCATTACTTTGTTAAGTTTCAGATTCTTTTGTGTACCCATCCTAAAAATACTTCCTCCTATATTTTGAAAAATATGTCAACATACTGACTCTTCTTTGCATAATATGCAACACAAAAGCAAGTCCAGTTGCTGTACTGTCAAACTTTCACATAGTGGCTGTCCCTTTTCCCACACGCTTCTCTGATTTAAGCATTATTCACTCTCAAAAGAAACTTTAAAAGAAAACATGAAGACTCCTATCCTCACAAAGCATTTGAGTAAATGTGATGACAGGAAGTCACAGACAATAGACTAAGCAATTCTGAAGTATTGCAATGTGGAGGAAGAATGTAAAATTCCACTCCCATATAAACGAAAATTTAAAGAGTTTTTATTTCTGTATACTCCACCTTTTATCAAATCAGATTTATATATTTGTTTAGAGAAAAATACCAAAACAGTATTTGGTAGTTATTTAAATGCTTTGTTTTGGCAAAGTTTTGATTGAACTTTGTCCATGCAACTTCAATAAAACCCAATGTAACACATACTACCATGTATGTTAAATAAAATACCAAATTTTAAATAAAATTACCAAAGTATATAGTTGTACTGTACATACTGAGATGGAAAATTAGAAGTTAAAAACAGGCATCAATAGCTTACACACTTATTAAAATATAATAAAAAAATCACCAGTTAAAACATTAAGGACAGCCAGGAAAGCTTCTAACAGAGAGAAATCCAATATTTTGGAAGTTTAGATAGTCCTCTTACATTTAGTTATCTGGTGGGAGAAGCTATTCACTCCTCTCAACTGCAAGATGTATGTATTGATTCTGACAAAATCCACGTCTTAGAACAGAAAATCCTTCTATCAGGTCAAATAAAAAGCAGGCCCAGTGTTTGATATAACCTGAAAATAGCTCAAAATTAGAAACACTGAGACATTGAAAAAAAACTCCTTGGATTTAAAATATTTAGAAGACAGATTTCCAAGTCACATACACTATTAGTAGCTGTGTTCTTAGTGTCTTCTACTTTCTGAATATGAAGGCAGAAGAAAAAGGCTGGAAGATAAACATTGTGCAAGGACACTCTAAACAATTCATCAATTAGTTAAAAACAACCAGTAATCTGAGAATTTTCATGGGTGAGAGACATAATTTCCAGAAAGCTGAATAATTTTTACTTTTTGCTATGTGCAGTGTTAGATTTTAGTTTTATACCAAATATATAATTTTCTAGGTAATTAGAAAAATCATCCACAAAGAAACTAGACTAATGGTAGTACAACCAGCATCATTTGTTGTAATTTTGCTGCATCAGTAGAACCAGTAAACCATACAGGAACATAACTGTAATCTAATAGGAATTTTGGTACAGAAAAAATTATTCTTGCCCTTTGCAGTCTCATTCATACCTGCCTTTATTCTCCAACAGTGAAACATTGTCTTTGAGATCATGTTTGTCACTTTCCTAGAATTATCTGTGAAGAAATGACAGATCATATGTTTGATCTTTATTAGATTTAAGTCAACTACATTGTACCACTAAACTGCTTGGATGGGTGTGAGGACCCACCAATGGAAATTCAGTAGCATTATTAAGACCCTAGGAGTTTCCATTGTGTCTATTTCTCTCCTTTCTTTTTGTGATCAAAGCTTCTCTTGGAAGAAGTTTTTTCATATTGGATGGTTGGTTTCCTGGGATGGAGCTTTGTTGTTTATAAATAAAGTGTGAGGGCTCCCTCTGTCATCCAGGTAGAGAGACAGACACATCCAAAGATGATCTGCCCCATCTGAACATAAGCTTGGATGAATCACCACTTGAAAGTGCCACTCTTTTCACTATTAGAGTTTACCCAACCAGCTTTGACTGGCAGCTAAGATTAGGTAAGATATACATCACCCTTTATGTCTAGATTACTCAATGTCCAGTGGCTGTACAAGGGGTAACAACACCTATGAGTTCAAAGATACACTGCAGTTGCTGTGATTTTTATGGTGCTTTGCTAATGAGAAAACACACAGAGTGTTTCCTGACAGTGGTCAGAGTCCATTTTCACATCTGGAAAATTGCTGTAAAAATGTATCCACACAACCAAGAATGAAGAACAAATTAGATTAGATTGCCTCAGCAAATTTGTACTTCTCCAGTCGGAAATGACAACATAAAAATCAAAGAAAGAATATAATTTTCCCAAGTTATTTTTAAAATTATTGTGGATAACATTTATACTTCTGCGACCTTTCTTCTCTCTTGTGAAACAGACCTCTCTACCTAAGAGGAAAACTTCAAAAAGTTTTGCATTTATTTTCAGTTTATATAAGTACACTGAATTTCAAATGATCTTTACCAAAATTTATCCAGCCCTTTGAAGGCTGGATTTAGATCTCACTTCACTGATTTGACCTTGTGTCACATCTACTGAATTCAGTAGCACTACTTCTGACTTACATTGGAATAAATGAGATTCAGACCTCTGTAGTCTGCAAATGGGAGTAGATCCAATACAGGAAGTGCCTGTCTTTCAAGATTCCCAACACTTCTGATTCCAGCTGGAAACTTCTCAACAGCAACATCTCTCAAGGCATCTTGACAATTCCAGTGTTGGCCAGCTCCCAAAAATTCGAGGGCTGTAAAATTGAGAAAGGGAAAATGCACTGAAATATTTCAGATCCTCCATAAATTTATCACATCTGGAAATTGGGGCATTTTTGCAAGAATATCTGTTGATAAGTCAGAGCTGTTTAAATTCCTACGGATTCTCTGTCCCTAATTCTATTCTCGTCCTCAAGTTTCCCTTCAGTCTATTGCTGAGTGCAAAATGATGTTTCATTTCAAGACACATAGTGACTCAACGACCAGAGTTTAGCTCCTTGCTTTCAAAAGTGCTTTTATGCAATGGAGAAATGAAAGGTACTAAAATAAAATCATGTTATATTCTTTAAATCTGTCCACTTGCATTATGTTAAGGACTTGACCAGTCCTTCACATAATGTCTAAGAGATGACAGCAAGAAGGAGTTCCCGCTGTGCATCACAGAACTCTGAAGAAGCTCAGTTGTGTTATATTTCTCGGCAGAGATTCACACATAAATTTTTGTCAAGTATTTATGTAAAAGATAGAACATCAGCTCTTGATAATAAATCAAGCTTTTGCATAGAATTTTTACCAGCCAATTATCTCTAGTAAACAGATAAAGTTTACTGTTAATATATTTTTCTTCCATTGGCATTTTCAATGTAAAAGCAGCTTATTATAACTGCAGAAGCAAAAGGGAAAAAACCTGTGTTATCACCAAGTTTGTATGAAACTCATGATTAACTAATTCAGTTTTCATTGGCTCTCCTTGCATACTTTCCGTTATTTATGTCTATCACTGAACTATGAAATCTGGCCCAGACTTAATGGTTCAGAATCATGTTTGCAGAAGAAAGCAATATCTTATCGGTGAAAACAGCTTGAATAAATACCTATTCTCTTTTTTACATATTTGGAAAAAATAATTGCAGAATTTGTTTCACTGCCTTAATTTGCAGGTCTAAATCTTCTTCCAAGCCAAGTTATGTTTTGCCTGCCATTTCATTCCTTGATGGACATTTACGCCTCCTTTGGATTAGTCACTGGAGATCACATGGCCAGTCAGTTCAAGGTTTGGCTGAAAACAATCTGTAACACTAATACTAATACTACTAATACTACTAATACTACTAATACTACTAATACTACTAATACTACTACTAATAATGTATGTAGAATATATTCCAACCAGATCAACCAAAAAATACAACACAAATTGTGAAAACTAATTTTATTTTAAATATTCTTTCAGCTTAGATTAACTACAAAATTACTTACAACTTAACCTTGGTATCACTAGGAAAATGAGGAAAAAACATTCTTTACTACACTGCCTTTTTTGAGAAATTATCATTCTCCTGGCCTTCTGTTTAGGTCTAGAAGAAAAAAAAACAAACACAAAGAGATGTACTTTCACCCTGCCCTAGGGACCTATCAACCCTCATCCCCAAAATTCAGATTCTTAATCTGGTCTCTGGCTATAGGGTTGCAAGTTTTTCTCCAAAACCAGGACAGTAAGAGAACTAATGTTAATGTAGGAAAAAGAAATGCAAATTGTAATCAGATATAGAAAAAGCCATAGGAAAAATCACCTTATATCATACACACTAGCACCATTATATCACTTGGCTCCCTAGTGATACTTCTCATCAGCCCAAGCGTCATGTCTTCTACTGCACAGAAAGGCAGCCTTTAAAGCCTGTTTGCAGAAAAAAATCCTTCCACAAGCTTTGCAGCAACAGATGTTCATAAGCCTTTGACTCAGAAAGAAAAATTGAAAAGATAACTAAGGGTTGTTAGACAAAGGCTACAGAAAACAGAGTGGATTTCAACTCACAGTCAGTAGACTGTCTGTTCTTGGGTTGCAGAGTTGGGGTTTTTTTGGCTTACCTGAGACACAGGTACTGAAATCAGCTTGCTCAGAATTAAAATCAAATTTGAAAAGTGTCTACCCTTTCAGTTCTAGGAACTTCAGTCTTTTGGCCTCTTATCCAAGAGGATGGACAAAATCCCCAGTTATTTCTAGGACAGCAAAATAACTGCATTCAAGCAGAAGAATTAAGTTGGCATAAAATTGTCATGAATATTCTGTATAAAAGCCCTTTGCCTGTGCTTCCTGTTATAATTGAGGAAAATATTTAAATTTTTGACTTCTCAAAGCAGCTACTTGTTTTGGATGAATGAGAAAGTGGAATTTTGCCTATATGTGTTAAAAAAAACCCATCCATTCCAATGCCCCAATCCTTTCTCTGCTTTGCAGCCAAACAAGACAACAGAAAGAGGCCAGCTATTCCAACTGGCATGTTCTGACTGCTGACAAATTTTCATGAGAGGAGACATCCCAAGCACTGGATTAAACTCTCATGTTCCAAGTATAATTTTCAACCATTTACCTAAACCCAAACATCTCCAGATTGGGATGAGACCTCTGTTTTATCTCCTGGATCTTCCTAATGTGGAAATTATTTTGCTTCTGAAGCTAGTTTGTGGTGGCATCTTAGTCAAGCTACCCACTTCTCTGCCTCAGTTTTTCCATTAACTTTTCTATTTTCCAATTAAGAAAATACATTTGTGAAGTCATCTACCTCTACAGTTGTTAATCATTTTTCCATGGCCAATTCTCAGTCTTCACCCTTCAGGTCTTCCCGGCGTGCTGTCAGTCCCTATCTTTTATGTGAACTATGCCAACTTCTCACTCCCTGTGGCAAACTCAAGTTCCTCAGCATTCTTTGCACAGCTCAGATCCTACCTATATTTCACCTTGATTTTCATGCCGTAAACCTCAAGTCGCACACCAGTAATTATCTCACAATACTGCTTCTTTGTCACGTGACTCTGACTTTCTTTTAAGCCCAATAGAGTTGTCAAATCCTCTGGGAAGCAGAGATACAGCCTACAGCAATCTGGTGTGAGGACCTCAGGAGGGGGCTTGGGATCACTGAAGAGCAACTTCTTTCAGGCCTGCGGAGCAATTAGTATTCAAGAGCATTGAAGGTAACATATTAAAATAAGAAATGTCATTCCATTGCAAAGAATGGACTGAGACTGCAACAAACCTTCGCCTCTTCCTTCCCCCATCTCAGACACAAGTATCCCTTTCCCTTTACTAGTATTTCTCTTGCTCCCCCCCGACAGCCGCCTCTTCTTCCAAAACAGAGCTTGCATGCTATTCCCAGTGCTGACAGGGTCTAGATCTCATGAATATCTGTTCCAGCATTTCCAGTCCTTCATTTATCTTGCCTTTCTGGAGATGTGACCTTGTGAAGGCTTGAGAACTTGTCCGTCTTTAACTGAGAGAAGCAGAGTATGCTGTGTATATTAGCATGGCTTTGTGAGGACCAGGCAAAGGCGACTCAGACTCTTCATGCATCATTAGTGCTTCTGCAGCCAGGAGACAGAAAATACAGATAAACCAGAAGGAAGGAGTGTGCAAGGTATAGCTGCATGGTTTTGAGGGTGAGGGGGATATTTTATCTCCTTATCTCAAGTTTTGTGTCCATTAGAGGGAGGGCAGACACAAGCCTTGTGTCACTCTCCTTTAAAAGCAAAAGCAATATTGCTGCACCTATGAAAGCTTCACAGTTCAACCATAGGGAAGGGTTTCGCATTTATCTTATTGCTTCAGTTAAGCAATGCTTCCTAAAGCCTCTGATTTCAAAACTTCAATGAGAAGAGTTGCCTGGCTGCTTCAGTAGGCTAAATTGACAATGGATGGATGAATGAAAAGTCTCATGCAAATTACACATTTAACACAAACAGGAGTCAACAAGCATGCTTGTACACAGAAAAATCACGTTACAACATAGCTTTTCACTTAAGCCATGACTGACAGGAGACGCCGGGTCACTCCCTCTCACAATGGGAAACATCACACTCCAGAACACACTCCCAGAACAATATTTCCCAATGCCCTCTGGTAGTAAAACTGTAGTTTAAATGGCAGCAGATCCCAGCCTGCTTTCCTAACCATGAAAAGAAGGTGGTGATATGCCTGTCTAACTTCAGCTCTATAAAAGTGTCTCAATATTTTATGTGTCTTACTTAAAATCCTAGCTCAAGGATCTACTTTTTTTTTAGGTCCCACAGTCACAGAAAGGCTCATAAAGTAAATTTTATAGGCTCCTACTTTTAAAAGATTTTTTTTTAAATAAAACAAAATTGATGGTTTAAACAAATGTCAGGATTTTGACAGCTCTTGAGCAGTTCCAGCTGGCAATACTGATCCCACCCTCTCCCTTTCCAGGTGAATCAGCATTAGTTGTAAGCAGTCCATTTGTTTGCAGCTTTGTGAACTTTGTCATGGTTAGGGATGGGAGTAATCCCTCGATGTCCTGCCTCTTTCCTCCTACATTACCATCACCAGCCACTTAGAGAAACAACTGCTGACAAGCACCAACAGCTTTGGGCAGCAGCCAAATACGTGCTTGCCTTGTACTGAAAACAATAGACTCTGCTGTAATCTTTGCCTAGGTGTTGTCTTGTCTAAGTGTCGAACTAGCAGAACTGTAGGAGGGAGTCACAGGAGGTACCTGCCCCCGTGTGAACCTGTCCTTTGCAACGCAGCACTGTAAGGTAGCAGTGGCCTGGCATAAAGGGAGAAGGAATAAGAGAGGGGTTTTTTTTCCTCAGCCACCCCTTACCTCCCTAGCAAAAATTTCAAATCTATCAATTTCATACTTCCCATCACTTTATTTTGCCTACACAGCTGACAAGCCTTGAGTCAACTCTTCTAACAGTTTGATACACATTTATATAGCATCTTAATCTACAGAAGAGTGAAAAAAATACTGCAATAAAAATTAACAAGCAAAACTGAACAGATCATCAGTTGGTGGTCCCAGTGAGAGCAATGCATTGAGCTTATGTTAGAAAAGAAAGAGAATATGTCAAAATTATCCCAGTCGATGGTAGGTTTCTACAAAACAATTCTCATTGCTGGCAAAATCGGTAGGAAAGAAGAACAACAGGTTGGCACATGCTGAATTTTCCATGAAATGAAAAGTATTACTTCTTCAAAACACTGAGTCATGTATTTATGTCCAGGAGAAAAATGTTTTGAGAATTTTCCCAGCAGAGCATATAGGAAGATTGGATTTAAAAAGCATCATTTTTTCACACAAACAAGCAAACAAACTTCATTGCTTTATTTCATTTATCAGAATACTCCCCCCACCCCAAACTCTGGCAGGTTTTAGGGCACATTCCTGGCCAGAGACATAATATTCTTCAGCTTCCAGTTCCAAACTAAACGCTCATACATCCTAGACTTTTGTTTTGTCATTGGCTGATACAGATAACTATTTATTTATTTAAATACTAACCCACCAATAAAATAAAAAAATAAAAAATTAAAAAAGGAAAGTAAATGTTAACCTAGTGCATATTCTATTAAGTTTGCCAAATTAGCTTGCCATTTTAAAAAAATAAAAATTTCAGTGGCAAAATGTTTCTTGGTAATAAATCCATACAAAGACTTATAAAAATACCAGCTGTTCCTGACAAAACCTTGAAGCAAAATTAACACTTCTGTACAATTTTAGCAGCTGCAACCTCTAGGCAGTAGCTGAGTTGATGACCAAAAATAGCTATTATGCACATTTGATATTAACTGAAACAGGGAGGCTTCTGGCACTATACTTGCAGTCTGAATGGAAAGTAAGATGGCACACAAAGGTCAGCTCTTCTAAAGACATGAATCACAGAATCACAGAGTGGTTGAGGTGGGAAAGGATCTTTGGAAGCCATCTGGTCCAACCCCCCCACTCAAGCAGAGCCAGCTAGAGGCAGTTGCCCAGGTCTGTGTCTAGACAGACTTTTAATATCTCTAAGGATGGAGACTCCACAACATCCCTGGGCAACCTATTCCAGTCTTCAGTCACCCTTACAGTAAAAAAGCATTTTCTGATGGTCAGAGGGAGTCTTCCATGTTTCAGTTTGTGCCCATTGCCTCTGGACAGTCACAGCAGCATCCCTGAGAAGAGCCGGGCTCCATCCTCTTTGCACCCTCCCCTCAGGTATCTACACACATTGATAACAGCCCCTTGAGTCTTCTCTTCTCTAGGCTGAACAGTCACAGCTCCCTCAGCCTTTTCTCACATGTGAGGTGCCCCTATCCCTTAATCATCCTTGTGGCATTTTGTTGAACTGTGCAGTATGTCCATGTCTCTTTTGTACTGGGGAGCCCAGAACTGGACCCAGTTCTCCAGATGTGGCTTCACCAGTGCTGAGTAGACGGGAAGGATCACCTCCCTCAACCTGCTGGCAGTACTTTGTTTAATGCAGCCAAGGATATTCTTCATCACTTTTGCTGTGAGGGCACTTTGCTGGCTTGTGTTCATCCTGTTGTCACCAGCACCCCCCAAGACCCTGAAGGTCCCCACCAGGACCCCCACGTCCTTTTCTGCCAAGCTGTTTTCCAGCTGGGTGGCCCCCTGCATATACTGGTCCATGGGGTTGTTATTCCCCATGAAAAGTCAGTCTTGCAGTCCATGCTGATATGAATTCAATAGAAATAGCATTTAGCCAGAGAATGTTAATTAAGGTACTGCTCTCATGGCATTTCTTTCTTTGTGGGAGTGTATTAGGGGACACCAAGACATGCTGCTGAGGCTGTGCTAGTTATTGCTGAGGAATAAAAGAAACAGAAACTAACATTTCACACTAAGACAGGCACCTGTTTCTACATCTGAAAGGAAGGGAGGCAAGTAAGCACTCTGGAAGTTAGTCACTGAAGGACTTGGGACTGAATATAGAACCAGAAGTGCCACTTTTCAGCAACGCCTATTTTTAAATCGGCACCTACAGTCAGAATAAGTTACACTGTGCTTGTGTCCATTCCAGAGTTCAGGCAAAATCTGTTTTCGGAGTAGGTTCCTGTAATGAAGAGTTCTCATCAACATACACTTTTGGCTGCACTGGAGCACTGGCAATCATAACAAGTGGCAAGGGATGGGTCTATCAGATTGTCTAGGGTTTCTTCTAAATGAGACACAAACTTCAGCTGAAATTCCCATCTAGAGGCATACTGAAATTTTTTTCCATGGGAAATAGAAATCTAGCTATGTGTATAGCTTTTGAAAATAGCTATTTTTCCTTCTCTTCTTCCAGCTCAACAAATTAGAACGGGACACAGCAAGTGTGTGTTAGAAAACACAGTAATCAGCTGGGTGGGTTAGCTTTTCACGTAAATTTTTCATCGCCATTCTGCTAACAGCTCCCTGTAACGGCAGCTCATATCCAACTCCCTGAAAGTACAGCACCAAGTCACGTACAATCTGCAGCTCCAAGCCAGGTGACCAGGAGAATCCCAAGGTGAATTTGACAGCCTCTCGCAGACCCCCAAACACTATCCTTTACTACCTTCTCCTTCCCTTGCCAACGAAACCTATGCCTAGTAAAATGTCAGAGTATCCACAGAACCAAAAGTGCTAAAGTAAATCCAAAATTTTCCACAAAACTAAACTCCTCATATGCATAGGTTTTCATATGACTGCAGGTACATAGCCTCTACTACATGCAACAGAGGGTATCTTGAGATAACAGAATTTCTTTGGAGCCATGCAAATGTCAGCAACCAGAACTGCCTTTCAGCTTTTTCCTTTTGCTCAGAGGAGGATCCAGAAAGAAGGAATAGGTGAGTTAACCTGGCAGCAAAGGATTGCATTATCAGTTGTCTCATTTAATCTAGAGGGAATCAATCAGTACCGCTTCCCTCAAGCTTTCTTGTTAGCATTTCTCCCTCCAACCCAGCCTGCTTCATTTTATCCCTCTCCAGTACTCCAGTTATGGAGTACTAGAT
This sequence comes from Aramus guarauna, assembly GCA_013400195.1. Classification (NCBI taxonomy): domain Eukaryota; kingdom Metazoa; phylum Chordata; class Aves; order Gruiformes; family Aramidae; genus Aramus; species Aramus guarauna. Next base: position 1,136,533 of record VXBL01008796.1, read on the forward strand.
CCTCACATTTATTTAGATTCTCGCTCTCCTGTGAAAACAAATGGCAAGCTGGTGCTCAATATCTTTGAGGGGCTGGCTCTTAAAGTCTGAATGTCCCATTTGCTTACAAAGTTGAGAAATGCAAGCAAGCATCCCAATGCAAACTAGCAAATATTTGGCAGCAAACAAAAGAAAGATTATCTTTCACTAAGATTTCTCTTTTTAATCAACTGATCCTGAGTGTTTATTTTTCAGTTCACAATAGCTAAACAAGCAGAACCAAATACCCTTTTTTATCATTATGTATTCAGCTATCCAAGCATCCGTTTAAAGACAGATAGCTTTCGGGCAGAAAAGACTCTAAAATGCTTTAAAAAGCTAAGCAAAAGACAATGCCCCTGGTGCAAAACAGCTTAGTCATTTTTCTTAGGCTTTTTAATATACAGCGCATAAAGCAATTGTTGCAGCAATTTTACTAAAACTATTCTAGAAAACATTCAACAAATAAAGCAGTTTTATTGTTCAGATTCTGTAACAACAACTTAGTGAGACAGCAGTGGAGGAGAACCTGGCCTCTCTCCCTGTCGTGGTGTAACCCCAGCTGGTAACCAAGCACCACTGAGCCACTCGCTCACCTTTCCTCCCCCAGTGGGATGGGGAGAACAGAAAAAACTCATCAGTTGAGATAAAGGCAGTTTAACAGGGTAACAAATGGGGGCGTGTAATAATAATAATAATAATAATAATAATAATAATAATAATAATAATTTTAAAAATATAAAACAAGTGATGCACAAATGCAATTACTCACCACACATGATAAAAACCAACCTGATGCCCAGTCTGTTTCCGAACAGTGAATCTACTTCCCAGCTGCTTTCCTCATTTTATATCTGGAGCATGACGTTCTATGGTGGGGAATATCCCTTTGGCCAGGCTGGGTCAGCTGTCCTGGCTGTGCTCTCCCAGCTCCTTGTGCACCTGGCAGGGCGTGGGGAGCTGAAAAGCCCTTGACTTGGTGTAGACACTACAACTACCTAGCAACGACTGAAAACATCAGTGTGTTATCAACATTATTCTCATCCTAAATCCAAAACACAGCACTATACTGGCTACTAGAAAGAAAATTAACTTTATCCCAGATGAAATGAGGACACTCCCTGATCCACTAAAGCCCTCTCAAAACGATAAGCAAGGAAGGAAGCATGAAAAGCTAAGTTTGTGAACCACTTTTAATGCAAACATAGATTGTTGTGTGATATGTAAGTTGTCAGCATTTCATAAGAAAAAGCCATCAACAAATTTCACAACACAAATAAGCCACACTTGCTTGGAAGGGGTAATTCTGGCATGGCCACCAAAAAGACCAGTACTCAATGAATTTGCTGGCAAGGAACAGGCTTAACTGAAAGTCCTGCAAACTGATAACAAAAGCCTTTTAATATTACTTTAGGCAGATGCTCATACTTAACTAGATGTTCATTAAAAACACTATCAAGTAATATCCATCGAGGAATGTGGCCTGTGTTACTCTGAATGCTAATGATATTACAGAGGAAGTCCTCGCTTCCTGCTCTGCTGCTTGACGTTTTACTTGAGCAAACACATGCTAGGGCAGTTACATCTGCAAAATTACATACTATCTATCAATCAATACCATTATTGAAATTTTAGATACCAAAATCCACAGTAATTTTATCAATTTGTTGCTGGGCTTTGCAGGCATGCCACATTCACCTGAGTGCATATTTGGGAGAGAAAAATATACATTTAATCACCCCACAAAATGATTTACAGGAAAAAAACATAAATAAAAACCATCCTACACCTACAGCATTTGAAATAAGAAATGCCAGGATGGTGGAAATACATTTAATGTCCCAAAGGTTTCTGGAATAGCAAAAGCCATGCATGAATAAGGAGGGAAACATGCTACAGGGAAAAGAAATAGGTTCTTTTTGTCCTTAGGCCAGTGAAGTCTAATCAAGAGTCTGTGCTACTTTTGCACATTTTAGAGAACATCACCAGAGAATTTAGGTTGTAAGAGGTCTGCATAGCACAGGAAAGAAATTAAATAGAAGTTGCTATCATACTCATAGCTAAATAAATGGCTTCTCTGTCAGGTTTGACGAAGTGATGGTATAAATAACTTCCAAGGATAATTTGCTAACACTTGGCTAGTTGGCTTGATTCAGCAACTGGCACTGATAACCCAGTCTGATTCTCAGAAGAGCAATGGCATGGTTTAATTCTTAATTCCCACTGCAGAAAATTGCAACCTATTGTAAGAACCAATGATTTACCATAGTAACATATATCACCAATGTACACATTGCAGAGTCTCACAGTGGCTATCTGTATCATTGTCTCAGAATATGTGGACCTGCGTACAATACAGCGGAGAAAATGGAGCCAAAATGTCAGTCCAAAACATCCCAAAGAAAGCAAAACCACAAAATGAATCTTTTTTATAAATCCTAATTATAGCCTTCATGGACTTACAGTTAGCCTGATGTTGCGATATAATTGAAATCTATTATATGGACAGACCTTCCTGGTTGCCGTTTTACTTCTTATGTGCATTATATAGCAGCTCAGTCATGGAAGAAAAAGTCCTTCTGCATGTGAAAGCATGAAGATTACTGCTGCTAGAACTTTGATAACAATTTGCTTGTCCAAAGGAGATTACTGTCATGCAGCACCAGCTCCAAGTACTTTGTGTACTTATTGTCACATGTTTGATTTCTGCCCTACTATCCCTAGTCACCTGTCATTCTCCCCATTTTGAAATCTAAATCTTTGCCAGCTGCTGCTGTGGCCGCTTTATCTAGCACGGACAATAAGAGTGAGAGCCATAAATAGCACCCTGGTGGTTGGGGATGCCCCAGGGACAAGAAAGACCTGAACAAAGGGAATCAAACTTACTTAGTGCCCTTCTTGTTGACAACCGTGATTTCAAAAGTCTCATGTTCATATTCATTGCTGACTGCCTCTCAGCAACCCTTCCTTGACTACATGCTAGCTGAATCACACCCTCTCAAAGGTATCCAACAGCAGCAGATATAAATATTTCTATCAATACAGGATTTTCCTGGAAAAAGAGTTTATATAATTTAAGAATTGCAAACAGAATGCAAAAAATCAACCACCTGTTGTATAGTACCCATTTTTTCCTCCTATTCACACTGAAGAGAAGGGTGATCCTAAAAGCAGAGGAACAGAGGCACAAGCCAAGTGTGTGACCCCACAAAGGTCCCTCACCAGCACTGGTAGCAGGAGAACCATTTTGCAGCATCCTCTGCAAGGTTTAAGTTCTCAGTCACTTAAGTATCAGAAAGACTTTGAAGTAGTGAGGGACAATAGATCTGGTGACTCAGTCCAAGCAGTCACGTCAGTGCTGTCTCTATCCTGACTAACTGATGCAAACTATAAAAAAGGGATGCAGAGGTGACCTTCAAACAGCGTTGCTAAAATTCTCAAAGCTCTGATTCATGCATAGTCCTCATTGTTGAATGTACTTTAGGGGATAAAACAGCTTGAATTTAATTTTTCAAAACCAAAAAATGCAGTCATATGTAAAGAAGAGATTTAGAACAGAGAAAAACTTTTGATGGGCAGCAGGCAGCTCCATCTTATTCTCCTTTTAGACTTTTTCTGTCTTCCTTCTCCTAATGTCCGAGCTTTGAGGTGGGTGATCCCTCAGTTCTTTCAAGAATAATTTGTCAGCACTACCAAGAACAAGGAAGGAAAAATGAACTATATCATTTCTGTATGTATACGTGTGTATATCTGTAAATAAATACATATATTTTAATAAAACTTTTATTCAAAGAATACATTATACCTCACATGCTATTCACCCTATGAAAAAATAGTGGAGGAAAGAATGAAAAGTAACAGATGATGGATATTCAACCTCTAAGACAATGAAAGTAGTGAAAAGTCTGTGTAGGAAGAAATAGCATAGAATAGCAGAAGTCTGTGACACGGAATGAGAAGCAGTTACCTATGAAACCAACCAAACCTTGATGAAATAGATGGAGGATCTGCTGCTGATGCCAAACTTAACCCACATTAGATGTACAATCTAAGTCTACTATTTTTACAATTCCCCAAAATATGTTGGATGCTTTCCAGGACAAATAGAAAGATTTGGGCCATAACCTGAATAGTTTTCAGAGACTTAACATGACAAGTGAAGATCACCAACAGCATCAAAGGGACAAATTAAAGAATGTTAATGGAATATGATAGCTGGGGGCATAGCAAAACCCAAGAAATTTAAGATGTTAGCTTTCCACAGCAATATTAGCTTTTCTGTGTTACACAGCCTATATATACCACAAAAACCACACCATGCTACCATCTACATGTCACAAAGCAACAGGAAACTCAGGTGCCGCTTTTGCCCAATGTAGCAAAGCAAAACTGAATTGAGATTAAATACCTCTTGTAGCAATGTATTTATTGACATGTTCCATATGAAGAGATATAAGAAACTAGATCTGGTGGCAGAACCTATTTTGCAAAGACAAAACTTAGTGGAAATCAAGGGACACTAAATACAAATTTTATTGATAGGTTGAATACTAGTTTTTAAGGCTCTTCAAATTCATTCTTGAACCCATCATGGCCATTCACATGGCCTTCTTTTTTTTAGGTTTCTACATCAGGTGAAACTCTCTAGAAACATCTTCACAAACAAAAAATCTGTTAGATAAACACTTTGGCGGATAATGAGAAGACTTGTGGTCAGAGGAGAGTATTCAGCCACTACCTTTCAACCTGACCAAAATAAAAAACATCTAAAATGAAGTGAAAGGCCTCAGTTGCCAATTTCTTGAGTGCTGGCCAGCAGAGGTAAGTTTAAATGAGGACGGAACAGGCATACCTACAAACTACCAGAAGTAGAACCTAAGTCTATTGTTTAGATCATATATAATACCAATGGCATGAATGGATTTAAACTTTAGTAATGCCTTTGTGACAACGGTGACAACATGACATCCTGCACAAATTGCTTCAGACAAACAGCAGTCATTAATATTTCAGAAATTCAAGAGAAGAGCAAGACTATCACAAGGACAAAGCTACAAAATAATGAGGTTTTTTTAAAAAAGGCAGCAATTACAGGGATAAACAAAGTACAGCTGACTGAAAAAAGTTCAACAGCTTATACAAAGGCATTATTAGAAATTCTGCTATAATCTGGCTATAAAGGCTGGTTAAAAAATTACAAGAGTATTTGAATACCTTAAATTCCACCTAAAGGAGATTATTGCTATGCTATTGTAGTTACAGAAGGAACTGGATTTTCAAATAAGCCCACAGAAACCTATTTCACAACAGTTAAACAGAATTATATGCAAGCCTTTCAAGCGACGGGGATATAAAACTTTATAAGCAAAATACCAAGATGAGAGGGAGAAGATGGGATTGAGAGCAGAAGGAAAAAAAGCCACCTTTAGTCTCTGCCATAAGCAGATCCAGGTGCTGTACAAAATAGCAGAACTGCAATTTGCATAAATAAATAACCATTTCTTGCCAGCTCCCTCCTTTTATCTCATTTTATTCACAGCCTCCAGTTCACCTGACCTCTATTTGCTTCAACTGCGCTTAAATTCAAAACCCACTTCCTTACAAATTAGCTTCCTCATTACAGCATTCCTGAGCACATTTATGCACTTGTAGAAAACCAATAAGTCGGAGCTTTAGGTCATTCATATTTTTTCCCCAAATAATAATAACAATAACAATTTTAATAACCACACCATCAGCAGCAAGTACTGGGCCAAGATTACAGCTCAGCAAATGCTTAATTTTTTAATTTAGCATCCTAAATGGGAAGTGGGCAGAGAAAATGTGGAGGGCAACTTGACTATTTACTGCTTGAGGTATCTATAGCAAAAGAAAGCAACAGAAATAGGGAGGACATGGGTACTGTCCACAAAATGACGTAAGCTGGTGACGGACAACAGAACATTTGATTTAGGCACCCATCTTGTTGTGATGAAAACCAATTTGTATTTCTTCCTTTCCCCAAAAGGATTTAATCCACGTCATCAAGCATGGGGGGAAGGGCAGTTCCCAATATCTCCTGCTGAGCATGTTCCACCTTTGTACAAGGTACTTAAATACTCACTGAGCCATAGAAAGGAATGACATTATAATCTAGTGGCTGCAGCAATGCAGTACGCTCCTGTTCCTAGTCCCTGCCCCATGAATATGAAGCAGAACAGCGTCAACAGGACAGTACCGAGAGCTGCCCATCCATCAATGCGCTACAAGACGGTACTTGGGATGTGGTCTGGAGCAGCAACTGCTATGGTCAATTCAAACCGGGATCTCTCACTTCTCTATAAAGTGGTCTGGCTATAGCATGTCGCATTAGCTGAATGAATATTTAAATATCTGATAAGAAGCAAAACAGCACCAAATATAAAATAAATGCACCCACTCCTTTAGTCATGCATAGTCTGTAGCATGATGCTTGGAAAATTCTTATAGAGAGGATAATTCAAACCCCTAATCTACTAGGCAAAAAGGGGAACACCACAAGATGGAAATTTTTGCTAAATTCAAAACAAATTCAAGAATAATTTCAAGCAATTAAACTACTCAGAGCCATTTAGCTCCATTCTAATCTAAATTTGAGTACAATTTCTGTTATTCATGGACCCCACATAAAAGAAACTATTTAAGGATAGAATAAAAATAATTAACAATTAACTTTGGTTTTGTAATTGTGAAGAAAAAACTTAAGTAATAATTCAAAGTAATGATGTACTTTATGTAAATCTTACTTCTAAAGTAAGAGTTGTATTATATTCTTAGTTTTAGTTGCTTTATTTTACAAAAAAAAAAAAGGAAATAAAATACAACATACACAGCTTCCTCAACATTTTTTGTTTAAAGCTGACTCATACACAAGCAGGTTAAACAGTTGAAGGAAAAGTCTTTTACCAGCTTTGCTTCTTTTCCTTCTTCTAGAATTGGAAAGGGATCATCTAACCTGCATTCTATATTTAAAGCCACAATTGACTTTTCTGGCTCTACCTCCTTTCTTCTGGTTCTGTTTTAATCTTTCCTATCCCTTACACTTTCTCATTCTCTACTCCTCCATCTACTTTTTATTATTATTCCCTTGTTCTTTTAATAGAGCTTATTACTTAAATAGCCCTGAATCATTCATGAATGAACTGAAGGGAAAAGGGACGAGAGGGCAGTGGGAAAAAGGAATGCCACAGCAACTGCAAGGATACTAACTGAATTCTGCATATTATCCCCGATTTTTACAGACCATTTCGTAACAAATGGCAACTACTGCCACTTCGAGTAGCCGCAAACCCCACAAGTACAGTGTAACTTGTGTGGGCTCAAGACTGTATAAAGCACTTATGCAAAGACAGCATGAATTGTAAGGTTTCAGGATAATTTTATTATATCTTATAACTTGGCTGCAGTTGTTCTTATCATCCACCTGTGCCCTCTGAAATGCTGCCAGATTTCTGCTCTCCTCTAAAGCACTGCTGAGGGGAGTTTCTCTGCCTCCTCCCATCGCTCCCAGCAGCAGCAGGACATCCCCAGTCCCAGCAGGGAGCACAGCCAGGGCACAACCGCACGGTGGGTACAAACGTCCTGGGCAGGCATGGAACGGTCTGAATTAACTTCACAGTGTCACCTCTTCAGCTTTCGCATTCTTTAAATCAATGAATAGAAGGTTTCATGTGCTATGATGCTTTCCAGAAAAGATGTAATTAATATTGCTCTAAGGCACAAATAGTCCCTCCTCCAAAAAAATGAAGAAAAATATATATAATTTTTTAAACATGACTCTGAGCCCACATAATTGCCCATCACACTTTGGGGCAAATATGCTGATATTTCCTCAGCAAGTATCAGCTGTTCAGCCTTGCTTCCACTAGTAGGTATTACTGGGCCTCCACAGTGAATATTAAAGAAGGCAAATGTAAAAAAGGATATTAAGGAGAAGAAAAATGAAGAAAAAAAAATATTGTATTAGTCCTTCTTTAATTTCTTATAACAATGATGTTGAATCATTCCTTTGAAGTGACTATAGTGGTAGCCATTTCAAAGAAAATCTAGCAGATTAGGATCTTGGTGTGCTATTTCTAACTCCTTCCATAAAAGAGACAATAAAGTTTTGGAAGGTCCTCTTCACAACCTATCATCACATTGTTTCTGGGGTGTTAATACAATTACTATAAGAACAAGGGACAATTACAACCCTTGAAATGTTCCAAAATGAGCACATAAGATTTAGAGAAACATGAAATAACAGATTGTGCTCACCTTCTTGTCGTTGTTAATGATGCATTAATGTCCTCATTGGTTCATGTGGTTTTAAAATAAAAATAAAAGCCCTTACAGTCTTTTTTGAGGGACATAATTTCACAGGGAGCTACATCATGTGTTTTACATGCCTGAATTATGCCTGTCTAGTCAGGGAACCAGATTAAGGCAGATTAAATGACAACCCAAGCAAGATCCGGATCTGTTCTTCAAACTCAGCTTTTCAGAAGATTTATAAACTGTTAAATGTTTGGGGTTTTTTTAGTTTTAAGATGCCCCACATCACACAAGGAGGACCAAAAACTCTGGTTGTTCTTGTAGCTTTTTCTCTGTGTGTCTGGATTACCAAAATATTCTGGCTCGCACAATTTTCAGAACACTTTTCTTATATCAGTGTCAGTAAGAGCTGGCTGGAACAGAAGCTCAATTTCTAGTGTAGTTGCAAGTTATTGGGAAATGTGTTCCCAAGAAAAAGACCATTATTTTCAGAAATGCAGGGCTCATACCATTCACTGTGAAGTTAAATTTTTAATTCTAAAACAAAGAAATAAGCAACAGAATGATACAATTTTGCACAGAAATATTAGAGTATTGCAAGATTTATAGAACAGTAATGGCAGAATTTATGAACTACGTTGTTTTTTGGTTTGGTTTTTTTTTTTTTTTTTTAAAAAGGGTCAGGGTCTAACTTGGCTATTCAGAATGGAAAAGTCTTAAAACCAAGTTTGTTCACATTCATACAAACTGTAAAGGTTCTGAAATATCATTTTCAGTTTAGAAAGGGGACTTGATGTCACTATGAAAAGCTAAGCTCTTCAGTAAATGTGCAATTATAGTCAAGTCAGCAAAGCAAGATGTATAAGGATTGGGGGAAAACACCTTTGAAAATGTCACAATATTTTTTCTGTAAATTAGAAGTATAATTTCATCCGAATTAACATGTAGCCTATTCCAAACAAGGCAATGCAGAATTCAGTGGGATTTAAGGAAGGATACTAAGAATTGTCCACCTGGACAAAATCTGATGAAGAGAAACCAAGACGACTTGTAAGTCTCTACTCTAGCATGAATTACAACAAGGAAACCATAATATTTATTAAAATGAGCAGTATGGGGAAGGTAGTTTAGCAGTTTCTCTCACAGTAACATAGGATATCCAATAAAATAAAAATTAATCTAATTCAAAACCAATGTAAAACTTTTTCACAATCTAACATTTTGTAAATAATTTGCACAAGAATATATGGACAGGAAGAATTCAGAAAGATTCAAGGAATACCTGAATATTCATATAGACAACAAGAGTAGACCAACTAGTCAGAGCTGCAGGAAAACATCTTTGCTTTTGCAAATGGTCCCAGGCTTAAATCTGAAAAGCACAGACCAAGGATGAACAGGATTACAAGTTATCCTACCCTGGCACAAGGAGTTCTTACACTTTTCAAAACCGCTTCTGGAGCTAGCTATTCTCGACAGCAGCAGGATATGGAAGAAAAACCTCAGCTCAATGAAGTCTGCCCATTCCTACACTCAGGTACAATTACCAATCTAGGGAACGACCTTTTTCCTGAATTCTTATGCATTAATCAATATGTCTGCATCTATAACCCAGAAAGGATTTATTGGTATATAAGCTGTTAAAACAAAAAGAGTGGCCACCTCTCTGAAGGCACCCTCCTTACTGCAGGTGTCATGCTATTTACTAGTTCATTATTCCGAGTGGCAGTTACAAAAGAAAGTTCTGCTTTTTTGCCGCAGTCTCATCTCTACCTTCTGGCCCTGCAATACATTTTAAGATGCTGGATTCTTCTATTTCTCCTGAACAGTTCTCAGCCAGCACAGCAATACAGCTTGAGATTGGATTAACTACAGCAAACCAGAGTCTCTGGAAATTAAAAATAAATAAATAAATTTTACACCTAGTCCTAATTGTCTTTTCCAAGCCATAGACAGCTACCTATGCGGCAAGGTTCTCTGGAAGGAAAGCAACAAGAGACTAATGAAAGAAACTAGAAATGTTTTTTAAGGCTTAAAATTGAATTAAGGGAGTTGCTTTCCCATTGTTCCTTCCCACAAAGACATTATTAGGGAAAAAAAAAATATTTCTCACTGTTATCAGATTACATTAAAAATAACCTTTTTTTCCTAATGGTATATGCTAACATTTATATAGCAAGGCAAGTCTCCTGTGAAGACAGGCTGAGAGAATTGGGCTTGTTCAGCCTGGAGAACGCTCCAGGGACACCTTATAGCAGCCTTCCAGTACCTGAAGGGGTCTACAGGAAAGCTGGAGAGGGATTGTTTACAAGGGCAGGGAGTGATAGGACAAGGGGTAATGGGTTTAAGCTGAGGGAGGGTAGATTTAGATTAGGTATTAGGAAGAAATTCTTTACTGTGAGGGTGGTGAGGCAGTGGAACAGGTTGCCCAGAGAAGCTGTGGCTGCCCCCTCCCTGGCAGTGTTCAAGGCCAGGTTGGATGGGGCTTTGGGCAACCTGGTCTAGTGGAGGGTGTCCCTGCCCATGGCAGGGGGGTTGGAACTGGATGGGCTTTGAGGTCCCTTGCAACCCAAACCATTCTGTGATTCTATAAGTAAGAAGATCCATGTCTACTTAGGTTGATATAATCACATGAGTATGCATGTAATAAGGATAACAGGAAAAACATAAATGAACTGAGACTTAATTTCAACAAACCACTAACAGTGGTATAAGCATCATGAAAAAGGGACAAAATCCAGCCCTTCACAGAAGGTAGGAACAAAGATCCACAAGTAAACTCATTTTGTAGTCAAGAACTGGTGTATTTTATGCCATCACAACATATGTTTAAAGCTGCCTATATTCAGAAGTAATCCAAAATTCACTACAGTTGCAGCACCTTGCCCATTGTAAGTGTTTAGTGAGAAAGAGGACAGGTTAGAAAACAATACATGACTGCATCTGATTGCCTCTATGTTGTGACAAGTTTGTGCTAACATCTCAGATGCTGTAATAAGCACAAAATAATTCCACAGTGCTGGAGAGTGAAAACCTTTTTTAATATTCCTGACTCTTATTTTACTTTCCCCACAAGCAAGTTAATTCTGTAGATTGTTCCAGTGCCTTTTCTCCATTTCAATGTTACAGAAATGTTTCTACATATATGTTACCATAAAGGCAGCTCACTGTGAGGAACCAGGAACCATTAACCTCAAATTTTTAAATAAACATCCTGTGAAAACTGTTCCAACTTTCTCTGCTCTTGCTTCAACTGCCATTTCACAGTCCTTGCTGGAAAACTGTGATAGAAGTAGTCAAATAAACAAATCCTCTAAATAAAAAAGTAAAAAATAAAAGTAGGAGAATGATAAACATAGCTAAGAAAAATCATTGTCAGACATATGTTTCTTGTGTGTTGGTCAGTATTTCTTAGTTTTGTTTAAACAAAGGAGCGGCTTTCAGAGATTCATAGGATCGGTCTAGCACTCAAGAAGTCATCTGTTTATCTCCCTGCCTAAACTACTTATGCCAATCCTGACATATTTTTGGGTTATAGACTGATCATAAAAGATGTGCAGTAATAGAGACCACTCAGCCTTAAAGGCAATGTAATTCAATTATAGTAGGGAAACGAATTTTCCAGTGCTGCAGTGTAAGTTCATTATTATTACAATCCATCAGTAATACAGAAAAGAACCTGAGTTTCCTTAGTCTTCTCTTCAAGCCAGACATTGCTGCTTTTTGCTCCTTCCCCCAAAATCACGTTCCTTTGACCTCTGACCACTCTGAGTCCCTTCACCAGTTTCTCTCCAGCTGGTCCGTATCTTTCAGTGTCTGAGCACACGCTGTATGCTGTGCAACGCCTTACAATTGCAGAACAGAGTTAAAAGGATTACATAGCTCATTCTGAGGCTGCGTTGCCATATGTGTATATTTTAGCTTAGCATGTCCAAGTCTGGCAATGGCATGACATTCAATCTTCGCCCTGATAGATTTGTAATTTACACTTTGCAGTGGTCTATTTTATCACTAGGCGTGCCAAGAAGCCCTAAAACTGCTATTCCAAACTGCGGTTCTTATCAACTATATGCTGCGTAAGCTGAATTTGAAAAGAATAAACAATTGTGACAGTTAGCAGCATCCATCATTTAATTGTCACAGACTCACAGAGGGTTTCCAAATTCCACCACATTGACAAGATCCCATACCACGTACTTCTTCAAAGAAGTCATCCAAAGTTGAATCAGAGGCAAAAGCTCTGAACTAGCATAATGAATTTCATTATCTGACAGCTAGCAATAGACAGTATCTTAAAACGGATCTGAAATAAGCTATACATACAGAAAGTAAGTGAAAATGAGATGGGAAATGCGGACAATATTTACATTAGAATTTTTATATCTAACAACTCTGCTAGAAATGGATATGAAATTTAAGAAATAAACCATTAAAGGTTAAGCCTTAAAAAATCAGAATTTAGTAAACTGAGGTCAGAGTTCATCTGAAGGAACACAAGTGAACAGTCTCTGATGAAGGGGAGGTGAGTATATTCATGTTACTCACATTTACTTACATGTGTGATCTGTATGACCTTGACAGATGACCATTGAACATGGATCTCCATTTCCAAAAAGTTTTAAGATGGTATTCTGTACATTAAAAGATAAAATTAAAAGGATAAATAAAGACAGACAATGCTGAAGTAGTGTTCCTACTAGCTACACACACACACAAAAAAAAAAAAAAAAAAAAAAAAAAAAAAAACCAACTCCTTTAAAAACATA
>VXBL01008796.1:1149594-1169431 GCA_013400195.1 Aramus guarauna
ATTCTCCTTAAAAATCTATGGTGTTTTTAAGGAGCCTTACCATCTCTCAGAACATACATAATGACTCATTTCTCCCTGGTCACCTACTGTCACAGAACCTGCAGGGATAATAACATCTTTGGCTCTCCTGTGACAAATGTGAATGACATTAGCCAGTGGGTTTAAAAATTTTAAATAAAATAACAGACATGCATGTGTAGAGAGACACACATGCACATATATAAGTATATCCATATATACAAATACACACAAAAATAGAGAAGTTTTGTTTCCTCAGAAAACTGTGTTCACCAATTTGAGAAAGAGAAACCTTTTGGGTGTTGTACTGATCTTGCATTTGTGAAATGGATTGGGGGGCAGGGGTACTTGGTTTTCGGGAGTGTATTTTCCAGATTATATTTCCATCTATTCCCAAGAAATATCACCTAATTATTTCAGTGTTTAGTTTTGTAACTTCCATAGTATACGAAGAATCTTTTCTGTCTGCCATCCACATTCTCATAACAGCATCACATACAAAGTACGCAAGCTCCAAGCACAGCCTACAATCACACTCAAGGCCATTTTCATCTTCTAAAGCAGACTTAAAAATGAAATTTGGCTTTCTCCTATTTTAAATTCTGTTCACTGACACTGATTAATTTATTTGCTTTGAAGACTCCAGAAAGCCCACTTGTAATTGAGGAGCATAATAAATATCTCTGTAATTCTGAGATGATATCCTTTTCTGAGGTTGTAGTTATTTCACAGTAACACCCTTCCAGATTCACAGTAAAGGTGTTATTAAAAATGTTAGCTGATGCATACTAACTGCATCTGTAAGATACATTACCTTCTAGAAATATAGGTAAAAAGTCCATAACTTCTAACATATTATCATTTCTACTCTGTACAGTATTTATAGTTCAATATATTCTGGACATAAATAAATTTTGTGCATAAAACCCGTAATTTGGTTTGCATTTGGTAGAAATATTGTTGTCTTATTATTTCCATCTACTTTTAACAGAAATAAGATCATTTTCCTTTGTTCGGAAAGGACTACCTGATGCTATCAATGTTTACTTTAACAGAATGTTCCATAAATCATTCATAATAAAGCCAAGGAAATTACAGAACTTTGAAGTATAAAATGCAAGTTTAGCAAAAGTGTGTATTGAATGTTAAGATATCAGTCAAGTATATCTTCATACCAACTTGTAGGAAATAAGTGAAGGAAATGTATTCTTTTCTGGCACAGACAAACTGTGGATCAGTATTATACCAGCCACTCCAGAGTTTTAACACATTTTTTCCCCCACCTACTCTATCGAGCTCTGTTTCACTGAATCAACCTCTAAAGAAGAAATGTCAGATTAAAATCTAGTGAGAAAAATGTAAAAAAAAAAAAAACAACAAACTGTACTGTTCACATAGCAATATATTCACTTGCATACTGTGGGACGTTATGACTGTTGAATGCGAGCATCCAAGAACTTCCACCAGACGCCAGGGAAACTCATAAATTCATCTTAGACAAGGATAGTTAGAGTAAACACACTTAGTTCCTTAGTGGTACAGGATAAATCACAAAAAGAAAAATTGAAATAATGATTGCAAGACTATAGTACAGTTATTATTGTAGACAATGCAGAGGAATTAGCAGTGACATAGTCAAAATGTCATAGTGATAGCATTAGATATCATTAAGATCTTCCACAATACTGCAAACGTTTTTGAAATGTCATATGCAAACTTAAGCGAGATGCATGGGAGTTCATTCTTTACTTTACATAGACCATTTCTCAAGCAATATTTAAGTAACTTTGTTAATGACGACAGTAAAATGCTCCTAGGCCTGTATAATTAAAGGTATATTTCTCTGTCTCATTACACCCCTGAAGCTGTTGGCTCCAGATTCAGACAGTGTGGACATTATGGTCTGATCAGGCAAGGCACCTTAAAGCATTCTTACGTTGGGATTTATGGGTAGGAGGCTAGCTAGTGAAACGTAAGAAGACAACTTAAAATAGTAGTTCATTTAGAAGACTCTGATAGCCCTTAAAATAACATCCAACCTATTTATCTTTTTTTTTTTTTTTTATGGTGAGCGTGTTAATTAGCTTTCTCTGAGCATATAAATAAAAGCTGTACACAAGCATCTCTCTAGTTTTCTTGCTGTGCTGTAGTTCTGTTTTCACCTATTCCTTATTTCTATCCAGAAACTCTCAAAATATGAACTCAGTTTTTTAAAAATATATTTTGCTCCTCTTTATGCTTTGCTTTACAAATGCAGAAAGAAGGAAACAAAAATAGATGACAAAGAGGATAAAACTATGATAAAAATAATTCACTGGAGACAAGATGCCCTACTCATCTTCCAATAAGTATTAGTTTTATTTTTAAAGGAGCTAAGGTTGGTTAAATATTTGACACAACCCCATATTAAATTCTCAAAAGCAAGGTTATGGAAATCATAGGCTTCGTCTTGGGCTTAAGATCGTGGTACTAACACATATTTCAATAATGGTTTCAATCCATTCAATCCATCTTGTTGAATATCTACTAAAGGTTGCAAAACATCTGCCTGCAGCTCTATTGCCACTTATTAGAAAACCTAAATTATTGCTGAAGCAACACTAGAAGACATTACTTTTTGATACAGCTGCACAAGTAAAGCAAACTAGGAAGTCACTAAGGCTGATGCTGTTTCTAGAGGTCCTTTTGGGAACTTTTGTAACATCATTCATAACCTGCAGAATGTGAAACTTTCTTTCTGGATGTAGTTGAAATTAATATAGTGAAGTTTTAATAATTTGATGGTCATCTAACTATATCTTTAATTTTATTATGCATAATAGAAAACAGTCAATAGGATCAGGAAGGCAAACTACATCCATACAGTAACTACTCTACTCATCCAGCTGTTTGCTAGCTTGGGAAAATAAAACTTTAGAGAAGTCACAGAGCTCTGCTTAAAGCAATCATTTTTATTTATTCTTAAAATCAATAAATTTTACTAGAAAATACTTACACAACTCAACTCATAAACTACGTACTGCAAATCTGAAGCAGGTATATTCTATCCTACACAAAATACTAAAGTTTAAAAGCTGACCTTAAGTGTAAAAGTGATTCCACCATCAAATACTGCATTTCTACACTCTGGACCTCATTGCTAACATCCAAACTAGCAGACCATGAAACCAAACAGAATTTCTGAGTTGTCACACACTGGATTATGCTCAGCCCATTCAAACTCCAGAAACACCATTGTTCCATGCCTATAAATCACTCAGCTCAAATTTCCAGATTTCCAATTCTTTGTAAGTACATAGGCACAAGCAGCCAAACTTATACATATCCTTCAGACTTTTCCTACTGCCAGAAATTTGGTTTGCTTAAGCATTGCTTGAGTTTGGAAAGAAATTGGACCCCATGGGCCTTTTTTTTTCTTCAGGGTTTTTTTTTCCAGAATTTTTCTTTTGATACTGTGCAGCGTAACATCACAGTAGTTGTAAAAGCCTTTATATCTCTCTCATTCCCATAACCAGTATTTAAATGGGAGGCATTTCTCTCCATTTTCTCCAAAGCTGCTAAAACCCGACAGTCCTCCTGCCTCCCCTGAGAGAAGACAAGACTCACTAGACAAATTGTCACTGGAGATTTGCTGAGTCCAAATGAAGGATCAGTTCTTCAGCTCCAAATCATTCGAGCCACAGGTAAGTAGCAAAGTGATTTTTTTTTTTTCTTTAACACTGTCCTCACCATCCAGGTGCATTGTACAGTAACAAAGTTGCAGTATTTTTAGAAGCAAAGATTTTGTTTGTTTATTTATGAACCTGAAGAAAGCACTGCTTTGACAACATAGTAGGATAAACTTTGCCCAGACTTACACCTGGTGCAAGATTTTACAGAGACATTACACAGAGCATGCATATATCTCCCATCTTTGCTTCTGAATTCTGCTTAATTCAAAACATGCTGCTCGGCTTCCCTTCATCATCCTACATTTCTGATATTTCAAAGTGGTTTGGCCTTAGCCAAACGTAATCCTTTGGCTCTGAGGAAGCAGCCAGCAGAAATCCCCAGCCCGCCCCTGCTCTGTGACTAAGAGATCCTGAATCTCTGCTGGGAGGGCTGACAGCAGCCAGCAGCCACACCAGAAAGCGTGAACCGCTGCACTGGAAGAGCGAGCTGCCGACTAATAAAAATAACATTTGTTTTCTTCCTCTTGTGACAGCTGCCAGAGTATAAATCTAAGTATTTTACACTTCTTTTTTCAACTAAATTAAGCCAGACGGGTGCCTCATACTCCATGGGAACTGCGGAACAAATCCAGACAAACAGCAGTCGAAGCTCGTCTTTCAAAAGGTACAACACAAAGGGACAACAATAAAATAATAAAAAAAAAAGAAGTATGCTGTAACAGTGAATTCTCTAGAGGACATCCCTACCCTGAGCTACACATCAGATGGTAGACTCAGTAACTACTGAATTGCAAAATACCACATTTTTTTCTTAGTTTTCATGGGCTTAGGTAGCAATCCATGACATCTTTATCACATTCATATGTAATGAAAAATGCATATTTGATGCGTGACAACAGTTATACACAGATCTCATTACAGTTTTAGGATAAATTATTTTTCTCCATTGTACAGCTCTGTGACATTGATTCAGCTTTGTTAACAGGAACTTAAATTCTACTGTCCTTAAGAAAGAAATGCATCTAGCTACTTCCAGCTCAGCACTAAATATCAAACCATCTTGCAAACTATTATGAGTTACAGTAATCTTAAAAACAGCAAGGTAAATATTTCCAAATGGTTGCTGAAGTGCATGACTGCTTCCTTGCCTGAAATGCAACCCGCCAGTCAGTGCACAAGGGAAGAGTAAAACTTGAAAGTCTTTTAGAAGCTAGAAATCCATTGATAGAAGATGCTCAGGAAGCTCATGCCTCACCACCCGTGTAACAAACCTCTGACCTTACTGTTAGCATGTTGCTGCTTTGATTTTTCCCTGCTGCCTCACACCTCACATTAGTCATCTGCATCAGAGCAAAATGAGTGCAAACAATCATTATAATCTGGTCTGCTACACCTATTTTGTACAAAGCATCGAAGCTTGGAGAAGGATGCACTATGTACATCTCAAGCATCAAAGGGATCTGGGCACCTAATTCCAAGGTCCATGTTCAAACCACAAGCATGATTCAACCCCTAAGCATTATGAGTGACCTGGAGAAACTTCTAAGAGAGCACGTCTTGTGTGTCCTGCAATTGAATGCATAAATCAAATTGACAATTAATAGAACAAGAGAAACTACATAAATTTTGCTTGTATAATGTATACATAGTTTACAGTTGTGTATCTTGTTATTGTTGCATTTTTTGTCTATATATAAACAAGTATCTCCTACCTATGGTGGCACTTCTAATCTTTACCCTTGAATTGGCTGGCCTGCTAAACAACATGTATTGCAGTTTTCGTTACAATAACTCCTCTGCTCCTCCTGTGATCCATCTACAGATTGAAACTTGGTTCCCATTGTGGTCACCCTCTTTCAGGCGAAGGTAACACAGCTGTGCACCAAAGGCACACCCCCTGCCTTTGGAAACCGTATCTGCATGGTAAGAGGGGAAGGGATGCAAAGGGGCCATCCTAATTTTAGGTGCCGGACTGGGGAGTTTAATCTTCCATACCACTACAGTCAGAAGAGATGGGCTAGCACCTCTACTCTGCATGGACTGTATGGAGAGCCTGGTGGGATCAACCTAACTTCAGCACCTCATTTCGATTTCTGAAGTTGGCAGCATGAAATTGCTTTGCTTTCTCTTCCCATCATGCTATCTCAGGGCACAGTTTGGTTTTTTGTTTGATTTTTCATTTCTCAGAAATGCATTCCCATAACAGAAGGAATAAAACACCTCAGCAAAGAAGCACTGCAAGTCAGGTGGGCCAGCCTAAGACCTAGGATTTCCTATAAAAATTATTAGTACCTGACCACCTTGATCAATCTCCCACCAGACAAGGTCCTACCCTGAGGCGCTGGGAGCCTAAAAATACCCCAACTCTTGTTTGAAATGATGAATTACTAGAGGGAATGTAGGCAGCAGTTTTTCAAATGTGAACAGCCATAAGAGTTGGTTAACTTTTACTTCATCAGTATTGCCTTTGGAACCTCAAAAAAGTTTCAGAGCATACCTTTGACACTTATCCAATTACAGGGTCTTTATAGCTTTCAGCCCAGTCATTTTGAGGGAGAAAAGGAAAGAAAACTAATAACATTTTGGCTTCTGTTCAGCACTTACCAGATCTACCATGAAAACAAAAACCCGCGAAGTCAGTTAATCATTGAGAAAGTAGCAACTCCACTTCGGAGCCAGGAGGTTGGTGAGGTAAGAGGCAAGCGGGAGGTCAGACGTGTCTGTGTTTCTGCCTGCTGATGGAAGAGAGCACATAATGGGGTGACAGCACAAAAAGCAGCTGCAGACAAGGATTGCTTACTGCTTGCGCTGCCCGGAGGAAGGAGGGTCTGCTCTGGAAAGATAGACCCAAAAGGAAGTTTGAAGAGGTGGAACATGAAAAGGGATCAAGGCATCTGTTTAAATAAGGTTCAGCAAGGTTCCAGGCAGCAGCCATGATGCCAGGACTTTTTCCAGCATCAGACTATAAATCAGTGCCTGTCAGGCTACCAGCTAAAAATATGTCTCAGAGGGATGCTATCAACACAGAACCAGGAGATCTCCAAGAGAAAGGTGCTATCTGGCACATGGGTAATGGCCCTGTTGTTAAAAGATGGGCTACTTATGCATACTCTCCTGACCCAGAGCTTTGCAGGGATTTCATTCAGCTGGGAAAAGCTGTTTTTTAATCTTTACTTCCATGCCCTGAGGGTTGCTGCCTACTGCTGTTGAACTGCGAAGGAAATCCTCTTTGCAGAGAAAGCCTTAGCTCTAACCAAGGGATGCCCAGATTTAGGGGCGGATGAATTAAACTCTTTCAACATATATTTTGACTGTTTCCTGCAGGTTAGTGGTGGGCAGCCTGCCAGAGAAGTAGGTCACAGGCCACTCTCTCCTATAGAGAGAAAACATTTTTCATAAGGGTGAAAAGGAAATAGCATGATAATAATAATCAGGAACCTCACTTGATGGTCTTCACTCTAGACAGGATGAAAATGGCTTCCACAAACCTCAGAAAATCATGAAACAAACCCAGGAAGTGATTACCAGCTGAGCCTGTTTGAACCAGAATTACCCATTAGCTTGAACATTTCTTCAGTCTCCTTTAACTTCCATGCCAAAACAGATCTAGGAGCTGTCACCATATGCTGATAATATTCATTTATTTATGCATTACTTCTTCCTTCTACTGACACAGATGCCACTGCAATTTGGAGAACTCAAGAGTTTTTGCTTGCTTTCTTTTTCTGCCATGTATTAAACTAAAACTGATAGTCCAGAATTCAGCAGCCTGAGTTGTGGATGCTTCTCTTATTACAACAAGCTCTGTAATGACAAAAAGCCAGAATCTGAATTTCACTTACAGAATTGTCCATGTATCCAGAATAAATTCCTGTTGTTAAATATATTCTTGCACCAAGAAAGCAAATTATTGAAGAGGAGCATGCTGCAGTTTTTAATAAAAGACGATTTAAAACCCTCCTGCCCCTCTCACCAGCACACACACACATATACTGTGTGTGTTTGAGCTCACATTTTTGAAAAGTAGTATCAGCCAATACATTCATATTTTAAAAGAGGACATTAACCAGACAGAGGTAGATAATGCAGCAAAAGAAATGTTTCTAAGTGTCAGCCTCCTTTATAAGGCTCTGGTAAAACCTTATTCCTAATACTGTGTACAAGTCTCATCTCCCAGGGGCAATAAAAATTAATTCAATCTGGAACAGATGCAGGGAAGCATTTCTAAGATGATCAAGGAAACAGAGAGCTGATTTTAGTAAAGATTACTAAAAGAAGGCCAGCTCATACACCCAGAGAAATGAAGGCTGAGAGTGGGTATTAAAGCTCTCTATTAAGGTATCAAAAGGTAAACAGAAGGGAGGGAAAAGGGATTGTTCAAACTTAGAGACAATGTTGATGCAAAAGCAAATGGTTGTAAAGTGACTGTGAATAAATTTCAACCAGAGGTGAGAAGAAGGTTCCTAAACATCAAAGGAACGGAGCTTTGGGGGGCTCTTTCGGTGAGAGCACAGAGGGAAAACACCTTAATTAAGCGTAAGATGGAGCTGAATAGATTTTAAATGACACAGTCCCTCCTGTTCTACATCCCCTTTTTTCAGGATAGAAGCCAAGAATATTTGTAGGTATTTGCACATAAGTAGACCAGAATTAAGGTAAGCCTCCAATGTAAACAACTCTCACTCCAATGAGAGCAGCAATTCACGTTGCCATCAAAAGAAATCATGATGCAAATCTAGACAATTACTATTATTCAAGTATTCCCAGATTAATGCAATGGGTAGCATTTCTGAGGGACTGTACAGTTTTAGCTCTTGAAGTTATTTTTTGTACTATCATCTAAAGACATGGTTAAACTCTTCAAACTGATGTGATAAATGATTTCTGTTTGATTCAACCTTGCAGGATAAATGTGCAGCTGGTCAATAATCCATTCTTGCATTTGATTTCATGTATTTACTTTTAAATGCTGCACTACTGAGGTTGGTTAAAACATGTTCCAATATCAGTGAATCACTGATAATCCTTAGGTAACCAGGGGCTATTTATATATCCAATTAGAAAACTAGATTTAAATAAGACATCTGGAGATAACAAGTATTCAGTGGGAAAGGTATATCCTTAACTTGAATTTGGAAATAAGTAAAAAGCAAGAAAATACACTAAATATATCCTTCTTGAAGGACTTAGAGGGGTGAACCTACTCTGAAAAGGATAGCTTTTGGACTTGTTCTATCATCATTTGGAAAAGAAAAAACAAGAGCCACTGATTTTGCAAATATACACAGATGGGGAAAAAAATTACAAAAATTATCTGTCAAGATCAGAGCACAGCATGTTTATTCCAAGGCATGAAGCAAATTTTTCTTCAGAGGCTTCAGCAGCAGCGTTTGAAACATTTCACTGGCTTGGTTTGGGCGTTTGCTTTGCTTCTGAAGAAGCTCAGCTATCAGTTCTGTAGTTTCCTCTTGATTAAAAGCATTAAGTAGGAATAGTGAAAACAAAATTACAGCGATGCAGCACGATGGACATTGATGTAACAGGAATAACAGTGCTACTTCTGCAAAAAAGTTCAGCTCTTAGTACTAACTTTCAAGAATTGATGTGTTTTCTCTTTTGAGAGAGGGGGGTCTTCAGAGGATGAGGAGGAAGGGAAAGAGTTTAAAAGCCAGACCCTGGTTACCTACAACGTTAATCTTTCTTTCGACAGGTGAGCAAAAGACATTCCTTCTGGAAAAAGGGGGAGCCAGTTTAGCATCAAAGGGTATGACCTGCTTTCATGAACAACTGGAAATTTCACCTTCCAAATCTCTTGATATCAAAGCATCCTACAGTGCTGAGTACAGCCTTGATTTCTCCCTTTGACATCTCTCTGAAACACTGAGCATTTTGCTATGAATACCAAGTTTCCAGTTTGAGAAGAGAGAGTCATTCAGTTGAGTGGGATGTGCAGAGCAAACATTCTGGGAAGCTCTTTGGACCAAATTTCTAATCTGAAAGTGCCTGTAATTGAGGGAGTAGGGTTTAATGTCCCTGGAAGTCCCTTCTGAAGTCTCTTTTTCGTATTAACCTGTTATTTGTTATCAGCAGCTTGTACAGAAAGCTGACTTCAGTGGTGTTATGTTGATTCAGACCATTTGGCCCAAAATAAAAGAAAGACTTTGCAAGTAATTATGTCGTTTGGAGGTGGTTTGAGTGTAAATTCCAGGGTTATGGATTCTTCCAGGCTTCAAGGAAATGGAAAAAAAAAAAATAAAAAAAGAGAGAGAGAGAAAGTAAATGGACCTTTATGTCCCAAGTATTTATACTCAAAAAATGCTAATAGACAATGTTTGGTACTTAACTGCATACCACATAGTTTTAGTATAATTTATATAAGTATACTTGTGTTTATTATTGAGAAATTCTGAACACAAATTGAAGAGAAGCCTGATTTTCAAAAGTATCCACGATGTTTCATTATTATCTGACCAGCTCCTCCAAGGTCCACTTCCTCAGTTCATTCTCCAGCCTGTAAACCATCTCATAACTTGGCTGAAAAGCTGGTCCCCTCCAGCTCCTGCCTCTAAAGCGGGATGCTGTATCTTTCTGCGTCATATATAATCCTTTATTTTCAAATTTGTTTTCTGCTTCTCATGCAATTTTAAATTCATTCATTTACTATGAACACTGCAAAGGCAGCAGTTTTGCAATATTTTGTGATGCTGGGTCTGAATGCACTGCCTTTCCAAATGTTCTGTTGATGCCACCACATGTATTATCTATAAAATCAGCTCCAGGTGTTTGGCCTGCTGCACTTCTTGTGAGAGACAATACATAAACAGTTTACACTGATAACATATTTTCCATCAAGAGTTGTAAGTTATCACATAAACTTTTCCTTGGTGGTGAGGTTTTGCTTTGCATTTCCTGTAAAACTTGGGTTAACCATTAATTACCTGTAGAGCAATCAGTGCTTCTGACTGACAGTTTAGTGTTCAAAACACACTGCCTTTTTTTTTTTTTTNAGCTCCAGAAGGATTAACCCCCCCCGTTTTTTTTTTTTTTTTTTTAAGACTTTATCAATAATTCATTAAGTAGCCAAAATTCCAATTCCTGAAAGATGGTGGCTTCCTGTATAATTTCCCACAGGGTCCTTCCAGGCTAGCTTCCTTGTTTGCATCCTTGCTGAGCTCTGGTTGTCCTGAGGGTAATGCAATATATGGCTACATCGATACCAGCAAACCAAGCAGTGCCAGGACTCAGTCCCTGGCCCAGAGGACCAAAAGCCCAGACTGCCAAGGTCAATATTATTAAACATGCAGTTTCCAAACATGTAGCAGCACTGAAAGTGCTGAGTGAGAGCTCTGCCCTGGACCTGATCCGATCGGTGGTGCTCAGTCGGGGCCAAAAGCTGCGAGGAACTATCTGTCAGTTTTACAGGTAAGTCCCATGCCCAGGTCTGTACCCTTTTCAATTTACGAGCAGGGGCATTGCCAGTAAATCAAAGGAATTTTAGCAGGACTGAACAGAGATTTACCATTCACGTCTTAGCCAAACACATTGGATTAACTCGTTTTAAAGATTTTTAAACCATTGGCTGTCCAGAGAATGGGGTGGAAACAGGTTAACGACAGAAGTTTTGAACAAGTTAAATAAATGTGTATAGGGTGCACTTTCACAAGAGGTGGGGTGAACACAGGAGCTGGATATAAAACTCCTCTAATGCTATTCCTTTCTATGGGGATGTGTACTTTTTTGTTTCCATTAATTATTTCCCCTGTGAGTTTTTAGTCTCTGCTACTGAAATATTTCAATAAAAGTTAAATTAAAAAAGGATTGCAGGGAGAGCTATTAAGAATTGGAATTTTCACTGTCTCAGTGTAAGGATTTAGCTGTTTTCTTGGCTCTCTTCTCACTTTCGTTGGTTATAGAAACTTTAAATGCCCACCCAGTAAGACATGTTACATTATTAACCACCTGAGTACAGAAAATACAGATTCACTCAAATAATGCATGCCAGCCAGCTGTCCAAAACAGCAAAGCAGTTACCTCATCAGTTACTTACAAAGGGATTGAGAATTTGAGAGCAAGACTACGGTCCAGTGAATAAAGGAGAAAACAACAAATAATCAAACCTAGACTCTCTTTCAGTCTCTGCCTCTGACTCACTGTGAGATTTCAGATAAGTCCCTTAACCTCTCTACCCTTCAGTTCCTTCATCTATAAATAATAATAACACATTCTTTGTAAAGTATGTGGAAATGCATGGGTAAAAAGCATGTTTGCACAATCACCATAGCAGTTACTGATTGAATACAATACCACTGGACCCTTGTAGTACTGCAACATTTACTTTCTTCCATGAACACTACAAACAAAACCAAAGTTCACAAGCCAGTTTGAACAAGAAAATGGAAACAACCCAGGAATCTGCACACAGCTGGTTTTCTTCCAACATACATAGTATGTTGATAAAAGCTGATAAATTTTCAGATGCAGTCATTAGCTTGTATTCCAAAACTTCCTCCTTTCAGTGCCTTTCCCACCACATGTTCCTTATGGTAGAAATGTAAAGTAGATAATATTTACTGTGAAAAAAATGTAAATAAAGCATCCTGTCCTATTAAGAACTAGGATACTTAGCTTCCAGTACTCTGCAGCTTGCAGGTTTAACACTCTATATCAAGTTGGATAAAAACAGCTTTTAGATGAAAATGGATTAAAATAATCTGCCATAGAAATAAAGATCTTCCTGAGATTTTATTTTTTTTTAAATAGAAATTAGACATTAAGACCCCAAAAGAAACCAGACAGCTTGGCAGTGAAGGCACTCTGTTTTGAGAAAAAAAGGTTCTAATCCCACCACTACACGCCTCCCTCTTTTTAAGTTTGAGAAAGAATTTGAATTTGGGCCACGCATGTTCCTGATCAGTGCTTGGGCCATGAAGCAGCTGATAATTTGGAGGTTGGTTAGTCATTGGCTCAAGCAGAAATTCCAACCAGAATATAATTGTTTTGTCAAACATGATAGGCACTTGCAAATAAAAAGAATTCTTAAATAATCAGTCCTTTCTGATGATGAAAATCTAACTTTCATTTGAAAGCCTCTTGACTGTCTTTAATCAATCAGTATGGTTAATCCTCACACCATCAAAGGAGCAATGTATTCACTGACAACCAGGTTTTTTTGTGAATGTTTTCATATATGGACCTACTAGTAAAAAAGAGGAGGGGAAAATATTTGTAACTTTGTATCAAGTTTTATTTGGCTGATATTTTCTGAAAAGGTTAAACATTATTTATTAAAATAATTTCAGCATGAAACAGTCAGTCTTTCATATTGAACTGGTTCCATTTGTAAATATACTTAATTTTTTTTAACTGTCAAAAATTTATCCAAAGAAAATATTCTGTTGGATCAAGAGGAACAAACACAAAATAAAGAGTAAAAAGTAAGTCTATTTCACCAGCAAAACTGAAATCTTTTCTTTTTGAACTCATGAGAAGTCATATTCCTTTTTTTGTTCTTTCAGAGACCCCAAAATTCATTTATTCATACAGCTTTATGTCCCACATATTTATTTCCTTTAGAAGATATCTCTGTCTTTTCCAGATTTGGAGGGTTGTCTTCCATTTTCCCTTTTTTCTTCAATATGACTTATCTCATCTACAATCACAAATGTAACTATCATCCTCCTGCAGACTATTCAAAGATCTACCTTAATTCTGTAGACCTTACGCAATTACAAATACAATCTTGTCTATCTGATCTAATAAGTGGCTTCATATCAAGCTTAACACAGCTATAAAAGATCCATCAACATTTTTCTTCATACCTTCATCACTACATTATCCCTCAACAGCCGTATTTACTGTCATCCTGCTCTATCTTATGTTGGGTATAAATAGAGCATCATCTTCAAAGTGAACATCTTTAGTCCTGACATTGACATGATTGCTACATGTTGCAGCTTCTTTCTGCATAATATATTTAACTATGGAGAGGCAAACCTCCCATCTCCAAGCTCCCACCAAAGTTCAAATACTGCAGACTTTTCCTGTAGCTTTTATCCTATGACTGGTTAGTAATCGTTCTTAGTGATCATTTCTCCTGATTCGCACATCTCTCTGAATTACTTTCTCAGCTCTGCCATCTACTGTATTGTAGCACATCAGGTATTTACTCTCTCTACAGGCTCTTCACAACTTAGTTCAATCCTCACAATTGTCTCATATCCAGTTTCAAGAAGTTAACTCCAATCAGCCTATGGATAGCTTCCATTTTCAAACATACTTTTTTTTCCATTAAGTTTTTCCTTCTCAGGAAGGTTTTACTGAATCATCCAAGAAACTCCTTCATTATTCTCCTCCAGATTTCTCCTAAAGTCATTCCTTTGATGTGTCACTAGGTTGTTGATGCACTAAAACCACAATCTATCATGCTGAATAACACTTGTGTGGTGATTAATTTTAGCTTTACTTGGCATCCCTGGTATTCTGCAAAGATAATAAGGTGACAAAGATAAGCCAGGTTCATGTTCACAATAAATAAATCAACAAATCCACACCCACCTGTGTATACTTTTGTATAACTGGTGGCAGAACATACAGGAGGCTAACAGGAGGCAGAAATAATCTTTAACTTTCAATTACAAAATTGCATTCCAAATTTGACAGAGGGCTATTGATAACCGTACATGCATACTTGGTTGGCTTCTTTTCCCAGCCTTGTAAAGCAACACCAGAAGACGCCAGGCTATCGATGTTCAATTATTAGCATTCTCTGGGAGACTCCGAGGACAAAAGTGGTGTCACAATTGGTTTAGGGCTCCGTAACACTCTGCATGTTCATGCTATTAGGGAGATGTCTTTGAGAAGAAAGTATTGCAGCATGCAGCAAATTCTAAAACCATCCAACAAAGGTGGGTTAATTTTCTATGTGCTTCTTTTACAGAAGACACCTGTAACAGTGGCCAAAAGAGGCAGCATGATTCAGCTCCAGCACGTGGATGTGACTAAGGTGAGATGTCAATTTTGTAGTACCTTCCTTTCCTGTAAGCAGTATATATTCCTTATTGTTCCCTCTGAGTCTATATCAGAGCTAGCCTTCAGCAACAGAGCAATGGAATCAACTGTAAAGTAAGAAAAATATAAAACAACAACTACAAAAATTGTTTTCCATTCATCTGAAAACATGTTGGCAGAAAAGCAGCATTGCTTCAGCAGACGGGGCCTCCAAGAGGGTTCGAGATAGCTGGCAAAAACTATGGATAAGGGCTGCCAAAAAAAACCACAATAGTGGACAATAAATTTCAAAGTGTCAACCAGATCATAGGCAAATCAACAGAAATTGGAGAATTTATTAAGATTAATCAATCCAACTGTGAGCTGAGTGGATCACAGTGCTTACCTTCTGTGTGAGAAGGACAAAAAAAGGTAAACTGCTTTGCCAGCCATGTAGTAATCTTGAGATGTAAAGTCAAAGTAATAACAGACAAAAAAAAATGTTGGATTTTGATGATGCAACAAATTACTTAAAAAGGATTATTATAGCACTATCTGACAAAGCTTATCAATGTTTATAAATGTATCCCATCTGTAAGTTAGATCCATCAACACAATCTCTATAATTTTCCATCAACATTCTCCAGAAATATAGGAAATTCTTTCCATAGTTATTAATTAAAAAAGACCAATCAATGACAAAACTGGGAAGATAATGATATCTTTCCAAACTGCTAGTAAATCATCTGATGGTGACAACACAGTAAATAAATAAATACATAAATAAATACCAGAGCAAAACAAAAGACACCAAAAAATCTATACCACACCCGAAAGTTAAATCCATGTTGCAGATATTTACTTTGGAAAAAGCCAGGAAAAATTCTTCAGCAAAACCTAAAGGCAGCAAACTTTTGCATTAGAAAATGCAAGGACATATTCCTTCCAAATAGCATTAATCCAGAAATCTGCCTTTGTGGCCAAGAAGGTCAGTGTTATCCAATAGCCAATATTATGGTGCATGAAGAAGAGTGTGGCCAGCAGGTCGAGGGAGGTTATCCTTCCCCTCTACTCTGCCCTGGTGAGGCCACATCTGGAATATTGTGTCCAGTTCTGAGCTCCCCAGTTCAAAAAAGAGGGAACTACTGGAAAGAGCCCAGCGGAGGGCTACAAGGATGATGAGGGGACTGGAGCACCTCTTGTATGAGGAAAGGCTGAGGGAGCTGGGTCTGTTTAGTCTGGAGAAGACTGAGAAGGGATCTTATTAATGCCTACAAATATGTAAAGAGTGGATGTCTAGAGGAAGGGGCCAGACTCTTCTCTGTGGTGCCCAGTGACAGGACATGGGGCAATGGACACAAACCTTCTTTACTTTGAGGATGACCAAGCACTGGAACAGGCTGCCCAGGGATGTTGTGGAGTCTCCTTCTCTGGAGATATTCAAAACCTGCCTGGACGCCATCCTGTTCTAAGTGATCCTGCTCTAGCAGAGGGGTTGGACTAGATGATCTCCGGAGGTGCCTTCCAACCCCTGCCAATCTGTGAATCTGTGACCTTCTTTTGCACCCCCAGCCTCCTTGCTGATGGGGTGATATTGGAAGCAGAAAAGGCCTTGATGCCTTGAGCAGTAAGCACTGCTCAGCAATAATACATCTCTGTATCAACACTGTTTTCAGCACAAATCCAAAACATAGCCCCATGCTAGCTACTATGAAGAAAATTAACTCTATTGCAGCAAAAACCAGCACAGAAATCAATATGGCTTAGCTTTCTCAAGCATACATATTTTTTCATACCTAACTTTGCATCATTCATCTACCAGCTAAATCTTACCCCAATCACAGCCAATGCAAATATTTAACTGACATCAAAATAGTAATAATCTTCTTGAACTCAGGCGGCCAAGGGCAGTTATTGTGGGATATCCACAATGCATACCTGAGGAGGGGGAAAGCAAGGCAATTTAAACAAATTAGAAGCTAAGGAGAAGTGGAATGTCACCATAACAGAGATTCCTTCACATTCTCGTAAGGTCTCATAACACAGCTGCCTTGTGTAATGGTAACATGTACCTGCACTTACTTGAAACATCATTGCCTCATATAAAGTCCACAAATCCATTACAATAGGTACTTGTGCCTGTTTGCAGCTGGAGGGCAAAAATCACATTTGTCAGTCACAAGCAGCAACAAAATGACCACTCTGGGCAATTCACCAGGTAAAACAAATCTCCATAGCCAGAATAATTTGGTTTTGCTTTCCTACTTTATAGGTTGCATTAAAATATTCCTCAAGCAGAGGAGAGAAAAGGGACGATTTCCCCCACAGAGGAACATGCAAAATCTCAAATTGCAACAAATCTTTGGATGTCAACTAGTTTTTCTCTTCTGATCCTGTGATGAGCTGTGCTGCAGTCCACAGGCAATCAAGGTGAAATTTCCGAGACACACACATGCCTCTGGGCAAGACAGAAGGATCGTCCTTTAAATATGGATGAAAAAATGAAGCCAATTACATTTCTTCCCTTGAAGGTCAATGCAGGGAAATACTGTTGCCAAAAGCAAGTTAGTGACTTGTAATGGCAGGCAAGTAACTGTGAGTTCCACTATGTATGTTCCACCTTTTGTTGTCTAGGTACAGGCTCTTAATGGTCCAGTCCAAGAAGCAAGGAAGATACAAACAGATTCTGATAATTAACAGGTAAAGACAGGTCCTTGCACTTCCAGCTATCTCAAGTAAAGTGTGACTTTCAGGTGACTTCAGACACAGATGTAACTTGCTACCATCCATTCTGACAACATTGGCAAGGACCACAACTTGATATTTCATCATCGCTGAAAAATATTCAGTTATTTTCCCCAAGTTGTTTTGTTTTGTTTTTACCAGAACTGGGGTGCATTGACCAGATTTCTGTGCCTGAAGTTTAGCTCACCTACCTGAAACCAATATTATCCCTGGTATTGGTATAATACAGTATAAAGAAGATATTAAACAATGCAATTTCCAACAACATTGCTCACTTTTGTTAGTGTTACTGATGAGAGCAGAAAGAAGTGCATAACTGCAAAAGAACAGGGAGGCCTCCGTGGGAGTGTGTGAGAGATGTTTGCTTGTTTTGACTTGCCCAAAGCTACCTATGCATTTTGACAACTGAAGGTTTAACTGCCTAGGTTGACCTGCCTCTGAAGGACCTGTTCACTTTTTGCATACATTTTGTCCTCCTAGCAGTCATAAAAGACAGTTTCATTTATCTTCCACAGTGTCATCCAGCTAAACATAGTGCATAGCTCTCAGGTGGAGGTAAGTTGAGGAGGAAGGGGAAGAAAGAGAAGAAGGAAGCAGAGGGAAGAACCCTTGTGTTTTCCCTCTCGTCTCCTGAGCCAACTGGAGATGAAAGAAACTTGAAAATGGTGAAGTGTGAAAAACCTGTACAGGAAACTGGGAAAAACAGCCCAGAAAACATCAGTTCAGTAAGATGTGGCATAGTTAACAGCACCAGAGGGAACCAAATATCTTTAATGCTTTGAAAGCATAAGAAGGAGTCTGTCCATCCCCAGGAAGCACAAAGAGAGATTTACAACTACAGGTCATCTGAGGAAAACAGAGAACTCAAATGTATTTGTACAGGAGTTACTACATTGTAAATAGTCTATCCTGTAGGTCTGGCATATTTATATGTGAATGCATTTGAATTTCAAAACTTTACATTTGACAGGTGCTTTTTCTAAGGAATAAGAAATTGGTTACTCATCAGTGGGTGTACACAAGTTTGTCGCTGTGCCTTGAGGACTCACCACATATCTGTGGTTTGGCCTTTTTTATGCTGATCTGCCATGCTGCTTACCAGCAAAAGAAGTTCTAGAGGTTAATCAGCAAGCTGCACTCCATGCCTGTGAACAACAGATTTTTATTTAGTCATTCATTCTGGTGATATAATTCAACAGAATAAATTCAACTAGATTCTGGGATATATTCACATATATACTATTATATGTTCATATATATATATATATAGTGGCTAGTGCTTCTTCCTATCCCAAAGGAGTTTAAGTTAAGGTCTTCCTTTATCTAAATGGCCTTTCTCACAGTCTTTTCGGGGTGGTGGGGAAATCTGCCTTCTCTTTCTTTACTGAATAGTGTCCAAATGACCCGGAGTCATATGATGACTCAGGGAGCTATGTTATGTCTCTGCCTTGTGAACTTTTCTTTCCCTCTGCAAGAAAAGATCTGAGACAATCAAGGAGCTGGCCACAATGTCCTCTGTATTGCCTCCATAACATGGCAAGATGCATCCTCTAACTTTTAAATCCCCTCAATGTGTCTCAGTAAATGGATACACATGACCTGTGGCTGTCTACATTCAGCAGTCAGATTAGACTTGTCTCCTCAGAAGAAGCGAGTACAGAAAATTGATCAGCTTCATTTGGACTTGACTCTAACAGGGGCACTTGAGAGTGAAAAATACTGCAAACATCATCTATCAATGCAAAGGATCAAGATCTGGATTACAAAGTTGGAAACAAGATGGCAAAAGGTAAGAAAAACTAGTAGAGTGCAGTGCAGTTCTTGGGTTAAATTTGACCAATGCAGTTCCTCCTTAGCTAGCCAGGTAACTCATGAGGCAATCTAAGATGAGTCTGCACCACCTAGTCATATTCTGTCTTTCAAGTGCTACTACACATAGCTGAACCCAATTCATATCCCAAAAAAACCACATATTCAAGACTTTCTCTTTAAAGTTTTGAAGCTTTTCTTGCATGACTGTCTGCTTTTCCCACCTAACCTTCCATAGGAAAAAAACTAGACTACAACTCCTTGAGCCTAAGGACACCAAAATAACTTTCAGTCTAGGCTCACTGGGAACAGCAACACCTTTTGCATGATCATATCTCATCAGTCTGCCAATTTCCCTTTTTTTCCCCTGTTCCAACTGTGAAGCAAGTTGACTAGATGGCTGGCAAACCAGATAAGGTAACGTTCCTTATAATAAAACTCCTTCTTTGCAACAGGAAAAAATGACATAAAAGGTATAGACTGCCAGGCATCTGGGTAAAGATTACTGCATAGTGTGAACACTCAAACAGGATGACCCAGGCTTGTAATTTTACTTCTGGCACTTCAGGATTTTTCAGTGGTTAGCCTTCCAACCTTAATTCTTTTTT
>VXBL01008796.1:1169469-1275922 GCA_013400195.1 Aramus guarauna
TTTCTTTCTTTCTTTTTTTTTTAATTGCTCTTTTGTGTGGGAGAAATAGTAGAAAAAACAACTCACAGAAAATGTCAAAATTGAGAGATACTGCAATTACAGTCTACACACACTGGTGCAGGAATTGCAGATTCCAAAAGGATATGTCTTGATAAGAAATTGCACAAATATGTATATTATCTTGATGCGATTCTGTGCCTTTCTCCCTCTAGGAGATGGTACCAATCTTGAAGATTAACTGCTACTCATTCAGCTACATCCTCAAAGGGATTGTGGTTCTCTTCATAAATGATTCAGGCAGCAACAGTATACAAACTTAACTCCTCAATGAAGAAGGAGCAGCTACCTGATCATTCGATATAGATGAATGCATCTTGCTCCCTGCTACTCAGTAGTGCTTGTGGTAACCAGACAGGGGCTAGGAGATAGGTCTGCCAAGTGACTGCTGCAATAAGGTTATGCAGAAGTGACAAGGAAAACAGCACGGGGAAGACTGAGATGGCAAGGGACCATAACCCAAGAGGGGTAAGGATGACTTGCTGCTGGGCTCTGAAGGAGAACAGAATGATCTGCTGACAGCAGAAAGAAAGCCTAAGATTTACACCAGAACTAGGAAAAGGTAGTGACTATGGGGTTCGTTGTAAGAATTGACAAGTCTGTCACTCGAAGTGTTGCAGCCAAGGAAGATGTATGATATCTGCCATGAGCAAAAGGCATGAGATATGTGCCTGAGGCAAGAATGAATACTGATAGGAAGTGGAGGCGAGGAAAACACAGAAAAAACTCACCTAGTTGCCCTTCACATTGGAACAAATGGTCCTGCCAGATCCCTGTTGAAACAAAATCCAGAATAGCTCTGCACACTAGAAATAAGGCTCAAAGCAAGATGATCTGTATGATAACTATCTCTGTCCCTAACGACGAGAGGGCATAGGACTGACAAGAAAGTGAGGATTAACAGATGAATTAATATAATATCCTATTTGCACTGAAGAAGATTTGAGATGTGTAATCCTTGATAGTAATGAATGGGAAACAGTCTCTTGGCACATGGATTTCTTCACCAACCACAAGACCTGGCTAACTTACATACCACTGTCAAGGTTCATGTGATTTAAAGTAAATAAAATGGGGAGAAGAACTTTTAAGAGAGAGCTTTGAAATTCATGCAGTCTGTCAACACATAAGAAGAGGAAAGCATAACAGATGTGGAAACACTATGGATTAATTAATGCCTGGGAGCAGAAGAAGGAAAAACAAGACAAGAGAAAAATACACACACTGAAGGAAGTGGTTGAGTCAGCAAGGCAAAGTAGTTAATATGATATAATCAGAAAAGGAAGATATGAAGTCAGGAGAGATACAAGTGCCTGAAGTCTACACATAAAAGCAAATGGAGGCACTAGAATTTGATAAAGGACATGCAAGCAAATAACGTAAGACTCACAAAACCACAAGTATTGGTCAAAATTAACTTTACTATATTAAAGTGTTTCTGGTTCTCCAGAAACATGGGAGTAAAACCAAATATGGACACAGATAATGCAAATAGATTGCAGTAAGTAGTGGAGAAACAGGAAGGGTTGATCAGGATAAAACATAATCCATGAGTCAAAGAGGAGAGAAAAAATTAAACTTAACTGTATAATTAGTCAATCAGGTAAATGGTCTGGCTGAAATGCAGATCCAGCTATTACTATAAAAAGCTAAGAGAAAGCACAGGAAAAAAAAAAACCTCTTATCTGTGAGGAACGTTTCAGATACAAAAGGGCATTTTTGCTGCAGTGAGAATATGGTTTGGCAGTATCAGAGTGGATCAAGTAGTTGTTTGCATATCAGATGCAATAGTGGTTTGATGCTCCTGGGAGTTTGAACAGACATGCAAAACTGCTAGGAGTAGTCCAACAGAATTACTAAGTAGTCCATATAGGCAACACAGGGAAAAGCAAGGAGAGATGGTCTGGGAGCAGAATTCAGACCACCACAGAGGAAACTGAAGACTAGGACCCCTTAATATCAGGACCAATGACAAGACTGTTATCATATTCAGTGCCAGAGGTAAAATAGCTGTATGTGGAAACTGTGTAAAGATTCTTTAGGACCTGAGGAAACCTCTGCAATTGAAGATTTCCACAAGGAAAGAATTTTAACTAAACTTAAATGTGAAAGATTAGGAGGACTTTTCAACCAGGGAATTGCAGAAGAGAGAATAGTTTGAGGTCATGCATCTTCTCAGATGGAGTCGCAAGAGCTCTATACCCTTAAGAAAAAAGAAAAACCAGGAAAACTGAAACTGGAAGCATTAGTAAATAGTTAGATTATTCAAAAAAAGCTACAACAAACCTAGATGTTTCTACACAGATAAGTAAGAAACAAGATCGTAGAGCCAGAACACCTAGCTTAAAATAAGGATACAGTAGTCATGTTGGAAACATAGAGGAAAAACAATCAGTGGAACACTATTCCATTGGGATGTGAAGTATGTGGCAAACTACTGGATAAGTAAACGTAACTATACATTATAAAGCCTTAATATGAAGTTCAGGTTAACAGAATATCTATGCCTACAGTATGGTAGAATCCCTATGGACTGATATTTTAGACTACGAGGAGTTCAGTAACAGGGCTATGCTGACTGGCTGGTCATGGTAGCAATAGTAACCAACATACTGAAAAAGATTTGTGATGTGGTGAAGGCAGGAGACACAGCAATAAAAGGCACCTATCCAGTCTTCCTAAAGAAATTGTTAGCATAAATGTCATGTTAGGGTTGATGACATAGTATATTCTTATATATATTTTAATGCTTAATGGTTCAGACACTCAAGGAACCCCCAACAAGAAGAATAATGTTCACTTATTTGACCAGCACACACAAACCAAGTTCAAAATACAGTAGAACCCGCTGACCTTCACAAGATCTGTCAGCATCCAGGTTGAAACAGAAAAAACAAAGCCATATGCTACACTTGTGTTTAACTTGAGATGGCTTAACTGACTTTCTTATACTGGTGGAGTTTTCTAGCTCACAAGCCTAGGGCAAAGTAATTCTGGCTTTAAAATGTTTATTTGCATTATTCCTAAAATTAAGAATTGAAGCTTTTTATGAAGTTAGTATATCAGTATTAGCTACCAGCATACAGGAAAAACACTCTTATGAGTTCCTAGCTGTATCTTCTGTAGGAATAAAAAGAAAGAGCATGAACACTAATGAAATCCTGCATCAGAGCTTGTTTGAACAGCTAAACCAAGAATAAATCACAGTGGCCAAAGAACAACACAGTAAAGAGTTCTGCTACATGTTATATCAAACAGAAATCTGTCAAAGGAGGAGGTGTAATTAGTCATTAAATTGAAAGTGTGTAAGGTCTGATCTGACCAGCTAATATTATAAACCAGATATCTTACATCTAGCAGTTTATACTCCAAGTAAAATGTCAGTTATGTTTTAAACACTTTAGTGCCCAATCTTGATTTTAAGCCTGCAGAACAGACAATCCAGCACTTCCCAAGATCATATTTCACAGTTTAATCATCCTTACTCCTAATGATTTGCACTTTATTTTCAGCTGGAATGTGTCTAGTTTTGGCATCCAGCTGTTGGTTCTTGTTATGCAGCTCCCTGCTAGATTAAAGAGCTCTGCGGTACCCAGTAACTTCTTCCTGTGAAAACACTTATCCATATTGATCACATTACATTTAAATCATTTTTGGATAAAACAAACCATATTGTGCTCTCTCTGCCTTTCATTCTTAACTATCCTCAGCCCTCATACTGTTTCCGTGGATTTCTTCTGTGTTCTCAGTCTTTCAGTGTGCTTCTTTAAATATAAATTCATCTAATTTTAGCTGTCTACAAACAGGGCGTCTACCCTAGGCAAGTCTGCAAGGTCCCTCTATAGGACACAGAGGACAGAAAGCAACTCCAGAGAGCAATTCATCCTCATCTCTTAGACACCTCTCTCAGGATCAGATAAAGATAGTTTGGATGTAACTCTCTCTCCATGGACTACAGAAGGAATCTAGACCACCTGGCCAGAGTGTGCACCCAGTGTTCAGAAGACTGAATTTCAGTTAAATCAATTCTACTTGATATTTAAACTCTGGTATCAATTGTTTTCAGCATTTTAGCATGTACCTCACCAGGACTGCATATGCCAAGTTACCTCACTGCTCTTGCCTATACACACTTGCACATCTGTGCCTCTGTTGCTTTGTAACAGAGAAGCTCATTTTGGTTTCCTTCATAGTCTATGACCTCTATGTACTTTTTTAGGAACCCTCTTCCAGATTGAAATTTTGTACTCCTTCCGTAATCTCTATTGCGACCTAACATCTCCTGGAAAAATAAAGATCACTCTGCAAGCTGTGTCACAATTCCCATGATAATTTATCATGATCCAAATACTCTCACATCTCAGCTGCTCCTATTTAACTTCCTGTTTTGGACCTTCAATGAAACAATAATGAGCTTTACAGGTAAGTGACATGTATGAGATTACAGAGAGAGAAATAACAGTTATTGTAGATACCTTTATCCCTAAATCTTTGAATTTTCAAGATCCCAGCATAATTAGGCAGCAAGGTGTTATGAAAAACTGACTGCTGTGATAGAAATTGAGGGAAATCTTACCATAACAGCTTAGAGATGTTCAAAAGCACTATGAAATACAACAGAACTAGATCGTTGAACTAGTGAC
This sequence comes from Aramus guarauna, assembly GCA_013400195.1. Lineage (NCBI taxonomy): Eukaryota > Metazoa > Chordata > Aves > Gruiformes > Aramidae > Aramus > Aramus guarauna. The sequence goes on from VXBL01008796.1 coordinate 1,174,170, forward strand.
CTTACAAACCATGAGCCACCTTCAATACATTGCAATCATTCTACGACTGCAAATAAGCTTTCTTTCAATTGTTTTTATGTATTACATAGGAGAGCATAAAGAATTGTTCCGCAATTGGAAAAAAATATCCAAACAAAAGTGGCCTTTATGTGTCATGTATTATGTGAAAATAAATCTGTATGTTTACTATGTTCTATACAAGAAAACTTAAGGACAACAAAAGTGAGTGAAAGAAGACAGAGAAAAACAAGCTATAAGAAGTGAAACAGCAATCTATACTAGAGCTTGCAAGACAGAAAACAAGGTAAGCAAAGCTACATTCTCTGTGAGCAGCCATTATCATGACTGCACCCAGAAGCACACCCCTTTGTACATGCAGGAGACAGTATCAGTGCTGCACATGCTGAGTTTTTATAGTCCTCAGTTACACAGAGTATTTCTTTGAGAAGAGATCACACAGGCCCATTAGGAGGAGGAGGCTGATGTTCCTCCCCAGGGCAGCTAGTGAGCAGAAAGAGGTTCCAGAGGCACAGGAGGTGGCACGGGGCAAAAACTACATCTTGGGCAAAACTGGGCAGCAAGGAGGAGCTGGGAGCAGCCAGGCAGGCTGGGAGGGACGTGCAGGATCTGAGTAGTGGTGCTGCAATGCAAAAGTGCTGAGATAGTTGAAGCCAAGTGTAGAAGCAGAGTCACCTGCAAAAAGAAAGTGGGCAGGGGAAGAGCTCTTTATGAGTTCTGTTTCCTCCTGTTCCACTTTCTCTAGTCAGTTTGCATTTTATGTATTTAAAAAATAGTCATTTTTTTAGCTTTTCAGTCAGACAATATGGGAGTTTGGGAAGCTGAGCTTTGAATTTGCTGGTCTTTGGCAGATGTTCACTCAGGTAGATGATAGATCTGCACTTCAATGTCCTGGACACCTCATGGCCTAGCCACGCTGCAGAAGTATTAGTGCAACCCCTATCCCGTTCTTACCTCTGAAACAAGCTCTAGAAATCAGCCCAAGACTTGCATCTAACTGCTCTGTGCACAAGGAGAGAAGAGAGCTGCCACATCTTCGTACTTTCCTCTCGCGCAGTAAGATTAATTGGGTGCTTGCAAGAATCCATCCCATTCCCCACCCATACCACTCTAAATAACTCTCGGCTTTGGTGAAGGGAGGCAGCTCTGGTCAGTAACGGCCCTTAAAATGGCAGCACTAGCACATCCAAGGAGCAGCACATGGGTAGGAATGAGAAGCAAGAGACAGCAGGAACTCCAATAACCATCCTTCATCTTTGGCAAAAAAGATTGCAAAACCATGCCGTGAAGTAGAACAGTTGAGAGCATTTTGACAATCCTGGGCTGAATCTAAGGAGTTAGAGGAAGCCCTTTCTTCCCAGAGTTATGGTCACAGATAATCACACCACTAGTATGCCTAAGCAAGAGCACTGGTGTTCATGTAGTAAAATGCAGATAAGGAACAGGTAAGACATCCAAATAACATGTGTTTTTCCCTGTGAGAAAGAAAAACAAAAAAAAATCCATACAAACCTGAAAGAGAACAGCAAGTTTTAAAAATTATATTATTTAGTCTAGAACTATAAATGGAAACGTCTTCATCACAAGGGGGTTGCTGAGCCCTGCAACAACTCAGTCACACTAGTATAGGGTGAACACACATAGTATTTTTGATGAGTCAACAGCCCATTAGCCTCTCATGGTCACCTTGCCCCTAGCATTAGAAAGAAGACATTTATTTCCATATGCCTTTCAAGTAAAACAAGTCTAAAAGTATTCCTCAACATCCGTTTTGTAAGATATTCAAATTCAGTGAGTAACTTAAAATGTTGCAATTTATTTTTCTGAATGACCAATTTGAAATGAATTGACTGGTTTGAAATTAATTCAACTGATTTGAATTAATCTATTGCTTGCAAGATAGAAAAACAATGGCTTTGCAGTGCAAATTATTTTTTATAGCTAATTTTGCTGATTGTTTTTAATGGAAAACAGCAATTTTGATCTAAAAAATAGAAGTTTGTCTATATTTCAAATATATATATATATACATATAAATATATTTAAAAAAAAAAAAAAAGAAAATTAGGTAGCTATTTCTTTCTCCCTGGGCCAACAATCATGGGAGTGATACTCATCTTAGGGGAAGAAGCATAACACTGCAGTAACGCTGACTGATCCAAGACAAGTAAGTGTTTATAGCCTTCCAAAGAAGTTCAAATCAATCTCCACCTTGGATATTGCTGCAATGCAGACTGGGGAGTGGGAAGAGAACATGGGCTCTCACTGGGGAGCTCTAAAGGTGGATGTGGTGAATCCTCCAGAGAGACAGAGATTACAAGTTTACCGTTTTAACATTAAAACAGAAACAGCTGAAATGTGTTGATTATGCTGTGGTAGTGCAGCACCTGGCAAGGTGCCTTTCTTTGAGAACAAGTTAATTCTTGTATTTGGCAAAAAGGATGCTAATTCCCTTCAGAAAACACTTCTTCCTTTCTTCCCTCCTTTCATTCACAAAGCCTTAATAGTGAATGAAGAATGCCAGATTTAAAACTATCTAAAGTCTATTATCCACTACATTAACTTTTATCAAGTTATTAAAACAAACTCTTCATAAAGGTGCTGTATTTCTACTAAGGTTGTAAAGACAGACGAAGTGAAATCCTTCAATCCCCTTGCAATATAAAAGTATTCATCAAATGAAGCATCAACAAAACTGTACTTTATAGGTATGCCTGTGCTTATTTTAGCAGCATCTCCCTCTTGCCCATAATAATCTTCCTTAAACTAAAATAATGATGTTCCAGCAGCACAGAGTAAAGATTTGCTAACGTTTCTTTTGTCTTTTTTTAAGTTGCAATCTTTGCTGTCTGCTTTGCATTTCATTGTAGGTTATTATGGCATGGGAGTGAAACTTGTCAGTTGTCAACTTCACGGTGTCAGCAGCCTGGAAATGCTCATGCTGCTAACTAGCAATTACTCACACGTCAGTGTTAGATCTGAGCAAGCACAGCCGTCTTTGCAAAGCCTTCAGAACTTCAGTTTCAGCTCCCGGTACACGCTATTAATGACAAACTACAAATCAGGGAAAGAAATGCTTTTTCAAATGCAGGCATTCAGCCTGGGACATTACCATTCGCTTTACTATAGCTCCAATCAAGGAACTCGGGAATGTGCTGATTTACATGGGACCCTACTGGCATTGCCGAGATGCCAGATGGTACTTGGCCAATCACAAAATCAAAATGTGATTTTTCGAAGAAATGTCGTGCGCTGTACGGGTGCTCATACATGATGTTTGTATGCAAATGTATCAGAGATTTCTGCCACTAATGACTAATTGCCAAGTCATTCAACTGTAACTCAAATTGTCACTTTTTTTTCCCAAGGTGAAGGTTTTATTCCTCACAAGAGAGGTAAGTGTTTTTTCCAAATGTATTGACAAAAAGACATACTAGCCTATCTTCTGTTGACAGGAAACTTGCAGGAGATTTGCTGTCATGTACAATATTTTTACATTTTTCTCACAGACTAGTTCTACATTCTGTAACAAATCTTGTTATATTGGTCTCATTTTACATCTTTTTTTCTTTTTGCATTTGAGCAATAGGAACATTGAATTATAAGAGCACCACTGTTGCTAATTTGACTGAAAATACTGGAGTTATCAAAATAGAAATACACTTATGTAGTTTTAGGTTATTGTCAGAAGTTACTATGGCAGCGGGCCAAATTATGTGCAGTTAAATAAACATTTTTTTCGATGATCATAAATTATTTCAATTCACACAACTTTAAATGAAGAATAATATCTGCTATTAAGCTAAGCCATATTATTTCTCCTAAAAGTTGAGAAATTTTTCCTCAAAAACTTTACTCCTTGTTAGTCGCTCTTTCTTTATCATCTCCACAATGTTTTACAGATCATAGTTACCTATCTCCCAGTGGAACAATTTAAAATAAAAGGAAAATTAGATAGGATATAATTTGTAATTTTTTTTCTCCTTCTTGTTCTTTTGATTACTGATTATACAGTCAAGCATGGTAAAATTTGTCATCCATAATCAGATTAGAGTTATTATGAATATTAACAGTCTCCAAGTACTCGAATGTCTACTTTGAGTTAATGAATTAAACCAGGTACTTAGACTGGTTATTTTAATCTGTGTTTTGCCATGACCACTTGAGGATCATGTGACAGAAAGGAAACCTTGAGATATTTCTCAGCCTAGCTTCATATCCTAACAGTCATATCCTCTCTCCTCCAGAGAAAAAAAAATGTTGGGTGAAGAACAGATGTTTGTACTTTCCTGACTTTACACAAGCAGTGGCTAGGCTTGAAAATGTTGTAGAAAGTCCACAATGGTCTCTAAGCAAGATTCAAGCCTGAGGACACCTGATGTTCACCTGGGATAAAAGGCTGTCCAGAAGCTCACTCCACAATGCCATGCATGCATTGTTGCAAAAGACAACTTCAAGGAGTAAGCTCCACTTGGCAGTGCCATCTCTTCTTAATGACGATCACATAAGACTTGGACAGTCATCTGCACATTCTTGGCTAAGAATCCCCTCCTCAACATTCACAATTTAGGAACATATGGGCTCCCTTGTCAGCTTATACTCATGCCCATCTGCTCAGATGGCATGGAGTCTGCCCACAAGTCAGTCAGATGGTTGCTCTAGGGTACACGTGGCATGCAATAATGGGTTTAGTTGAGCAGCCTGCAAAATACTGAAAATGCCTTTTCTGCTGCAGGATGCCTCTCATCTATACTAGCAGTCAAGGATTGGCACCACATGCCTCCTTACACTTGATCAAAGCTGTTTGAATGTATTTGCCAGAAAAGAAAAGGAAGCTATCAGCTGACCAGTCTCATTGATTGCAGGAAACAGGGCTGTCTGAGTAATAGAAACACAAAAAGAAACACTTACTCAAGAAGCACAGTCTTGGCTAATCATGCAGACTTAATGTACAAAGTGGCCCAGAGGAATATACAGAATATACAGAACCACGACTGAGTAATTCAGTGAAGATTAAGGCATAGAATGTAATACGTTAAAAATACCTAGAAACACTACTTCATGTTTTCTTTTGTCTTTCACCGTTACTGCAAAAACATGGGGAACAGGTGTAAATGACAGCAAAAAGGATGATCTAACAGGCACAGTGAACTCCTAGACAATGGTATATCAACCTCACAGCACAGTAGCATTCAGGATGTAGGGACTTACATTTCATATAACAAGTTTGGACTTGGATTTAGATTTTGCTATAGTTGCTCCCTAGAAATACCCTTCAGGCACATTAGTAGTTGACAGGGTCACACACTGAGTTTAGCTTGGGTGGCCCAGGGTATCTAGGAAGCTTCGCATCTTCCAGGATATTGAACACACAGTTAGTTTTCAACACATCTGTGGTAGCATCCCATTGAAGAAAAGCCTTGCTGTCTCCAGTAAGAAGATTTGGCAAGCAGGTAGGAAAAACAGGTGAAGACACAATCTGTTTTCCTATACGTAGCAGTGCAGCACCCCAGCAGATTTTATCAGAAAGGATTTATAAAACAGACTACCGTATACATACATCAGGACCGCATGTCTGGGACAGAAACTGCACATTTGTATCTGAACAGAGATTGGTCCGAACAGAAGTAGGAGAAAATTGTCAACCTTTACTGTAGTTGTTGCTTTTTCATGTAGTTCAAATAGGACAGCCGACCAGGCATATTTTTCTACAAGATAAAAGAATTTCCATGGCTAATATTTTCCACTAGTATTTTCACAAATTAAAAGAGCTTTTTCAGATGGTACTTTTCTGATTCACATTAAAAAATTTCTACAACTGCACACCAATTCATGACAATTGTTTGTTAATCCCACAGGCTAGCATGTTCTGGCAAGGGTAGGCATGCAGGAGGAAGTCTGAGCTGCAGATGAAAAACTCTTCTCAAATTATTCCCATTCTGAAGACCGTTTATCCAAACTACTTTAGGGAATGCCTTCTAGCAATTAATATAATCACAAAAAACACAATGGGTTTGCACCATTCAGTCACCATAAATGGATTAAACTGGTAGTTAATATTGTTTGAAATGTCTAATCAGAAATCCTCTAAAATGCTGTCTTACAGTTCTATTTCAGTAGAGATTAAATTAGGACACAGCTGAACCACTTAATGAAAGTAAAGTCACAAATAAGAACAAACCCAAAGAAAATAATTCTTCAGTGAGCAGTGGTGATTTATCCAAGTCTAATATAATTAATACTACTCAAATAACACAAAGCATTTCACCCAAATATTTGTTTAAATTCTTTGGATTATTCACACCACCACCTGTATTTCCGTTCTATAAACTCCTGAGTAGCAAAGCTTTATCTACAAGTTCAGTGAAAAGTGAATTGCAAAGTCTGCTCTACAATATAAATGAAAGCCAGTTTTAAATTTTGCTCATAAAGTAGTACAAATAAAGAATAAATTCAAGCAAATAAAAAAAAATTTTCAGAAAAAAGTAACTGTGCATTACATGGTATTAACTTCTCTGTCTCTGTGTTTTTCTGAGCTAATTTTCCTGTGTGTTCATTGTTTCTCTTAGCAAATAAGGCACCAAGAGACTGTGTCACAGTACTTGTGATCAGAACTAGAGGTCAACATGATCTTTTCTTAATAGCAAGCTTGAAATAAATCCTACTGATTTATGTTGGTCGTCTTCTCAGGTTTAGAAAGTCATATGAAATTAAAGTGTAAGGAAAATGCTTCAGTGAAAAAGTGTTCATTTTACTTTGCACCTCTTTTCTAGCTCTTTAAAGTATTCCTCTTCAAGAGCAGAAGAAATTATAGCACTATAAAATGCATGAAAGACACAGCTCACTAAATTTGGCCTTGGATCTTAGGCATCTGTAGAACAATGACAAATGAATTTGCTTCTATCATTTATATACTGGAAAAAGAAAGGGAAAAAGAAAGAGAAAAACAAAACAAAACACACAAGCCTTTACTTTTCATGCATAGACCCAACATCAAATGTAGTGATACTCAAGCCACTAGGCCTTATCTTCTAAAGCCTATCATTACCTAGGAGGAGGGATAAAGACACCAAGTCTGAATGTGGTATCATACAATTGACTATGATTCAATACATACTTCATGACAAAAGACGTAATTTAAAACAAGAATCCTGGAGCATATATAAATAAAATTGACCTTAACAAAGCCAAACTCCTCCAAAGAACAGACAAAATTATGATGGATTGTCTACTGAATGCCCAATATTAATAAACTCTTAATTCTCTTTTCTGCATTACTATGTTATGAATAAAAAAGACAAAAGAAGGTACTTTCACATTCTAAAGAGATTTCATTAGGTGAATTACTCTTTTGGACATTCAAGAATGAATGCCATAGGTCAAATAGGGACAAATTCTGGAATATTCTTTTCCTCCTCTTTGCTTGCAATAATTACTGTATGAAATCTTGGGCTTTCCTCTTGCAAACAAGCAAATCCAGTAACAAAGAGGATTTCCTAGAGTTTGTCCTACCATTGAAAACTGAATTTTTGAACAAAATCCTAAAAAATTTCTGGAAGTCCTGCACTTCACCCTTATTAGAGTAGAAATAAAAGTAATATAATTAAATGCCTATTCACCTGTCAATGTTGTAGTTAGTCTGTAAATTGTGGCAAACACAACATCTTGTCCTATTTAGGTCTTTGTACTGTGCCCTTTGTTGTATGCATGTCTGCCCAGGTACCAATTTTTAGAATAGCTGAAAGTTTTAATGAAGAGCTGAAAAAATGGGAGAGGAACATGACTGGCTGCAGTATTCCAGTGACAAATTCTACCAGATAAACTAGCCTGGTGTCAATGAAGAAGTATCTGTTTATGAGTGATTTTAGTGAAACAGAGTTTGAGTTGCTGTTCAAGATGAGAAAAATGTCCCATCTGTTTGATCAAAGGGCAGTGTGGCAGAAAGCACAAAGACAACAACAGAAAGGAGCTACACATAAAGAAACCCTGTGTAAAGGGGAAAAAATGTTCAGAAAGGTATAGATTTACAGTTTAATTTCTGGAATTAGGGCTTGTCAAATCCAGCCCTAATCTGCAATCCTACCTCAGGATACCTCAAACCTCTATGTTTTCCAAAAATAGCCTCTTTGCTTTGTATTTCTCTCCTGGGCTCAAGTTTCTCTTGCAATGCAAAAGGCTTTCTAAGTAAAGAACTTCACATGTGATGCAAAACAGGAGCAAAAGGAAATTGAAATCAAAGTGCTCAGAACATTATGCTCATTATAACAAGCCCAATTCCCCGCTCTGCTGGGTTAGTTTTTCACACACACCCCTGCTGAATCACTGGGGCATAATATTAGTCTAACAGGTGGGAAAAACAAGTACTGAGAAGCAGTGTGAATGCTACTTCTGAATTTCAAGTTTCAGACCTTATTAGTTTATTCTGTTTTTTCAGGGAGGACCACCTATAGGTAATCTGATCATAATATGTATGCTCATTACATATATACACACACACCCGTGCATATATATGACATTGCATATCCATTAAGCATTTGGTACACATAGTACAGAAAATCCACACATGGGTTTCAAATCACATCAAACAATGAACATCATCAAACTTTGTGCATGTTGTCCACTGTTGATAACTGCTATTTCACAGTCCCAGATAAAGGGTAATAGAGAAAAGTTTACTTTGGCTGAGAAGAAGGAACCCTGCAGTATGCGTGGTGACTCCCTGACCATTCAACAGAGCACACTTTCAACTTCCCAGTGTGTCTGTGGTCCAGCAGCTCAGGACATAGAGCCAGCTGGTACAGCATCTGTGAGGTGAGGTGAGCTTAAAGGTCCACATACATATAAAGAATTAAACACAGGGATGAAGAGCAGAGAATAGGAGATTTGTAGTAAAATTACTCTTAATGCTGGAAGCTAATAATAATATATTAGCCACTGCTCTGGATCCAAAATTCAGAGCATTTAAAGATGCCAACTCTCCCCGATGCAATCTGTGAGAAAAACAGATTGGCAACTGAGACATAATAGTCAGTTTTACTGAAGTCAGATCAGTAGTGCTTACCCAATCCAAAAACCAGAAGGGACCTACTCCCTCCCTCATTTCTACAGAGGAAAAGCAATGCATGAAGAAATGCTATTTTAAGATAGCACTTGCATTGGGATATATCTGACAGTTCCATCTAAATACGTGTTGCCCAGGCAGTGCAAAGATGAATATGGGGATGCCGTACAGGGACTGAGAATCTGGGCATGCAGGTGTGCTTCCTGAGCAGATCTCTGAGCGAGCTATGAAATACTCTTTGAGGAAAAAATTATGTAAACTCTGTCGGTCAAGTCAGTTGGAAGTGGACAGCAGAAACCTACAGACATGCGTTAAGGAACACAAAATAGAACAAATGACCTTGTAAAACAGCAATACGATAAGCTGCCTTCCAATTAGCATGCACATACTGTTTTATTGTGTATGTAGTTGCATATACCAACAACTGACACTTTCGCTGTAAGGCCACAGTCCTCCAGGACTCTGTCTTATCTTTGAAACATGATGCAAAGGAGACAGAAATTCAAACAACATTACTCACTGCTGAATACCAACCTACAGGAAGATCGTGACTCCTGAGGAACTCAGCTTGTCAGAGCATCCCACCAAAAATACAAAAACTGTCCTCCAGCACTGTTTGGCTAATGGAGTCAGTCCCGTCACTAAATAGGAAAACAAAATGAGGCAACAGGGCTAGGAACACAAACCCACTCAGACCCTGCGCAGGAGACGTTGAGAAGCTGAAACACTGTAATGGAGAGTCACCCTGGGACCGCCACATAATGAGTCCTGACGGAAAAAAAGAAATCTTTCCATTTCCGTACAATTAGGGTTGCTGCAGACTGGAATTGATTATGCAGACCTGATCAGCAAAGTTACTCAGCCTGGAAACTGCACAATCCACAGAATAACATCTTGTGAATAAGGTCTTATGTCAAGGCTTGTGATTAGTATTCTGTTAGGGGTTGATTTGATTATTCCAATTATAAGAATTAACTTACACATGGACTTTGAAAAAATGAAACCATGTGGGAAATCCCTTGCACTGCCACAGTAACTCTCATTCTTAACACATTGAATACATGACACTAATTTATTTAAAATGGGATTATTTATCCTCAAGTACATAAAGTAGAAAAGAAGCATTCTGAAAAGCAGAGCTGATAGACCAGGAAAAGCCTTTCTATCACACTCAAAGTTTAAAAGCATTTGTCCTTGAATGCAACAGGGAATGGTGATGCTCCAGGTTGAATGGAGATGTGTGCAAATGCCCACATCAATAAAAAAGGGTTTGTACACTGTTAAACATAGTCCTTGGAGGTAAGCTAATTAGTAAACTAGAGAGTTTTAAAACTCTCAAGTGCAATCTTTGAACTGAAAAAAAGATATCTACTAATGAAGTCCCCTGTGGGTTAACAGTCTAGATTTGGCAGCACACATACTGCTATAGCTGAATTTCAACTAGGTTGATACATAGACAGCAACAAGAAAAGTCATATTTAAGGACAGAAAAAAGGATGAGTACATATATAATATACCCAGTGACCAGTATCTCTCTTCACAATTATTAGTGTTTACACTGTAAGGTGAAGAAGAGCAATCTAAATGTCCTGTCGCTGAACGGGAAGTGGCAAGTGAGATACACATTTATGGGTGATTGATTTCAAGCAATATCTGAGAAGTCTCTCTCCCATATAAAAGGTAGCAGAATTCATCCTTATGAAAGTGGTATAAGTATATATTTTCAGTGCATTGCACAGAAACACATATGTCCTCTCATTTTAGGGCTTAATGATTTCTGTAAAAACACCTTTTTTTGCTGTGCTATTTAGCATAAAGCATTCAGGTTTACAACTAAACTTGGATTACAATTTTGAATGTAATAAAATATTGTAAGCAGAGTAAATATTCAATTTGGAGCTCCGTATAGATTTTATAATTGTCCTAATCTTGACAATAAGAAAAGGATTGTATCTGAAACAGTGTTACTTATTCCTTATTAGAAAACATGATTTATCACACTGCAGCCAAGAAGCTGGCTGTATGAGCAGCATTATTTAATAAACATGATACTTTCATATGGTGTTATGGTTTCTTCTCTCTCTTTGACTACAAAGCCTGGAAATTATACCAAAGTGGCTTTGGGGAACAATCAAAACAAATCAAGCTCTGAAGTTATCAGCTTCCTAAAACTTGTCACAAGTTAGAAACACAGAGACACAGGAAACAGAGATCTGGACTGAAAACAGCAGAAGTTGTTTCTTTTCCTCCAGGAATAACATCAGGACTTTTAAAGCTGCCATCAAAAAGACCAGGGCAGTGAGGAGAAAGGGAAAAGTTACGTGGAAGGCAGCCCCAAGAAAAGTGGCTCTGATAAACAGCGGGATTAGTATGCTCAGGCATATATATGAGGAGAGAATTGCGTTCCTCCTCTCTTAGCTACAGAGGCTTCCAAGCACACAAATTTCACACTACTTTTGTCTTCTAGGTTGAAGGCTGACACCTCTTTGACTTGTGGCTTTGTCGTAGAAGAGGGAAGGAAGCACTCCCAGCCTACATTAGAGAGCACCGCTGAGCTGTAACAGGAAAGTTAACGGAGCAAGGAAAACCTGGCTTCTGCGTTCTGTGAGCAATTTTATTCTTCATGTCATTATTCCTCATTTAAATCAAGCTTGAAGTTTCTGGTTTTGTTTGGGTTTGGTAGCAACACACTTTTTCTTTTTGAACTAAGTTAAACTTGCCTTGCTGACATGTCTATTCTTTTATTTGCCAGATGGGACTAGCTTCAATGGAGCATTTATGTTTATTCAATCCCCATCTTTCAGCAGTTTTACTGGTATTTAGTGAATACTTTAATCTAAGGGATGCAGAAAGCACATTTTGGGATGTGTTAAAGTCATCTGGGAAGAGAGGAAAGTGTCTGGCATTAAATTTCTCACAAAATAGAAAGGTTCCATGGCAAACTATTCAAAAATGCATATTGCCAGCATAAACCAAAAGTAAAGATGCCACAGGGTTACTATAAATGTCCTCATCCATATAGAAAAGATCAGGTTAAAGATGGACAGTTTCGACCTCCCATTGCTTGGTTAATTGTTCTCGTGATGCCTTTGGAGTGCATAAGGCTGGTTCTTATCCGTCTTTTCTGTGAGTCAATCATGCTCACACTTCTCAGAGAACTCCACATTATTTATTAGTTGTTTGCTAGACACTGACTCCGAACAGACGCTTTTTCTAGGTGGCTTCTGAATTATTTGCTGCCTATAACGGTGGTAACTAATCTCATTATTTTCCTTCCAGGACATTTGAAAAAAAAGCAATGTTTTGTAGCTGCAAAACGTAGCTGCAGAAGCGTTAACCTGTATTCAGCAAGTGCACAGTTACGCTGGAGAGCTACCTATGGATCACTTGTTTCTATTAATGCAATCAAGAAAAAAAAGAGGGGAACCCAAGTTTTGTATATGCAGAAAAGAGAGTGCAAAACTTATCTGATGTGCTAGAGAGAAAAACGTGTCCCCTAAGTAGATAAACTGAAAGGATCTCTTTATTCATGCTGCCTTCTCATAGACTTGTTTTAAATTATTTCAGCATTGTTATCTCCAATATGGAGGAGTGTAAGGAGACAACTATCAGGTTACAGATGCCTGGAGGCAGGGAAAGAAGAGGGCAGACAGGCAGACTTTTTTTATATTCCTCTTCTGCATAAGAAAAATGTAAGAATGACTATATTGCTCAGAACAAAGTCAGCTTTATCCAGCATCCCGTCTGACAGTGGACAGTAACAGATGTGTCAGAAACAAGAGAGCAATAAACATTATACTCTCTGCTTCCAGAAATCTATGGCTTAAGGTCTTTGTTAGCCACTGTTTACATCTTTGAGTTTAATAACTTGTGATGGATTTTTTGTTACTATTCCATTAATTTCTTCAGTGATTTGTGACCTGTTTTGGTAAGGGTTTTCTTTGTTTGCTGTAAACTAGCTGCCATTTGATACCCTCTGACTCTTTTACAGTGAAAAGGAGTGAACATCGATTCTCAAGAGCCATATGTGCATCCCGGACCTGTTCAGCTCCATATTGATGACTTTTATGTGATCTCCATCCCTTTTCCATATATTCCCTGCCATTCCGCAGCTGAGCAGCAAGCTGACAGTCAGTGGACCTACCGATGGTGATTCCAGGATCTATTTTCTGAGGAGCAATAGCTAATTTTGAAACAATACTGATTTTTCTAAGTAAGGTTGTTTCTTTCTCAAGCTTACTAATAGTGGTATGTCATTGCCTATCTCAAGCAAGAAAATATTACAAAGCCAATTATGATTACAAGTCTGTCATTTCTTAGGAAAGGCCATAAAACTTGTTGCTAATTGGCTGGAAAGATGCACCTACTGTGTTTTCACGTGTGTAAACTGTATTTCAGATAGCTCACATCCATGCAGAAAAGCAGGTGTTTGAAAAACAATCATGGGCTAATACAGGTATAGCCTGCAGGAAACCTGAGGTGCAGGGTGAAGGAATCAGAGTCGCGAACATTCCTGAGCCAGGCAGGGAGGGACAGGGGTTGAACCATCTGGGGAGCAGGAAGAGGACAAAGGCTGTAAATGTGCAGGAGGGCTGCCACACGACAGACAGGTCTTCCTCTTGGATTATTTGCTCTTACCTGTTACTCTCATTGCCACTCAGCACAAGACCGGGGGGGATTCTAGTCATTCATTTTGTCATCGAGGATATTTTAGAAGGAAAAGGGGTTGTCCTGGTAATTTAACAGGTAATTTAAATACTTCATAGGTATTTATCCTTCTTTAGGTACAGCTATTTCTCTGCAGACAGTCCAGAGATACAAACTTAGCATCATATTAGAGAGAAGGAAACACGCAGTGGTAAGAGAGAAGGAGACATGTAGCAATCGTGAAACAGCAAAAGCAAAGGGGACATAAAAAGACTTTCTAGATCACTTATGCATTCAAGATTTGATGAAATAACATAGAGAACTCAGACACAATGTCTCCATAGCAATTAACAAACAAGCAATACATTTGTTCCTTCCTAGTTTCTAGCCCCTTACATCCCTCCCCAACTGGATGTTTTTACAGAGTTCAATGTCTGTTTTAAAATCACAAGTAATTATTTTTTTAAGGCATTCCCAGAATAGAAATGTCAAATGTAAACATCTACAGAATCTCCAGGCCTTCTTTCATTTTGAACTTTTGCACAGCACTCATGAGATTACATCCAGACTAAAAGGAATTCTGATCTATGCTATCATGTTTTTCATCTCCTGCCAAAGACTTCTTCGAAATTCACAGCTCATTAGAACCTTATGACTACTTAATAAACAAAGTTTTGTATTATCACTATTATCACCTAATTAAAATATATCTCATTTCAGAATTTATTGCATAACTTAAAGCTTCTGCTGCAAGTTTGTACAAAATTACTACACAGATTCCAGCTAATCACACCTTTCAAACCACAGTTCTGCTACAAACTGGAACAAGCCAAACTACATATAAGTAAACCCAATTACTCCTCTGTAAAAAAAAAAAAAANACTCAGCTTTACAGAAAACGCACCTCAGCCTACACCTATAACAAAGTGATAATTCTGCTTTTAACACCTTGTGATATCTGAAAGGGTTTCTTGTGTAATTGGGGGTCACTTTTGTAATTTCAGATTGCATCACTATTATTTGTTTTGGAAAGACTATGACATGTGTCACAATTTAAAACCAACTCCAATGAAAACTTTTCTAAATGGCATGACCACAAAATCCACTGGCACAATGCAAGCCTTGTACTCTGCAAGCATAGCTACCTGCAATCTGCCTGCACTGAGGGCAAAAGAATAATTTTTGTGGTATGTTGAACATGCTTATAAATTGCAGTGGGTGTGTCAAGAAAGACAACGTAACTGAGACGAATGATACCCAGCAGCACTTCTCACAATCTATATCTGTCTGCCTTTCTGTTGGAGTCTCTGGGGGCAGAAAGAGGGAAGGAGCCAGGAGGTCACCAACAAAAGAGTGAGGTGGAAGGTGGGTACCTGTCAGTTGCATTGAAAGACACAAAGGGGATGATACAAGTAGCAAACTCTTTTTTGTCAAAGGCAAAGCCCAAACCAGCTTGGGAGGAGGGGACTTGGGGGAAGATGTGACCACCTAATCTATGCCTGCAGCTTGTTCATCTGAACCTTGCTGATTTTCACTTTTGTGTTGCCCACTAAGGCTTGAAGTGCTTCCATCAGTGTCACAAGGATAAATTCACAGCTGTGAGATGTCACAGCAAAACTGTCTCTTAATGCAGGGGAGTTGGGTTGCCCAGAACAATGTCAACTCAGTGCTTGTAGCCACACAATGCAATGACAGGACAGTCCTGGCCCAGACCAAAATCACCATGATTGAGATGGTTCTTCACAATAAAGGATGAAAGTCACAAAAGTTACATGACAGAGAAGACAAGGTGCCAGTTTTACAAACAGACATAGTCACAGCAACTCTCAGCAGTAAACATTTACAACTTCATGTAGCCCTGCTGCCAGTGGAGCCTCCTCCCATCACAACTGGGGTGTCCAGGTGCTTCCAGGAGGGAGCCAGGCTCTTGCAAATGAGACAGAATCCTTTAGTTTTGAAAAGGATAGGAGGATCCCAAGACAGTCACAGCTTAGAGAGAGACATCTTCCTCTGTAGTGAGTTCAACAAAGATCACTAAAATGGCATACTTAATTTGAATGCAAATTAGAATAATTAACTTAAAAAAAAAAAAAAAAGAGAGAAAAATAAAAAAGCAGCAATGGGAGGCAGAACAGAAATAAGAGCAGTTTATATGCAATGCTCCTCCTGCCCACCATTCCCCTGCAGGCAAGTCCTTGCTTTCATATAAACTTAGGATTGTCTGAGTTGCGGGAAGCTGTGCCCACTCCACCTGATCCCCAGAAAATCCTTTCTATCCTCTCTGTTTATGTGTGCCCTCCAGCCCTTGCTCTCACAAGAGCAGACTGCAGCCCCAGCTACAGCTGCCACCAACGTCAAGTCCCTCCTGTCCTCACCGGAGCGAGGTGTCCAGGCAGAGGCAGCCATCCTCCCGCCCCAGACGATCCTTCCGCTACGCTCTCCTCAAAGGGACAGCTGGGCACAGCAGCAAAACCCAAACGCTGCCCACCACAAAAAGTGGCAGAAGAATGTCACAGAACAAGGAAAGGACTAGACAGGAGCAACCAGGATCATCCAAGAGATGCCATGTATCAGGAGAAATATGGTGGATATGTATAAACAATGAGTGCATTGGAGAAAGGTTCAGTCTTTCGTCATCTTTCCTAATGTAAGAATTAAAAGGCAATAAACAGCAGTAGTAAATGATGGATTCAAAACAGATAAGAGATAGTTCTTCATATGAGTAGTTCAGCTGTATTGCGGATACAGTAAAGATAACCTAGATTCAAAAGGGGACAGAAAAAAATTCTTAGATAAAAAAAAAAAAAATCTATTTAGCAGCACTGAATATAAGGCAGCATTTCTGACTTGGGAGCTACAAAAAACACAGATCAGTATTTGCTTGGAAAATATTTGGATAAAATATCACTATATGCTTGTTTGTCTCTTGTACTTTTCCCTACATTTCAGAGGCAGGACCGTTGATGACCATAAGAGAGAGGAAACTGAGGTAGTGTCAGTAAAGCTGGCCCCATGGTCTTTTGAAAAATGAACTTTTTCTTATCCAACAGAAATTGTTTTTAAAAATGTTACGTATGAAGCCCCAGACACCAGACTGGATATGTTAGCCTAACTGCAAATAGGAGGGCATCACATATCCCTGCTCAGAGACAACCAGCATAGCTCTCTCTTGAAGGTAAGCATTGACACTAGTAAGCTTTTTCTTATTAAAAAAATTGAGTTCTATTCCTTTCCATTACAGACAATCACGTGCTTTGGAATGAGCTTGAATATTTCTTAGGTTTTTACTACATAACGATCAAGGGATGTGGAAGAAATCCAAAAGCTTGACTTTAAGGTCACTGTCAGAGTGGGACAAGAGGGAAGCATTAAATGAATATTTAATTAATAGTACAAAAGGGGAAAGAAGGAAGTCAAATAAGCAGGACAATATGACACTTTTATGCTGTCTGGGAAACTTAAACTCAAGGCACTGTACCATGTTAATCAGCAAAAAAGGCAGCACAAGGGACCAAAAAGAGAGAAGTAGAGGAAACAAAGAAATATTGGTTTTGGGACAGTCTTTGTCTTTCTGTTAGGAGATTAGAACTGATTGCATTATGAACCTTTAGTTATTTATGAGTTTAATTTTCTTTGTATTAGAATGTACAAAGATGCAGAAATCTTTACATCAGAGAAGCAAAGACAACAATACCTGCAAACAACAACATCAACAGTGCCAGCATAACAACTCTCTTCACACGCACTGGGACTTGTGATCTCCAGAGTAATTTTAATTTTGACAATGTCTAAGGGTGTTCTTCTGCTATATTTACATCTGATTTTGGTAAAGTAAGGTTCTTATTGTGCTTAAAATATTCCTTTCCTCTTTTCCCTTTGGGCTTCTATGTTACTGATTTTCTTTCTACACCTCTCTCTGACTATACCTTAATCAGTAAGGAGGGGCTTGCCAAATAGGTTCAGGTTGTTAAATTTCTAAATTCCTCCAAGCCCTTCAGGAATTTCATTCCCAGGTTGTAGACTGGTCAGTTTACAAGCTCTTTACAGACCAAAAAGGGCATAATTATTTCCCAGAGGAAAATAGATAGCAGCTGGCACTGCTGGTTTCTGACTGAGGAATTTGAAGATCAAGACTTAGCACAGGAAATACTGAAGTGCTTGAATAAATTCTTCTGCAATTTGACAAGCAAGATTCATTTTATTCCAAGATCACACATGCCAATTCCCAAGAGAGAGGTTGGTTTGGGTTTTTTTGTTTGTTTATTTGGGTTTTTTAAATGCTATTTAGCATTAGATCTGTTCCAAATTTCTTGACATTTAACTTGGAAATGTCTTCTTACAGGATTACTAAAGAGGCCACCTATTGGTTTTGCCCTGGGGAAGTCTTTTTTTTTTTCCCCCCAGATATACACTTCCTCTCTTCATGATGTCAGATACTAGACTGTGTTTGAATGCTTTGTTCCTCAAACATTTTTCTGCCCATCATTTTTATAACTTTCCTGTTTATTCTATTTATTCATTTTCTTCACCTAGGTTTCATTTCTGGAGTTTTCTTCCATTTATTATTAGTATTTACAAAGGCTTAATGCTGGAAAATATGCATGATTACTGGATTACACAATCAGAAAACCAAGCAGTGCACACAATTAAAATCCTCACCTAACTGTTATTATGAAGTAACCAGATGAAGTTTTCAAGTGCTGCTCTCCACTTCATCACCTTGACAATTGCTGTGCTAACCTAATTTAAAAAGGGGCAAATCAAAAATATTAGAAGTAATGTCTGCACTTTGACAAAACAGTAAAGCTTAGCTGCCATTGCATTTCCCAAGGATGGCAGTGATGTAATACTACAGCATCCTGCAATACCAGCACTATCTCAGAAGTAACAGCCTGTAGTACCTTCCCTCAGCTCCTGTAAAATTGCAGGCTAAAGGTCCTTTGGATGTTTCATTATAAGGAACAGTAAATAAAGCTAATTAAAGGAAATCTCTTGTTCACAATACCCAGCCTTTTAGGAACAACAAGGCCTAAAACTGTCATACTATATAAGTCATGAGTTCTGCAACTCTTAATTTTAAAATTACGTATGATGTTCCTGTCAAAACATGTCCCTCTACAACTGAATTATTATTGTGAGCGGGAAAAACATGATGTTTAACTCATAGAAAGCAACCAAATGAAAATTTAGACTTCCTTTTAGCAGTAAATAATGTTAAAAGAAGTGGCATAAAGCACATTTCAACAATCAGCCACAGGCTAAATAAGCGGGAAACAAAGCTCAATGAAGCAACACAGTGGATTGATTCATTAGGTTTGCATATCAGCAGAGCTCGGTTCATACCCTATGTTGAGTTCGAAGTAAAAATAAAAGCAGCCACCTCAACATTAGCCTTCCTGTAACACCAAAACCCATCAGTTATGTTCTCATATGAAGAAAGCGGCAAAGATCACTGGCAGCTATATTAAGATGACAACAGGAAACCCAGCTAGCAAGGTTTTTCTGTGCAAGGGTAACAATGGGAAGTTAAAGCAATTTTCATGGAAACAGAGATACGTATAGTCAGAAACAACTGGAAAAGGTAATCCCTGCCCCTGTGGCATTGAGACAACACTTCCACAATTTTGTAACACCTGCAGAACAAAGTGTATTTTCCAGTGACCACTGCTGTATTCAGTAGAGCCAAACTGGGCAGATTCATATATTTTTTTTCTCACCATCTGCCTTGCTACAGCTGTGCATTTTATCAAACACATACTTTAAAAAATAGAGCCTTTATAATACAAACATGTTAAAAATCTAGGAATCTGCTGAGATGCAGTATTGCTAAGACTGAAGATGAAACTCCATCTCATATATGAAAACAGTCTCTAGTCATGTCGAATGCATGTCAAGATGCAGTTACTCTCTATCAAAGTTTGCTTCAGAAGTATTTTCTAGATTCCACCTTTCCTTTTCCTAATTTAGCATCAAAGGATAACAAATACAACATATCTATGATTTTGTTATATTATTTTGTTAGCATCTTATTCTGCATTACTTCTCTGCCTCACTCCACTATTTTTGTTCTGCATGGCACCCAGAGAAATCTCTGTTAAAAGTAGTACGCACCATGTGATTATTATGTCAGCTTTTTCTCACAGTGTTCTGACCATGTCACAAGCTCTGTTGACTTTTTAATTAATAATTTGATAACCATTGATAAACATTTCCTTAAATGATAAGAAAATACCATTCGTACGCTAAACTCACTGAACTACACTGGGTAAAGCAATTACCACCAACCCACTCAGCACTCAGACAGCCATCGCTTCTGTTCAGAACCTGCTGTTCAGCAGTTTCCTAGTGTTTCCAAAGTTTTCTCACAGTTGTTTCATAAGAAGTTTCAACTGACACAAATGCAAACTGACATCAGCTCGGCTGTAAAAAAAATGGGCAGCCTTGTCCTCCCCCATGCTGCCAAGTTCCACTTTCTCTCCTTCTCCCCAGTTCATACATCAACCCCATCACTCAAGTAGTCAAATCTATCCTGACTGTTGAGGTAAGATAAACATAGTCTCTAGGGTGGTATTTTTGCCAGGTTCAGTCCAGTCCGTATGAGGTCACTGGTGTGGCTCCCTGCATGGTTGCACAAAGGCTTTTACACACTGCCCAGATAAAGTAGAGGAGGAGAAAAGTGCTGGACTAGCAGTAGGTAACTAGAAATAACATGATGCATGAAAAGGTAGTATGGCTTCTTGATGACAAGACCAGAATATTCTGGCTTGAATTGCTTGTGAAGCAATGGTGTAATGCATAATCTAGGCAGGAAAGAAAGTTTGTGCTTCTCCTCATGCTTCCAGTGAACAGCAAGAATTCAAAACTCTTGGGAGGAACAAAAAGATATTCAAGGAAAAGCTTTAGGAAAGTGGCCAGTGACAGTCACTTCTGGGAGTACTGATCATTTACAGAATCCACTCTGGCTGTACAAGTTTTGTTTGTTAATTTGATCAAGCCCTAGAAATAGTGAAACATAAGACTGCCCTGCACAAAGTCCCGTACATACTGGGCCTGGTTTTTAATATCAATGTGTCCAGTTGCCAAAATTTCTCATGCAAATCAGTTATGTCCAGAAAATGATGTTTGCCTGCACAATTTCCTGAAAATTGCCCGATCTGCATACACAAATAAACACAGTTCCAGATTCAGTAGAGGAATAGCAGTGTACATTCACTTCCAGCAATCAGCATCATTGCATCAATAACTGACTTCCCCCTCCCCAAGGATTTCCACTGCATTTAGTACGTTATTTCTTAGAGCAGAAATGCCTTTTCCTTTGCTTTACCTCTCTAATTTTGGTTCTCATATGTAACAAAGGAGCTACAAAATATTATGAGAGAAGTAGTAATAGGGTAGATGATTAGACTGATAAAACAATGGACAACTTTTCCAAAAGTTTGACTCTGTGGTTCCACTTACTTCAACTGGCAAATTAGCCATGATGATCCAATTACATACCATTGGAGGTTGCCAAGTCGTGATCACATGAATCCGCTTTCGACAAGAATCTTTTTTTGCCCTAATTAGGGCAGCCATGAAGGCCTCTTTCTATTACTAGTGTTAACCATTTTCACCTCAAGGCCAATAAAAGAGGAAATACATTTAAGAACTTGAGTCTTCCTGGAGCAGCACAAATCACAGCCCTTTCAGCTACTGGGCTTGAATGGGGAGCACTTATCACATGGTAGAAACTAAAAACATGCAGGAAACAAGTAATATTGGTTTGGACAGAAAGAGTTAAAA
Source organism: Aramus guarauna (assembly GCA_013400195.1). Lineage (NCBI taxonomy): Eukaryota > Metazoa > Chordata > Aves > Gruiformes > Aramidae > Aramus > Aramus guarauna. The sequence goes on from VXBL01008796.1 coordinate 1,195,678, forward strand.
AAAAAAAGAAATCCCTTTCCCAAAGAGATGGGTGAACCTACCTTCATTTCACAACTTCCTTCACTTTGGGAAGAAAACGTTTGAGAGAAAGAGAGCTGGAAACAGAAACAAACATCCTTATTTTAAAAAGCTTGCAACTCTGGAAAAGAACACCAGAGCCAAATCCCTGCTGCCTGCAGCAAGAATCAAGTGAAAAGCCTGCTTGTTCCCACCAATTAAAATTTGTGGTTTTCTTTTGTAACCCTAACAAAGTCGCTTCCTTGGATGTTTTATAGCGTTTTTTCTGCCTCTGGGTCTCTGAGGAAAAGGAAGCTAAACACCTCACCTTCACTAGGTACAACATTTATTACAACTACTCCGCATCTTTAAAATGTGTTTGAGTCCCTTAAGAGTGTTTTAAAAAGGAAGAGAAAAAATTGTAAGACTGGACAAAATCCCAGGACAACCATTTAAAAGGTGTATTAAATGCACATGAAAAGATTTCTCAGATGCATTGCTTAAGAAGGATACATTAATTCCTGAACATTCCTCCAGAAGGTTTCTGAGAATTTGTATGAGAAGGAACATATGCTCCTTTGGTTTCTTTTTAATGCAATTTCAGTGACACTGCACACCCATCAGTATCCTAGTGTTTTCCTACATGTTCATTGCAGGTGAGGGATAATACCAGGAATCCTCCTTCTTTTGTTTCTAGGATTCCGTTGCTATTCTATTTGCAGGATCACTCTTCCCATTTAAAAACAAAAATAAAACAGAAAAAGAATACACCACCACACACACACACACAAAAAATGCACCACCAAAAAACCCACAAAAACCCCCTCTACCAAGTTATAAGATATATACCTCTGCAGTAGTTTGAGGCATCTTAAAAATTATAACTCAAGAAAAATTCAATTAGAAGAAGTAACATTTAGATAAGACAGCTAGCCAAGAATAGCCAGTTGAACCACAAGGTCACTATATATTCTGCAAAGTGAATTAGGGAACAGCAAGATGGTTTTTTACATCTGTTGGTAATACATTCAATAATTTTGGTTAGAGCTGTAAAAAACACAAGTACCAACCTTACATGCATTAGGAAAAAGAATATTTAGAACAGAAGATCACCTCCATTCAGCTCTAAATGACAAATAGCCGGACCCTGGGATATGCATGAGAATCGATGTATAATTTAAACTGATTTTTTTTTTCTAGAAAGGTTTAGAAAGTATGCAGATGTCCAACTACATCACAAGCATAAACTCATAAATTGTATTTTTATTACATCTATCTTAAAATGTGCCAAAGCACTTCTTGTAGGCATATTAACAATGTACATTCCCAGACAAACAGCATTTATTCAATTATAGCACAAATTACAATCTGTGCAGGCCTCTTTCCCCTTTATCTTCGTGTTGGCTGAGATCCATAGATAGCCTTGCAGTATGGTAAAGAAACATGTTGGATTTTTCACTTACAGATGACTAAAAATTGTTTAATGTATAAAATGAAGTATAATAGTCAAAGGAAACATCTAAGAAATTCAACATTTTAATTGAGACTAAACTCAATTCACAAGTTTTGCCACCCACACAACACCTGAAAAAGACTCTGTCTCCTTGAGATCAGTGCCCTCTGGGTTTGTGCTGGCATGCAATCAAAATTCTCGTTTACTTCTAGCACTTAATTTAAAAATAAAGGCATGAATTCTAGCATTTAATAATTTTCATCTTCTGATTACTCATAAATCTTTATATTATTCATTCTTAATCAGCTTCAGGAGTTAGAACGTTTTATGCACAATTGTCTCTCTTACTTCAATAAAGAAGAATCAATATGCCTTTCCATTCTCTTTCTCTTATTTGCTGCTCCAGTTAGTCTACCCCCTCATCTGTTTTTATTAAGCTTTGCTTTATTTCTGAGATTGAATTCACAAGCTTAGCAAATGATGAGGCTGTTTCTTGTTTCAGTTCTTTAATTTCCCTCCTAAATTAGCCGACAGCCTGCTGGGGTGCTGGGGTGGACCACTGTCTCTTTTTCCTGCTGTTGTTAGGTTGTTCATTCTTCCATTTCTTTGAATTTAACAGTAAAAGTTTGCTCACTAATCATGTTGTTTTCTTAATTAGATTGTTGTCTCAGCTTTTCCCTGATGGCTACCACCTTTAAATAAATAGTAGGGGCTGATTTTAAGGCTTAATACACAGGTCAGACACTAAAATGCCTTTGGCCCTTGAAGATTTTCTGCAGCATTTTTCGATGGTGCATCAAGTCACATAAACCTGGGCTGTCTGTAGAAAGAAATACGATTCTCCCTCCCCATGATCCCTGTTTACATCACGGTGATTGAAGGCCATATTTTTTGCGACATGCACCCATGTTACCCCAAAGATATATTTGAATTCCAACATCTGAGACAGACTTTGCTCAGATCCCATTGTGCAATTACTGGACTACCATTTAGTGTAATAACGCAGCTGCACGGTCTCATGGTTTGGAGAATGTGTAGGAAACTTTAAAAGTTCAAACACAAATCTAAGTCACAGGTCTCCTACCCTGTCCCTCAGACCCCAGCAGGGAATCATTTTCATGGCAGCTGGAGTGCTTGCATGCTCCCCCACTACTGCCAAAGAGCTTCTCACTTCTGCTGATGTCTAAGCAATGGTTGTCCTCCTCTGGGGGAGGAAGGTAGAAGACCACCAAAAACATTACCTGCAGGCTCATTCATTCAACCAAGCAGGAAAGTCTGCCTGAAAAGCTGAATTTGCAGCCATCTGTGCCTATCATCTGCTCCAGTTACAAACACATTGGAGGAAGAATCCCTAAAATTTTCTAAAAATTAACGTGTAGACTAGATGACAATGTAAAGAGAGAATAACAAGATCCACAAGTTTTCTTAGCCAAGCTGTTTAACAAGAAAGAAAAACAAGTAAGTAATCAGCTCTTACTTTTCAAAGTCATAGATGCACTTACCAGATTCATTTTTCTATGTGAATAGTGGTTACTTGCCATTATTTTCTCTCACTGTCCTCTTCAGAGCTAAGAAATTATGGGGCCAAATTGCTTTAGTCAGAAGTGGGTTGCAGTGCCTTTATCAATTTGCCGTTCCTTTCCTTCATTCCTCTGTTTATTGTTTCAACTTTTCTTCCCCAGAAGAAGACAAGAAGTCTTGCCTCATATCTTATCTTTTGTGGAGTTGCAATCATTTCTTTTAAAGATGCTTCCTGAGCCGCATCCATTTTGCATGTAGAGGGATTTTTCTGATTCATGCTCATTTTACATGTAGAGGGTTTGCAAGATGTGACCGCAGAAAAAGAAAGTGACTTGGAACAGTGTTTTGGAGGAAGTGACATGGCTGCCAAGCCTGGATTCCCAGACCTACAGGGTAATGAGTCCATCCAAAATGTTTTGGCTTTGTTTTCTTTTCTAGAGCAGTGCACAAAAATATAGCGAACTTACATATTTTTTTTTTAAATGTGGTACATACAGAAAAAAATTTACTCTAAAAAAAGATATGAAGAGGAGAGGAGTTTCCCCAGACTATAGTTCAGATGTACTCCAACCTACAGAGGAGGCAGACAGACCCGTGTCTCTGAATACAAGTAGGGCCTCCCCATGTGCTGGTCACTACAGCACCAGGAGATATGACCTATAGTGTAAGTAAAATATTTGTAACATAAAGTTCCCATTTTCCACTTAAGCTTGCATTTTTTCACTTACTCAAACTTCAGTTTATATTCTGCTTTTAAAGTGGTACAAGCAAGTTTGGGTTTTGGGTGCCATCATTTTCCCCTGCCCACAGTGGGGTACCTGGTGTTCTGACACGTCATGCTGAACTCTTCCATCTTATGAGTGGAGGCTTCTCCTTCCTTCCAGCTCTTCTCATCATGCTATGCTTAGACTTTCATCTGGATCTTCAAATGCTCAGACAATTGCCACATTAGAGAAGACAAACTAATTTTTTAACTAATGGGTATTACAACAGTGTAATTATCTCATGGCAGGAAACCTTATTTATTTATTATCCAAACAAGAATGAAGTTACAGAGAAGCAAAATCCTGCTAAGGAGAAAACCTGAGATTCTGTCTTCCACAAAAATATTTTGGACAGCAGGAGAAGGATCATCCCTTCAGACTTATTTAACCTCAGCTATCTCAAGAGACTTGTAGAATATTCTTGGTCTTTGATCATGGACCTATCTAGTCCTCCAGGAGAAATTTCTGATCTTTCTTAAATTGCCTGTGCCCCTGAAGTCAGTCCAGATACCCTACTCCATTGTACCTTGGGCAGCCTCCCTGGTAAGCCTGAAGCCCTTATATTAGCTAAAGGTATACCCCAACTTATGGTTCAATGTGGAAAGTGTATTTAAAGCATCCCTAAGACATGCTGCTTGGAGTTCATTCAGAGATGCTGTCAAAAGAAGAGGAGGTTTTTGTTATCTTTTGTGTGGTAGCCTAATGGTTAAAACATCTACAAAACAAATAGGAGATCTAAACCCACAGTAGCACTTCCCAAGTGAGAGGGATACTGAAGAAGGAGGTTTTGAAACATAATCATTGAGTGGTAAGGAATACAAGATTTACAGGACCAGATAATGAACAAATTAAATGGAGTATAAATCTGCCCTAGGATTTACGAGTTGGAGAGGACAGACCAGGTCTCCTGGCTCTCTTCCAGGATATTTCTTCATTTTAGCCAGTGCATAAGTAATTTAAAATGCATAAACTTTCCTAATAAAACAGATGAAAAGGTGCTAAACATAGAATTACTCTCATAACTTCTACAGCATTAGATAATGAAGGAAGTAGTAAAAGTAACAGTTCTAAATGTGCATTCATTGTGAATTCAGAAGATCTTATCTTTCTAAGAAGGAACAAACAACAGGCAGTGTATTTTGCTGAGAAAGTTTCTTTAATAAAATAAAACAAGTGCAGAAGGCAAAAGCTGGATACTATTGTCACAAGCATTTTTTTTCCAGAAACTTTCTGTAATCAAATTTAACAAAAATAATCTTTTAAAAATAACAGTAGGAAAAATTTGAGAACTAAAAATTTTTGATAAATTCTTAGGCATGCTATCAGCTACTACAAATCCTCACGGGAAGACATAATTTTGTAATATTTCAAGTTGAAAGCTGAAGAATAAAGGAATGCAAATATCTTTCAAATTCTCTGATTTTATTCCTGTATCTTCACTTGATAAGTAAATTAATAAACATTTGATGCATAAGTTATTTTTATTGGGGCAAAAAAGAAAATGTGACTTTAAAGAGCAAGACACGCTATTAGTAACGCAATGACAGAAGGCATTATATTAAAGGGGAGCAATGTGACCAACTTGAAACAGCTCTCTGGGGAGCAGAATAGGCTAGTGTACATTCACAGATGAAAAGTTAGGAAAACATCAGAGACTGCTCGACTTGAGCTTTCAGCAGCAAAGCCGTGTCCCTCCAAGGTATTCTGGAGCTCTCTGTTATGCCGTATGTTCTTTTCTGTGAGCCAAAATTTTATTCACATCACTGAAGTTTCTTATAAATAAGACTAAAACAAATACATGTGGCCCACAGATCTCATCAAAGAACAGAGTTTTGCTCCACACTTGGAAAAATAAAAAAGTATATACATACTACGTACAGGATAGAAAGGATCTTTGTTCTTTCTGCCTGTTGAATTCTAAACGTGTGTTTTGAATTGATGAGGAATAGAGTTTCAGACAATAACAATAGTAAGCTGCCAGTTAGAGGCCAGGATAATTAATTTAGAAGGATAGAAGTGCAGTGTTAACAGACAAAGTAAACAACAGGTCACAAGACCAGTAACAAAAACACATGCTACGTTTTCAAATCTAAGAAGTGTGCTAGAAAGGCATGCACTTCTCATATTTCATAATACCCAGGTTGTATTGAACATAAATAATGAAATCTAAACCAGAATATTTTTGAAAAATTTACATAGTACTCCCATGATAAGTGAAGATCATGTAGAATAATTAATCATTCTTTCTGAGCCAAAAGAGATAGGACCATCCACAAAGACATGCAGGAATAATAAAGAATTAAATCTAGATGGTTTTATCAGGGAATTCACAGTCTACTTAAAGAAACTGTTGCCTTTAGTCAGAGAAATGCATGAATAATAATAAGAACTAAAACACAATAAATAACCACTCTCATTGGCATAAAGGAAGACCCAATTATTGCTAAAAGTTATAGGAGGATTTACTTAGTATAGGTTTGTTTAGAGAGTCTCACCTCCTCACTGAGGTAGCTGATAGGCCCAAGGAGGCCTAGAATGACAGTGGCTAAGGGAGACTGTGGAGAGACACAGCTCATCAGCTCCTGGACCTGTCCTTATGCAGATCCCCATCTCATATCAAATACGTGCAAGGTTTTCAAGGGGCTGGGAAGGAAAGCTATCCATGTTTTCTTAAACTGAACACCTGAAAATATTTTGGAGGGCCTGTGGATAGGTAGGAGTCACAAGCCTAGAGACATTGAGAAGTGGGGACCCCACCTCTGCTGGTAATTTGCTGTGGTAGATCATTTTGGCCAGGACCTTTGTGAATCTTAGAGCATCCAATTTACTGATTTTTTGTATGCACAATTCCAATAGAAAACAATAATACTTGGGTATCTAAAGTGTTTGCTGAGTTTCTAATACCTTTTCAACCACCCACAGCATGGAGTTAAAAGCCCTGTATGAGGCAGATAAGAATGTCTCAAGAAGCAAGCTAAAACACATCCTTTATGTGCTAAAAAGATCCTAAGGCCTATTGCTTGTATAATGTTGGGTTCCTTCACAGGAAGAGATGCTAAGTAAATGTTAAGAAACATTCCCACAGACAAGAAGTTACTTGCAAACACACATTGAAGGGAACAAGATACAGCAACACTGCATCCATGGAATACCATAAAGCAGACAAATGCAAAAGCCAAAGGCTATCCACATGTAAAGAAGATGTAAGACATCTTTTCAGAAAAATGCATGTAATATGTACCAAAAAATGGAAACGGATAAGATAGTTATCTGTAAGAACTTAAATGTTATATTAGGCCTTCAATAGACAACATATTCTCCAGGAATAACTAGAAAGTTCAATTTTTCATAAGCCAATATAATATCCTTTCCAAAAATAAATATGAATTAACATCCCCACAGTAGAAGTCAAAATAACATCATATGCTTTAAAAAAAAATTATTTTCCTCAATGCTTTGTATTCTCTTGTGAGGCTCCTCATCTGCCCTACATTCTGGTACCAGAACTATTTACTTAAAGCCCTTCCTCTACTCCAAGACTGTTCTCACACATCCATCCCTTAAAGAAGTTTATTCTCATAACCAAACACTGGTGCTTACCCAGGCCCTTCAGACTCCTAAGGCATGCCCTGGTCAATGAAAATCAAGGTACAGTAGCTATGGAGACTGTAAATCCCTTCAAAATCATTCTGGTACTCGTTTCTCTGAGAGGTACAGCAATCCATAATTCATACCAGTGATTCACAATGATCACGGTACAAAACGCTACAGACTAGTCTGGCTTCTTCCTCCAAAGTAGGATCACAAGTTAGGTCTGGCTAGCTTTGAGGAATCTCTGCTTAACAGATAATCCAAAATGCCTGCCTAAACTACTGGATTACCCCAGCCTTTTCTGGGTTTGGCCAGCACCTTGGCCACAGCTCTCACTTGTGCTCTATTCAGACGATGCTCCAAATGAACAATTCTGATCTCCTGCTTTAACAGACTGCCATGAAAATCTAAAAGAAGCATCTTTGTTGTGAAAGGAAATTATGCCTGGAAAATCTATTGGAGTTCTTCCTCTGCCTACAGAGTGTTATAGAAAAGATGGAGCCAGACTCAGACAAAATCAAATATATTGATTAATCTTGCAAAGCCCTCCACAAAGCTCTATAAATTATACCTTCTTACACATTATTTTTAATTCTTTTGGATTACTTCTGTGTAAGCATAAGACCTGCTGTTTGCAACTTATTAAAGTCCAGTCTCCCCTCATATCCTCTAAAACAAAAGATCCACCATGACACCAGGAAAAAACATCGCAACTACATAACTGCCATCTGCCCATTTTTTACACAACTCAATAACAAAGATCTGAAGAAGAGTTACAAAAGGAGATGCTTCTTCTGAAGCACTCCATCTTCAAACAATGGCTCTTCTCCATATTACAGCTGCCGTTATCCCATCTACTTGTGACATGACAACTGCCTTCTCATCTCCTCTAGAGTCCCCCAGTTGTTTTGCAGAATTTGCTGGTGTTCTTGGACAGTTTCAGAACAATCGTCATCCATTTACTTTGAAGTTTTCTCATACCCTAGAGTGGCCTTGCATTTTTATATTTTCTGTTTTGTAGCTTTGACCACAGACACAGAGAGTGTTTTCATCTGCAAGAGTAAGTAAAAAATAAGTTTAAAAAGACATCAGGTTGCCCTTATAGAAACAACTTTATCTGAAAAACTGAAACAAATAATGGTGGTCTAAAAAAGACTTTGGGAGGGGTTTTGGCCATGATTTTCTATCACTATTTTACTGAAATAATTTATTCCTATCCCTTGACACTGACAGAAGAACTATCTTCTATGCTTGTTTTCGGATGAAATTTGAAGGATAAGAAAAACACTTCAGATGATTTGCTGCAGTGAGTTCTCACCAACATAAGTGGCAGAGGTTTTAACCCATGTACCGCTCGAAACAGCATATCTTCTCTATTTCTAACCAATTTATGAGTGGCTACATGGCAAATGTAAAAAGGACAAAGGATCCCTATTCTACATCCAGAATACATTAGCTTGTCAGAGGTCCACTGTGATAGACAAATGATGCTTTGGGTGTTTTTCTCGCAAGTAAATCTGTATAACAGCATAGATAGCAATAGACACTAAGTGTGTTAAACTGTAAAATAATCCAGAAAGAGGATAAGCATTAAGAACTTTGTATTTGTGGTGCTTTAATTGCTGCTTCGTTTAGTTTATTGAACCGTCAAATTAGTTTAATTGAAGATGACAAATATATTCTTCTAAGAATCAATTTGGACTCCTAAATATATTTCAAATGAATCTTCCCCTATATTACCAGTTTCACTTCTCTTTATTTTTCAGTACTCATTTAGGATAACAATATATCTTATACTAGGTAATGATTATGTATATTCTTTTTGTGTATTTTAAACCTACTGTAGGAACAAAACCATTTCTGCAACTCTAAATTTTTAATAATTTCAGGATACTAATTCCTGCCAATAGCAGAGGTATTTGCAAAAAACAAAGCTATTATTTGCCCACCAATTATTATGAAGTTGATTATTCCATTTCTCAATTAACAAAAGAGAAGATAGAAAGTGATATCAAATGAAATCTGGACTTATGGATAGCCCTATATAAAACTATTATAAACCAGAATAATTGTCACTATCAATTCCAGTTTGGTTTCTAAATGAGAATAATTCAGATATAGATCTTGAAATTTTTCTGTAAGAATAGTCCCTAATTCAATATTTTTGTCAGCATATATAATGTGATCATGCCTCGGTAAATCAAAAGCTATGTCCAGACCTATAGCTATTACAGCCAATTTATCATTAGCACTTTATTATTAATAATGGAGAGATATTGCAACCTTGCAATCTGAAACTGCTATGAAATATTTTGATCACCACTTGCAAGCAGGGTAGCCAAAATCTTAAAGTAAAACCCTCTCCTGATAGAGCAGGTAGTTACATATTTGCAATTGGAAGCCTTCAGGCTTAGGGATAAGAATAGCCTTGTTTTCCTGAATGTACTCAAGAAATTCTTAAATCATAAATTAATGTTTCTCAACATTTTTTGTGGACATCATTTAAAAGTGTCCCATGAATCTTTAGCTTTCATTACTTCATATACTTTTTTTTTTTTTAACAAAATTAGAGCTCTCTCATTACTAAGCAGTTATCTACAAAAGTAATACATTTTCCCTTTGCACTATATGCTGGCATTTCCAAAATGCCTGCTTAGGGGCCAAAGTCTTTCACAGGTAGAGGACATGTATAAAAATTATAAAGGACAAACTGGATAAAAGTTGTCCTATGCTCTTCTAGTATCATCTCTCCTTTTAGCAATGGGCCTTCTTTTGTGTGACGAATGTTATTTAAATTGCTGTTTGCAAACAGAAATAGCATAAGATAAAGATACACATAGGTAAGGGATGCTGTTCAAACATTCACCTACCATTCATCTTTATTTGTGGTGAATTTGGAATGAACATGAGAAATTCCTTTTCACAGCTGACTGTTCTTAGTGCTTGTTTAGAATTATCTTTTTCACAGCTGACTGTGAAAAAGATAATTCTAAACAAGCACTAAGAACTGCAAGTTGCATGATGGCAACCCTGCTCAGACTTTTTCATACAGTGTGTGATGGCAACCCTGTCCCAACTTTTTCATATAATGTAGTTGTGATTCATCAGAGGTTTGTTCATTAGGATTGTGTGTTTAACTCCAGTTCAGTATTTATACTGGTATGTCTTTTCCCTATGTTTCTTCTGTTCTACCTAGGTGAATAAGGGGCATATTTACAGGATGAACATTTGCAACTTAAATTATGTCAGTGGGGTATCCTTGCAGGAAAAGCTTGCTGCATACTGGGTTGCATTAGCCAGCAGGTCCAGGGAAGCGATTCTTCCCCTCTATTCAGCACATGTGAGACCACTTCTGGACTGCTGTGTCTGGTTTTGGGTTCACCAATACAAGACAGGCATCAACATACCAGAGCAAGTCCAGCAAAGGCCACCAGGTTGGTCAGGGAGCTAGAACACAAGACAGCCAAGGAGAAGCTGAGAGAGCTGGGCTTGTTCAGCATTAAGAGGAGAAGGCTTCAGAGAAGGATCTCATTGCTTTCTACAGTTACCTAACAAGAACGTCTAGACAAGACAAACTCAAGCTCTTCTGGAAGGTGCACAGCAACAAGATGAGAGGCAACAGGCACAAGACAGAACAAGGAAATTCCAAGCAGATAGCAAAATATATCTATTCTTCACCACTAACAGCATGATCAAACACTGGAACTTGCTGCTCAGAGAAATTAAGGAACCTCCATCCTTGGACATATTCAGAACTTGCCTGGACACAATCTTGAGCAATTTGGTTTGGCTGCCCTGCTTTGCACAGGGGTTTGACTAGACAATCCCCAGAGGTCCTTTACAACTTAGACTACTCTGTGAGTCTATGAAGTGCGTGCTGCATTCATATATGCACCAAAGAGGACTCCGTCACTTTATCACAGTTGTGTGAATGTGTTTAAATGGCTTCTGGACTGGATCTGGCACACATCATTTGGACAGAGAGTCCCAGGTGCCCAGAAAATGAAGAAAGCTAGCAGGTAGCTGTCTGCTCCTGGCTGCATTGACAGGGCCTGCAGGGAACAAAGTATCTATTATGTTCTTGATTAAGAGATACAAACCATCACTTCTACTTTAAAATATTACCTGTGATGAAAAAGACATCAACCTCTTGCCAGTTGACTGGTTTTGTACCCCTGCGAAGCATTACCGTACCTCACCATGCTACTTGGTATGGCAGGCTCTTAGTCCCTACCTCTGCCCTGCACATGGTATCTGCACATGGTATCTGCATGTGTTTCACTTTCCCATTACTCCGCATTTGAGTACCAGCTTGATCTCTCCTGCAGAAGATTTTTCTTTCTTGGGTCAGATGAATGCTATCTATAACTTCAGCCATCTGACACCAAGCTAAAGTTCCTCTACAGTCAGCAGAGAGAAAAAAGCCCCTCTGGAGGGTGATTCATCCATACTTTTCTTGGAAACAGGACTGGTACATTTCTGAACATATGCAAATCTTGGATATGTGCTCTTTAGACACTACTTATGTCTTTAGCTATCTTCATTTGTAAAGCTTTCAGTGAGACACAGAACAGAAAACCCCAGACATTTTTGGAATGATTTAGAGTAATTTAGTTAGTGTGACCTGCAGAAGAAGGCACCAAGAGCAAGGAAAAAAAGGAGCTTTACAAAACTGCTTTCATATATATAAAAGGGGAGGAAAAACAGACTAGGAATTATTTTCATCTCTGAAACAAGTTACAATTTTGTAAATGAGGGCACCTTACACAAGTATTCCCTTACAAAAGGTACAGTATTTATGTAATACTCTGATTACAATGTCTCCTTCAAAGAGAACTTGCTCCTTTTCCAAAGCCCTACACCAGTACCAGGAGTTTTCACAATTGTGACAAGGTAGTTTTGCCAGTCTTACAGATGAGGCTGCATAGCGGCATGAAGAGCCTTTTATCACCACATACAGTACTGAACCTCTCTTGGCTAAAGAAACCCAACAGCAAGTCTCAAAAGCTGTAAATGGAAGCTTCTATGGCTGCAAGGTGAAAGAACCAAGGTGTAAAAGAAAAATCAAACCTCTACATTTGAAGAATGCCAATGGAAATTTTACGTCATGTTTGCTCTTTGCTATCTCACAGGTCTTCTGTTCTTCCGTCTGTCATCATCTCCAAAGATTCAAGTTGCATCAATTAATTTCAGATCAAGACTCAGAGCATGCCAACAGCCTGCAGCTCCTGCCGAGCCCTCGCTGCGTGACGAGGAGCCCACTGATCCAGGAGCTGCTCCAGCAGCAGCGCTCCGGGCAGCTGACAGGCGTCAGCCCATACGGCAGGCGTGCAGGGGCGGACTGGAAAGAGAAGTGCTCATATCAATGTCAGCCAAGTCACCAGGGTGCCCAGGCATAACAAAAGAGGCATGTTAGAAACTGTACTGGCTAGACAAGTGTAAAGGAGCTTCTTCGAGGGATGACAGGAAACCAGCCCCCTTTGGAACTAAAGGACGAAAGGAGAATGTGTCTCTCATCTTATTCTCCTCCTGTGAGGAAGAGGGAAGATAAACTCATTACTTCGCATATTTGTCAACACATCTGTAAATAAAAGGCTACCATTAGCACTTTTCAACAGACATTATCTGTGTGTCAAAACTGTTTACGGTATGACTTGATATCCTCTCCTTCAGAGAGCATGCAACCAAGAAAAAAGCTGCCTTTGATTTATTGAAGATGAACTATCAGTACTGTAAAAGGCAGAATGGGAATACACGTGTGCATCCTAAGAGCAGGGCAGGATGAATACCACCTTCACATTTATGTATAAAGCTCAGTCTGCAGCCTTTCCTGTTTATTAGCCTGTCAACATTCATGCAGCCACAGTACATCTACACTGATATTTTTTGAGAAGTTTACCTGTGTGTTATTTACCCATGATTACATCAATTTAGATACAAAATGCTTCCCTGTCTGCATGAAGTGTATTGAGTTGGGAATTAGATTTTGGGGATAAATAGCATATGAAAAGGAGCATATGAAAAAAAGAGTCTTATTTTTAGCTAAGCGAAAGACAGAGTGAGATTAAGAGAATTCAAGCACAGGAAGCAAGGAAAGAGTAAACTAGTGAGAGGCATGAGGATAAAAGCCAAGTGCCTGGCACCACAGCACTTCCAAACTATGCCCAGCTCAGAATTCAACTCTGGATCTCTGGGAGTGCCAGCAGGCTGAGCAGGCAGAGCTGTGCCAGGGCTGCACCGGAGCTGATGGAACCATTGCCTTCAAATTACTGAATTTAGTCTTCAACCAAAAGCAAACAGGATAACCACATATATCCCAGTAGTTCCTCTACAGAATCCATTAACAGGTATGCCACCAATCTCAGGGGGATGTAGCACACTGCAGCTGTTCAACAGCTAATGCCTACAAGAATTCCCCTGCTCCCCCTTTTAATTGTTCTACATGGGCTGTCTTAAATAACCCCTGACAGCTGATGCTGGACTGGTGCTGTAAGGCAGTGCTGTGCTAAGGATGCCACCGGTATCTCAGATACACCAATTTTCACCACCCTGAGAGGTGTTGGAGCACCATTGTGCTCCACCAGCTCCTACTTCCCATCACAGTCTAACACCCAGAGTTATCCTACTCTGCAAAGCCATTCTCCTCAAAAGAGCAGGAGATGACTGTGGGTCCTAACATGTAAACAGCATGGACAATGGAAACAGTCAGACCTAGTTCTTTGCATAAAGAGATACTGTTTCATATTCAGTGGCAAAGGAGAAGAAAGAGAGAAAGAGAGAAAGAGAGAAAGAGAGAAAGAGAGAAAGAGAGAAAGAGAGAAAGAGAGAAAGAGAGAAAGAGAGAAAGAGAGAAAGAGAGAAAGAGAGAAAGAGAGAAAGAGAGAAAGAGAGAAAGAAAGAAAGAAAGAAAGAAAGAAAGAAAGAAAGAAAGAAAGAAAGAGACTTGGTGCAAGACTGTCTTTTACACCACTTATGTCCCCAAAACAAGGCTCTTCTTTCATACAGTTGTCAGAGGCTCTCAGTTACTAACTCAACCGAAATGAAATCATCTTCAGAAGCCAAGTGAGAAGCAGCTCACTGTGGAAGACAGTTGTTAGACAGCTTTGTTGTCACTACTGACTTGTTTTTGTTTTCCACGCAGCACATTATGAAGTGCATATTATTAGCACCCGGGGTCCCCTGTGTGCTGTTCTGCCCTGCTGCTACTCGGAGCCATGTGCTCTCACTTTCGGTGCCTGCTCAGATGCAAGTATTTGTTCATTTTGGTGACTGCCAGCCCCCATGCATTTGCCCATGGTGGGGGGCACAGGCTTGTCAGTGATGGCAGCACCTGCCAGGCTAAAAAGCCATTCAGAGCAAGTGTTTGAGGGGAAACAGTCGAGCGTGAGGAAGGCGGTTTGACTCTGTGGAACACGTCCCTCAGCAGATCTCTCCAGCTGTCCGTGCTACCCACAGGCAGGGTTACTGGCAGGCACAGTGACATCCTGCCCTCCTGCATCAACATTTCATGCAGTTCAAGCTCCTCATGGAGCTTAGGGCAATTCTGGCAGAGCCAGACTCCACCACAGATCTGAGTGGCTTTCCCTCTCTAAATAACCACCATCAGGCTGCTACTGCATCTCACGCCAAATGGCACCGTGCTGCAAAAAAATATTTTGCGACCCTGCCAAAAGCACAGCAGCCGCTATTACTGTTAGCCTTCCCTCCCAGTGTTTTATATCTGCTGTTGCCTCAGGTAGATAGAAGAAACAAATGCGCTTTGAAATCTGGCAAACAACTAGGTGGCTCCAGTACAATTCTGGTTTCAATATATTTTTGAGGTGCCTGGCAGTGTTTGCAGCAGCCGGATCTACCTCCCATGTTACTGCCCACAGTCCAGTACTCAGCTTTCCATCTTACCCCATTGTTCAGCAGGCAGAAAAATGAGCTAGCAGAGCACACAACACAGCAGAGCACCAAAGGGAAACAAGAAAAGTCACAGAAACTTCTCCCCAGTGAGCAGTCTGAGCCTGAGCAAAGTTCAATAAGTGAAATCGTCTGGTGATAGGGAGCACTTTGCCCTCAAAGCTAGTCTCTGATATGTGATAGAGGCACCCTTGACTCAAACCAGGTAATTAGCTGTAGCAATAGAAAGTCTGCTAGAACAAGCCATCTCCAAGCCGTTTCCTCCACGGGGGTGTCAGGCTGGTGCGCAAAAGCCCTGGAGCAGGGGAAACCGAGACAGAGCCATTTCCAAGCTGCCTCTGCTAGATGGTATTCTGTGAAACCCTGTGGAAATTTGAAAACTGTTACCTGCCAGTAACAAATTGGCTCTCCTTGCAGGCACCAAATGTGTCGTATCGGGTGGCTCTAGCCCAAAGCATGGAAACTTGCTGTGTCAGCACATCTGGATTAGTGTTTTGGCAGGAAAGTGTAGGTTCTGGCGGAAATTAGCGATAATGGTGCTCAGCTTTAGACCATTTGAACTGAACACAGATATTCAGCCTAAATTAACAGCATAATCCAAGCTCAATATGTACAAAATAATCTTTCCCAAAGCTACCCCCACTACCTCCTTTTTCTATGCAGAATTTAATGCATCCTGCCTGTCATAAATGCTTGCACCTCAAGACCACTTTCTATCCAGGTATCCTACTAGGTCTTCAACTCTCACAATACTTGAACGTGTCTCTCCAGCTCCCAACTATGTGTCAATGCCATAGATTTTTTGCATAACATATCTAACTTCTGGGTTTTTTCTGTTTCAAAAAATGCTTCTTATTTTACACTGCCAAAAAGAAAAATTCCTTTGCCTCAAACGTGGCAATAATTTTCTGTCCAATCTCACCTACAAGACTTCACGGTTTGACCTCTCCAATCTTATCACCCTTCTCCAATTCTCCTTCCTTTTCTGGCACACTGAGCATCACCCAGTTACCTTAAACCCTCACAGCTCTGTTCCCCACCACCACCCTCCATGCATTGTGCCTCAGTCAGTACTGAACTACAGACTCTTGTTCTGCTTATAGCACGAACAGCCATCACAAATTCCCTGCGAAATCTGCCAGCTACAGACACCTCCATGCCTCCTCACATGCTGACCCTCCCACTTGGAAGGAGCATAAGGCCCTGGAAAAGGAAAGTACTAATAACCTGAGCTTCCTGCCCCTTGCTAAATCCCAATAACCTGCCATGTGCTCGAGGGGTACTAGCAGAACGGCAGAGTACCAGCAGCTCATGGCTCATAATTCTGGTAATTCTGGCTCATGGCTTGTGCTGCTTCTTTTGTTGAAGTCTTACATTATTGAAAGGGGATGGGTCAGATGGAGCCAGCACCTCAGCAAGAAGAGCTGAGCAGCAGGGGCTGAATCACAGGTTGGTAGGGGTTGGAAGGGACCTCTGGAGATCATCTAGTCCAACCCCCCTGCTACAGCAGGATCACCCAGAGTAGGTTGCACAGGATGGCATCCAGGGGCATTTTGAATATCTCCAGAGAAGGAGACTCCACAACCAATTAACTGAATTCAATTAACTGAATGAGAGAGCAGTGCCAATTGCACAGAGGGGAGCCCAGCCCTTTGCCTCCACCAGGGCTCCCTCCAGTGCAGTGTCGGCCCTGCTACCCACCTTGGAGCCCCTCTAGTTCACGGCACAAAACTCATCCAATGCAGTGACGAGGTCATTGTTCTGTCTGCTCCAACAGGCGTATTTCAAGCTGGCCACTGTCTCGTATTTTACTCAGGCTGTCTGCTACCAATTACATATAACATCCTGAGCATGTGAGAGACAGTGTGACTGCAAGTGTAAGGGGAATAAAAGTTTTGCAACTATTACAGAGAAACAAAGCTTTCAGAATATGAAAAATAGCATATAGACAAATAAAGCCTGTTACTGAATATTTAACTCAAACAATGATACAATCACAAACACACTATTAAAGGAAGATCAAGAAACAAATTTAACTCTCAAATTTAACTGCAAGCAGAGCCTCCATATTAAAAGGCCATATGCAGTTGCTAAACAGACAACTAGAGCATGAAGGATAACTCTCAGGGACATCTATATTCGAAGCAAAAGCGAATATCACATACTGAACTGTGAAACAGCCATCTAACTAAGGCTGCTTACCAAAATAAGGGAAGATGTGGAAAAATGAGAAGAAAAAAAAAGTGTAATGGAAAATTCCTTGGCATAAATTCTAATGACTTTCCACCCTATATTTTTTTCCTGTCCTTAATGCCACACTTCCCTGTATTAGATCTCTTTCGGTTTCTCTCTAACTTATCCAATAATCTCAAGGGGAATTTGTGCAGAACTTAAAGACCCTAAAGTTTCCAGGAGAAAAAGCTTCATTCAAAATTTTGCCATGCCTGACAGCAATAATCCAGATGACACCGAGAATGCAGCTTGTACAGAAAGCATGGGGTTCTAACGTTTACCACTTTTCTCTCTCATTGATCTTCCAAATTATTTTAATATATGTTTTAAAGCTCTTTCAACTTTTAAGTTTTCCTGATGGAACAGATAACCTGATCATGCTCAGCATCTCTATGCAATCGCTCTTTATTCTGCTGTTTCTCAGTACTTTTATTCAAGTCCCTTCATCATCACAGAAGGCAGCTAATGAGTGGCATTAGAGTTTATAGCTCACAGACACAATTGAGAGCCATTTTTCTAGATTTTTGCTACTAGTCATTTTAAATAACTCAATTAACTCTCCAGCAATCAACATTCCAGCAAAGTTTTCTGTAGGCAGGCAAAATCTGACCTACTTGTGCCAAATCCTTGGATCATGTTCACATCCTCAGGAACTGTCCCCACCTTTCTGTTTGCATTTCTCCACTTGTGAACAGCATGCACTTTGTATGCCACTGAGAGCCTTCTCAGAAGATGGATTATGGGTGATAATAACAGGTAGAGCATTAATATTTACTGAGAAATAGCAGACTATGTTTTAGAAAGGCTTTGCTCCTCTATTGGTCTGCAAGGACTGCAGCCAGAATTTTACCATCCTCACCTTCAACATTGCTGTGCCCTAACCTGACGGGGGAATATTTTGTAGAATCACAGAATCATAGAATGGTTTGGGTTGGAAGGGATCTTCAAAGCCCATCTAGTCCCAATCCCCTTGCCATGGGCAGGGACACCCTCCACTAGACCAGGTTGCCCAAAGCCCCATCCAACCTGGCTTTGAACTCTTCCAGGGATGGGGCAGCCATTTTTCAGTGTAATATACAGATGGGCTCCATGAACCTAAAGATATCTGTAAAACTCCTCACCAGATGCAGAAGTAACAGGTATTGCCACGCAATTTTATCTTAGCCATTACTCCAGACCAGCCCCTGAACTGGGGAAGAGAAGAAGCAGACCCTTCCCTGAAGTCAGCTTTGGCCCTCTCACCTTTGTCTATCTGGATTAGACTTCAGGCCTCATTATTTTCTTTGTATAACTAACAGAAATAGGAGGGTTTTGTAGGCTAATGTAAGTGAATCCAAATTAGAAAGCGCTTTCCACAGTCTTATTTCAACCTTTACTGGGTGTTAGCAATTTACAAAAAAAAAAAAACAAAACAAAACAAACAAAAAAAAAAAAACTTATATTAACAGTTACAGCTATCTAACTGTGCATCCTGATTGAGAAATCCAAGGTTATCTTTCAAACTCCTGTACTTTATCATGTGTTTTTGGCATATCCATGTCACTGTACAAAATCAATCTTCTCAATTTTGTGAAACTTTCAAAGCTTTGTATCTTTTTCAGTTACTGGCTCAACCTTCCCAAAATTAATATACAATAATAATTAATGTTAATAATAATAATAATGAGGCAGAAGATAACTCCTTTTACTAACCATCAGCAATTACATGATGACATGCTTTTAAGTAATGTACCTCTAGATGCAACATTGCACAGTCCTGATAATCACAGATTTGTACCCCTACCTCCTAGCTCAGGAAATATTAACCTCATCTAAGTATTGGGAAACATTCCTGCTTTAACTATCCTCTACTTACGGAGTAAAACACTGACAAGTCTTCCTGATGATTTTCAAAGAATAGAAGAAACATAAATATCATAGTAAAGGATTGTGTCTCAGGACAAAAGGTTAAAAACAGTGTTACAGAATATAGGTCTAATTGGTATGGATTTGTGGTATTTGCAGAACACTTAAGGAAGCCAGAGATTTCCCTAGGGACATAAGACAACCTGAGGTTTTGGGTTTGTTTATTCAAGGGAGTTTAACTTATCCTACAAGCACAGCCAACAGTATTCCAGAAATGTCCACTGAGGTGTCTATTAAGGGTAGGTGAATTTTTTCCAGCAAAACTATATTTCAACTAAAAATGAAGTTTTCATCTAAAGACAACATTTGTTAAACGTGTCCCTGTTGCCAAAAACACTTAGGAAACCTCGCACTCTGAAGTGAACAAGCATTTGCAGTGTTTCATTAAGGTTCAGTTCAACGTTAAACATATCCTGGTGAACAACCGCAGTGCTGGATATGCCCACCCTGCAGACAGATCCACCCTCTAACTGGTGCTTCTCTGTTGGCTACCTTCAGCAGCCGTGCGACTCCCCGGTGCCTGGTGATGGCCAGTAAATGAGAACAGCCATAATAAATGAAGTCTTATGATGGAACAAGGCTCTGAGGAGGAAGCAAAATCTTAAAGCTTCTGGAATGCAGCTTTTATAGCATTTTAAACACAGGTCAATGTTGGAATCACTTGAACAAAAAGCTCTGAGCAAGTTCATGTGTCTAAATGTACCGGTTAAATTAGGTGGCCAAACTAGTTGATTATAATTTCTCAAAACAGAAATGGCTACAAAATAAAAGTTATTTTCAGCAACATCTCATGCACAATTTTACAAAGTCATTACATATGTGCTAACTGTAAATGAAGTATTAAATTCAGCTCTTTCAGTAGGTGCTAGAGATACAACCCACCTAACAGATCTTATTACTGTTGGTCCTCAGTCCAATTAGACCAGTGTGCCAAACTAAGGCCTTATTTCCTCACAAATTCTGCAGTATGGACTTTGGTACTCTTTTGAAAATATGACCCTGAAATAACAGTTGAAAACCTAGCTTTGAATCTTTTAAAAAATGTTGCCTTACAAGACTCAGATTTTACAGTAAATATGTATACAACAGCTTTACAATAAATATTTCATAACAATAATTTTCCACCAGTCCAGACATAAACTGAAAAGAGACACATGGGCTGGATCATGTGAGAATAAAGGAATTTCTGTCACTGGTTCAACTTTACTGAGTTGAGTCATAAATCTCCAAAATTATGAGCACCATTGTAAGTCTTTCTACTGCATCTTTACACTAAGCTCTAAATAGTGCTCTTTTCATAGCTACTATGACTTTTTTGCTACCAACTCTATGGCCAAAAAAACACCAGTATATAATTTAAAATCTTTTGATATGAATCTGAGGCTGGTAATAAATTTGATTGGAGTACACAGGGGGGTTTTAGCATCAGGTGATTAACTTTATGGACAAGTCTTCAGGTATGTCAGAAACAGGCAAACATTTTGAAGTATTTCTTTAAAGACATAATTACAATAACCACCACTCTTCCACTGAATCCAAATCAGAAAAAATCCAGGTTGCTGCTGCTGTGTAATTGCTAGATTGTGTTTCCTGCTGGCTTCACTAGGTTTTCATCATTTAAACTATTTGTTAATAGTTTAAGAAATGCAGTGATTCTTTTTCATGGCATGATTCAAGTAAAAACTGCATGAGATCTTTGGAAATAAAAATATATGTTAGCAAGTAAGATCTCAAATATAACAGAACACTTAGGAACAGCAGAGAAATATTGCATTAGTATTCTTTCTTAGTCAGTGTTAAAGAAAAAAAATTAACAGAATGGATTAATGAGGATGTACTAAGCTATAAATACTAGGCATCAGCCCACGTTTCACTTGGGGGATCGAACTTTTTCCTTTGTTTACAATTCTGCCTTCTCATTTACCTGAAATAATGTTGGTACAAAACCACCAATTCCAGTTGTTAACAGCTGACAGAAAGCTGTTTATGATCAATGACTCATTTTTTTTCTTTTATTTTCTTTTTTCAAGATTCAAGGAACTTCTGTATTAGTCAAAGAATAAAAACCAGTTTATTTCTATGGCTTTCTCAGCTAAGATTTCTTTTCCTCAAATAAGATTGAAAAAATGGCTTGCAGATACTCAGTTATTGCTTTTTTTTTCCTAATGCATCATATCACACTGGATTATAGGGGGTATCACTCAAATTAAATTTACTCCTGAGAGATGCAATAACTTTCAATCAAACCACAGGTACTCAGCGTCCTTCAGGAACAGGCCTATAATGCAGGATGAATGAATGAGGGTGAGCACAAGCACTGTAAGACTACAGGTCCAATCAACTGAGGAAGAACAAATTACCATTACTGGATGCAAATAGTTACATTCTTAGAAAAACTATTTTGATTAGCTGAATAACTCACAAATTATGTGTGATCCCAGGAAAAAAAAACATTTCTGAGAATGCAGTTCCTCGGAAATATTCCTGTGATGAAACGATGTCTGCTTTCCAGATCCAGCTTCAAATGGCCCACATTCAAACTTGCCTGAGTACTGGCTTAATGTTATTATACTAGGCATCAAGAATAATAAAAAATTAGGAAATAATCCTTAGCAAAATGCACGTAGCTTTCCTATTAGGTAGTTTCCAAGCTGCATCTGACTGGTGGCCTCTCACCCACTATATCTAAACACGGGGAAAGCTGGTAAGTAGGAAAAGCGGAGAGCTGTGAAAAGCCGGAGTGCAGAACCCACACCAGGAGAGAAACCCATTGTGATTAAGTGTGCCTGCACATGGACTAAAACTCTTCCCACCAAACACTCTAATCACCTGTTTTCAGGGTCCTTCCAAGAGCAGGATGCATTTTAGAGCCATTCCCACCTCTGACCCCAAGACGCTCTTCAGTGAAGAAAAAAATTTAGGATATTAAAAGCTTCTGATAGTGCTGTCTGTTGTGGTTTAACCCAGTTGGCAACTAATCCCCATGCAGCCACTAACTCACTCTCCCCTGGCAGGATGGGGGAGAGATTCAGAAGGGTAAAAGTGAGAAAACTCGTGGGCTGAGATAAAGACAGTTCAATAGGTTAAGCAAAAGCCGTGCACACAAGCAATGCAAAACAGGGAATTCATTCACTGCTTCCCATGGGCAGGCAGGTGTTCAGCCATCTCCAGGAAAGCAGGGCTCCACCATACATAACAGTGACTTGTAAAGACAAACATCATCCCTCCAAACATCCCCTCCTTCCTTCGTCTTTCCCCAGATTTATACGCTGGGCATGACGTTACATGGTATGGAATATCCCTTTGGTCATTTGAGGTCAGCTGTCCCAGCTGTGTCCCCTCCCAACTTCTTGTGCACCCCCAGCCCACTCACTGGTGGGGTGGCGTGAGAAGAAGAAAAGGCCTCAGCTCTGTGTAAGCACTGCTCAGCAGTAACGAAAACATCTCTGTGTTATCAACAGTTTTCAGCACAAATCCAAAACATAGCCCCATGCCAGCTACTATGAAGAAAATTAACTCTATCCCAGCCCAAACCACCACACTGTCTTAGAGTCCACCCCACCTAAAAGGCCTGCTTAACATTTAAATTGAAAGGGCCTCTTACTTATTAAGATGCTTATCATTCATGAGTTTGTCGAAGCCAGTCACATATATAGAAATTAAAGCAACCATGAAAGTTTCAGCTGCAGGAGCTGTGGAGAAATAGCATACTTTGAAGTAGCTGTTTTCTAAAATTGAGACAAGATAATTGTGAGGACTCTTTCTGCTTTCAGGAAATGAAGGTGTTTTCAGAAAACTTTTCATCCCAAGCTAATACTTAATTGCTCATAAAAACATATGCTCAGTGATCCAATATTAGATGCTTTATAGTTTATGGTCAGACTCTGGTTTTGGTTGGTGTCTTAACAGCTTGTGAAAATCAACATTTTTATAAGGACTGGACCACTATGAACGTTCATATTTGTCCTCTGAAAAAAGATCACCATGTCTTGCATCTAACATATAATTGCTTAAAGAAATCATCACATCATGATGTAAATCACAATGTCTGCAAAATGGAGAATTTCAAGGAAATACATAAGGTGTCCACCATCTACTGGGGCCCATTCTTTTAGTGCTGCTTTGTCACACAAGAAAGTATGTATCACTCCTTTGAACGATCCCAATGTTTTTAACTTGAGCCTTGTGCCTGGTGGGATATTTCAACTTTTGTTATCCTCAGCTTGAAAAATTACTTCCTAAATTCTTTTTCATATCTGTTGATACTCGATTTACATCATCTGTCCTGGGCTGGGAAAAACAGTTCTGACTGATATTCTGTGCCAATTAAATTTTTATTGGCTTGTATTATATATTTGACTACTGTTTTTCTAAGCTCTACTCATTTTTTTAGGTCATTTTAGCCCTAAAATCAATTTCCTTCCCCTGAAAAATGAAAAGAAAAACCCTACAGTCCATGTAGCAACAAATTTATAGATCTAAACATGAGTCAGCAAAAGATAACCTTAAGAATTATTATTTATTCTTTAGACTAGATGTGGCCTAAAAATTCTAATAAAAATTGATACACTTACTTTTTAGAAGGGCTGTGATCCTGGTGCTACAACATTAGGAGCCTTGCAGAAATTTGTATATATGAATAATTCTATATGCAAGAGTATGGTGTGTAAAGTTAACAGAGCTACTCAGGAATGTAAATTTAGTTATAGGCATCAATGGTTGCAGGCCAGGAAGATGATGCTATATATTCCAGTCCATATGATGACAACTTGCTCATCTAGCATATATTGTATACTTCAGTACAGTATATCTGAGTTACTTTTAACAAGAAAAAAGGTTTCGAATTATAATTCGTCAGCACAAAATTAACAAGTCTTACAAGAAGGCACTAGTTTCTGTTGCTCTGAATTTGGTGCTTGATTATATCATAATACAGTTGCTGCCTCAACAGAGACTTAGATTTTTATCTAACTAGTTTCTCTAAAACCAAGCACAACTCACCTCCCTACAGTAAATCCTGGAAAATTCAGCAGGAAGCACACACAATGAGCTTCTGGAAGACAGAAATGATCTCTTACTCTACATCTGAGGACCTATGAGTGCAAGAAAGCTACCTATTAATGGAGTCTACAGTACAAATAATAAGCAATAAAAAGGAAAAAAAATATGATAGCTATATAAGTTGCTCATGAAACAAAACAATTTAAGTGAGAATTATTTCTCATTGTACATACAGGGATATAATTTTTTCTCTGTATCTATATATGTATATAGAGTCAGATATATAAATATTCTCTCTTTAAAATATCATCTTGTATTAAATTCTGTGTGTAAAGTCCAAGGCAATTCACTTTCTGCAAGGTTAACATTTTATACCTCAATTCATGGTACCCATCTCTGCATTTAATGAGCAAAGCTCATGGAGCTAAAAATATCTCCTTTCATTGCTTATTAACTCCATTTAGCTAAAACCCAAGCACCCTCAGTTTCCAGTGCAGACAAAGGGTATAGGTATTCAGCACCTCCGGGAGGGGAACACAAGGCCTGATTCTTCCTGAATGTACGTATGTATATGTGTAATATGTACCATGCATGTAAAATACGTCTTCTACTGACTTTGAGAAATGTTGTAGATATTCAGTACGAAGAAATCTGATCATGCTTACGCGGTATTCAGTGTAAGGAATCAGGTTTGTGCCTGCACATCTATTAGCTCAAATAGGTTTTGTGCGTGCCTCTGCTGATCTAATTGATTGGGTTTGGGGTTTTTTTTATAAGCTATCTTGCTAGCAGTTTAAATACTATGTTATTTATGTCCCAGGAGAATGCTATACCAGTTTAGCTGAGTGTTGTTTTAAAGTGAAGAGGGAAATCTGGTAGCCTTAACCTTTATTGTGACCCTCATTTAATTTCAGATGCCTGGGGTTATGTGAAAGTAGAGATTATAAAATGCAGCAATGATCTTATAGAATCTAAAGTAACATGACATTTGTAATTAAAGTGATATTACAGTGCAGTGATCTAACTTTGTTTTAAACTCCAGAATATCCTATCAGTTTACAAGACCCACTCCTTTTACTCTTTTGGTACACAGGCAGAAAGATTTCTGCAATTTGCCAGGTTTTTCAGGTGAGGCTGAGGAACACCTGTAATGCACTGGTTTTGCAGCCTTAGCAAATGGTTACTGTTGGTAAGATGTGCAACATATGCCTTTTCAAAGATTCATTCCTCAGTTTCAGGTTTCTGGAAATGCTGTAAATTTTACTCACCAGCCCACAGACTAAATCCTGCCTCATGAGCAATAGGTACACACAGTCAAGCAGCATGAATCTGCCAGAGGTGCAAAGAATGAGTCAGCTTTTTGGAGCCAAGCCATAATACGGGATTCCAAGACTTAGGTTATGCTACACCATGCTATATTCCTTGATTTAAGCCACTGTCATAACATTTGCCCACACACAATACTTCCAGTATATTCATCACTCAGCCAGCCCATCACTCAACACTTTTCTCAGTGAACTTTCCTGATGAACAATATCCTTCTCTCCTAGTAATATTTTGTTATTCACATGGTAAGCATATCCATTGCTGGGCATATAGAAATTACTACTGCTGGCCCATTTCATTCCTACTTGTTTAAGAAATGTCAGAAGCAAACCGCAAGTACAGCTGACTAGAAAAGAGTTTCTGCAAGAGACACAAAGAGTCTTGGAAGCTCCAGCCAGCTGTAAAGGGTAAAACATTATTTACTCGACTGAGTAGCGTTTCTGCCAGTTATGAGTGTGCTACAGTCAAATGTCAACAGCTACAGCCGTATAAGTTTTATTTTAACTAAATTAATAGATAAATGTAGCAAAAGGTATTGAAGGCCAATCTTTTCCACTGCACCAGTGGGATGTGGGAAAACAGTGCAGACTGATACAGGAAAGACAGCACAAAACAGTAATGACACTATTTAGTGGGAACTCGTTTGGAAAATGCAAAAATGGGCAGCACACATCAATGGTAATTTAAACACTTTCAGTTCAAAGGACTCAAGAGGTTGTGGACATCCATGCTAGGAAGCTGTGCAGAGCCATGACCCCTGGGAGCATCTACTGGCACTATTGGAAAGAGCCCCACGCACAGAGGACACCATTATAAGTCACTTTCAAGCTCAATAGCCCTCCTGTGGGGATGCAAGCCAAAGACCTGTCAGAGTTGGGGTGTGTTTCTTCCTATAGAGCATTGCCCTCTGCTGCATAGATATTCCTTGTGTACCATTTGATAAATCATCTCTGAGCTGTAGTTCTCCATCCCTTGTGGACTGCAAGACAAGTGTATCTCAAAAGGCTTTTGGAAGGATAAATACAGTAAAGATAATGCTATCACTTAGATATTGGGAAGCAGAACACATATAGATATCTTTCATAGATTTGTGTCTAGAGGACAACTTTTGGTTTAGATGAGGTTATTTTCTTCTTTGCAACCCATATGTTGAGGACTGTCCTTCCCCCTTAGGGAGCCTTACAGACTTCTTAGGAGCAATTTGGAGCAAGACAGACCCCTTGTTCTCAGATTATCTCTCTATGGAATCATGTATCTTAGTCAGACTCAGTCTGTTCAGACAAGACACCAGTACAATCTCCAGGCAAGAGATGTTGCCAACGCTGCCTGCAAGCCAAACTTCATGGCTGGCAGCACAGGGTGAGTAGGAGGTAAGTCAGAAGGAGACATAAGTGAATTCTCATAAGGCTGCAACACAGCTTCTGCTTAAGAAAGCCTTTTCACCTCCCCACCTTGCTTAGCATCTCAGCTCTGAGTTATGTTGCCACGACAGAATGTATGGCTTTTCAAGATGCTCTTTCCTCACTTTGTATCTTTCAAGCAACAGGGTTGGAGGTGACCGTAATTATTCAGCAGAGCAAGTGTTTCACACATTTAGGGCTAGCTGTGAATACTTTTCAACTTCGCATGAATATGTCATTCTTATTTCCTCTAGAAAAGCCTGTTAACTGTAAACACAGTTTGTAAACATGTATTGCATGCACAAGCATACTACAGCAGGAATGAAAGAGAGCACAAGAGCTAGTAACCTTTAGGATAAAAATAATTTATAGAAATGTGAACTACCATTTAAGCGACACTATCTTAATCCATTTCATTAATAGCTAAGAAAATCTGACAACCATCTTAAGTTTCAACTCTCTCCCCTGATTATTAAGGCCACTAGACCTTCCCATTTCCCAATTTACAAGGGAGATGCCAGTGCCCTAGCCATCCTGACGCAAGCTCCTGTTGAATGCTCTTTTAAAACAAAGTGTTGGGACTCCCACCAGCCCCAGCTCCATGTCTTTCACAGTGCCTCACCAGCTCCTGCGCCAGACTCTTGGCCGCTCAGCAGAGCATGATATTGTCTGTCTATACTGAGATGAGGAACATACAGAAGGAGAAGCAAACCACCAGCAGCCTTTCCTCTGTGAACATCCCAGTTAGAGTCCCTAGGGATCACCTGCAGTTCCTCAGAGGTTTCATCTGGACATTGGATATGGCAAGGGGCAAGGCATCACGAGAGAGGAGTAGAAATAGTTCTGGGAGGAAGCCAGAAGTCTGAGAATAAAGACTATGCAATAGAAAACTGAAGGGAAGAGAATATTAATGAACTATAAAGCGAGTTTCTGGTGCACCAACGAGTCACTGTTCAGTTATGTCATTGTAATTCATGGTGATAAAACCATTGTTGTCCCCATCTACAAAAAATCAACCACAAAAACTTTAAAAATGTAACATTGAATTCTTTACTCTAAAGACACAGTCATGTAGATAGAAACCAGTAAAGACTAGGTCATAGGATGAAGTAAGAACAACAAAGATCCAAGATGAACTATCCATGGACGAATAGGTTTGAATGCAGAAGGTGCCCAAAGAAGAGGAGAAATCCAGGATGATGTCTTTTGCTTGGGTTTTCACCCAGAGGCAATCACTGCACTGCCCTCTGCACTGAGACTGTCCTGTAGAAACTCTTACATACTGTAAATTTTGCTCAAAAAAGTCAGTGGTCCCAAGACATATGAATGGAGTGCAAGCCTTCATGCAATGCATGAGGAGTGTCTTCAGGCTCTTTCTATAGCCCAGAGAGAATGGGGATGCAGCTCTTCTGTTGCAGGTAAGAACTTGTGTGGCCCTTGCAGAAAACTAAGGAAGGAAAAGAGGAAAACTCAGTATATTCAAGCTCCTTGCTCAAATAAAATGGTTGAATGAGGTAGCATCTGCTCATTGCCCCATAGCAGGGATCAGCCAGTTTCTTCTGCCTTTTTTTTACGAAGCTCTGCCTAACAGGGCATCTTGGACTGCACATACCAAGACTGTCGTTCTGTTCACTCCAGAAAGTCCCCATTCAATCTCAAATCTACAACATTCTCATAGCCGCCTTCTTCTGTACGCCCTGTATCATCTCCTACTAAAGCTCTGCTTTACATAAATACACTGCTATGAGCAATTGAATTTAGAAAGTGACTATAAAACCCCCCAAAGATTTTACTTAAGACAAAATTATTAGCTTACTGAAAGTGTTAGAGGTGACCTCTGGCATAAAAAAGTAATGTGGCACTAAAGGGGTTAGTATCTAAAGATACATTCAAATCCAATGCATGATAATAATACAGAAATTGGCAATCGTTTTCCAAACCACCTGTGCAGAATACAGTTATTATTCCTATGACCATCTCTTTAAGGAGATGAGTTACAGAGGTAGGAGATCTCTTGAGAGAAGCTGTAATAAATCTTTACTGACTTGTCTTTTAAGCAGGAAGAAAAATCCATCTATGAAAAGGCTTCAAGGCAAAATGTTACCCAAGTTTTTAGAATCAAACTTTTTATTTATTAGAAGAGATGTAAAGTTGTCTGCAGGTGCTTGATGTTACTTGTTCTGAGCAGTGGAAGTAGTGATGCTACTCCAGGGGAAACATCTTCCACTCTGGCATTGTTGATGTTAAAATGTAATGTAGTATAAATACACCAAGTCATGTCAATCAGACAGGTACTACACCAAGATATAAATTACACACCCACGAGACACATACAGGGTAGTGCTGTGTAGGCATTGAAAAGAGAATCTGATCAGCAGTATCTGATCTGCAATAGATAAGTTCAATTCATTATGACCCCTGTTTGGGGACTGAGGTGTCAGCATCTGCATTGAGCCCCTGAAAGGGAGCAAGGTTTTCCTGTTTTGGTTTGCTTTATGTTGTTAGACCAAGCTCTTTTGTTGTTACAGCAAGCTTTTTTTGTTGTTACAGAAAACTCTTTGGGGTTTTGTCTTGTAACCAGTTCCTTCAACCTTCAAGAACAAAGACAATTTTTCTGCTGAAACACATGATCAACTTACATAGCAAAATAGAACATTCAAGATTTACTGCATTTGTTTCTAAACATCTTCCAGTAAATAGTCTGGAGAACTTTGATCTCTGACAGGTGTGTTGGCTTTGCTAATAAAAAAGCCAAACTGTAGAAGCAAAATACACAGCAGCTGAGATTCCAAGACTCCATAGATGTTTAAATACACCTGTCATCACTGAAAATGACCTCCAAAAATTGTAGGTACCCCTATCGGAACTACTAGAAACTTTGTGTCCAGAACAGGAGTTGAAATACACATGGAAAATCCTCCAGTACAAAGGAAATACAATAAAAGCTGTTTTCTAGCCGCACATAAAATCCATAGCCAAAATAATAAAATGCTTTCCCACTGATCACATGGAAACTAAGCCTTTTATTAATTTATCTGTAGCACTGACAGCCCCCAGATGGAATTTTCCACTTCATAACAGCAGGGTTATATAAAGGACTGATACAAACTGGTCCTAGAAAACAAAACACTGCAACTTCCCAGTACACAGAGATGAAAGGCCAGATTCTGATCCCAGGCAGGTGACGCTGGCATGCACAGTGGCAGGTTTCTGAAGAGCACAATAGCGTCTGCTAGGTAGTGGAGAGCGGGTTGTGTCAAAATGGCCAACACCACCCAAGGTCCCAAGTGAATCACCTACCAGGAAAACTGTACTTACAGCTCCAGCTTGCTAGATGTGACTTCACTGCCATTTAAGAGGAAAAGAAGCCAGGGACACAGAAAAGGATCTCTGCTTCCTTAGAGGTGAAGACTGATGAATTTAGGCAAGGGACAGACCTGAAAGATGGCTTTCTGTGAGATTAAGAAACTCAACTCATGATTCATTCCATCCCTGACTAATGGCCAGGTGCCTTACTGTGCTGAATAAGATTTTGGTCTGCATCTAGTTGAATACTTGCCCAAGCCAAGTTTTTTTCCAATAACAAGTATAAGTCATCCCGAGGAAATTATGACTCTACATTGGTAATTTAATAGACTCATTTCATTGAAAATTTAGAATCTTTCAAGCCTCTTGCTCAGTTCATCCTGTGCTTTTGAGTTCACGAAATTGGGTAGTAAAATAACAGGCGAGTGGGGAACTGTAAATACTTTCAAATGTTAAGTCATTAAGCCATTGGAGTAAAAACATATAAAGCATGCAATCCGATAAAGACAAGTGCAAACCGTTGTTCTAACACAGGGACGATCAGGTGCATAATTATGAAATAGAGAATTGCCATCTAAACAGAAACACTGTCAAAAAGGACCCACAAAATTAAAAGGTTCAGGAACTGCCCAGAGCCAACAGTATCATTTCACTACCTCGTCAGGCCACTTATTTGTAAAATGGAGCTTCTTTCATGTAAGCCTCCCACACACTTCAGAAAGGCTATGGCTCAGCCAACACATCATTGTGTCCTTTTGGCAACCAAACCTCAAGAAAGAAACTAACCAGAAAGTGTCTAAAGAGAAAAGCAAAACAAACCAAACAAGTAAAAATTAAAGGTGGAGAAAATAGACCCCCAAAGACAAATGGGAAAAGCTAATGTTCAGTTTACTGAGTCAGGGATTAAAAAAGACACGGTAACAATTTTCAGATCTTTAAAAGATAACTGCATTTTATGTTCACTAGTGAAAGGAAAATAAGTAATGGGTTTAAATGAAG
Organism: Aramus guarauna; assembly: GCA_013400195.1. NCBI lineage: Eukaryota > Metazoa > Chordata > Aves > Gruiformes > Aramidae > Aramus > Aramus guarauna. The sequence continues at coordinate 1,227,078 of VXBL01008796.1, forward strand.
AAAAGATATAAGGTAAACACAAGGAGGAAAAAATCTCTGTAAGGATAATTAGGGTATAGAATAGAGGAGCACTTAGGAAGGTGATTGACTGGGATGCTTTTAAGAACAGAGTATGCAAACATCTGTAAGAAGGGCCCTCACTATAACTGAATGTCTCAACAAAAGGATGGACCACAGGACCTATCAAGGACCCTTCTAGTCACATTTACTATGATTACATCATTTTACAATTTGGGTACAAAGATTTCACCTTTGTAATGTAGTAGACACATTGAAGAGATGTAATAGTTATACCTAGAGAAGGATCATACACCCCTGTTCTTGGAAAGTTTAGCTGTTATTTGGGAGAAAGGTGAGAGGCAAATAGATCTTTTCTCACAGTGAGTGGAAGCGGTGGTTGCTACAGCCCATAAAGCCAGCTACACATAACACTAGTCACAAACTGAGCTACGTGGAGGAAGAAACAGGTATACTCTCTGTGGACACACTGCAGACTCAGAGATCTCAGAGATTTTGCTGTTTGCAAAACACATTGTCATTACACAACCAAAGCCTAAAATGCCAGATGCATAAACAGAGGGTGGCAGGAGGTCTGACAGGCAGAGACACATTTATGAGGTCCAGAAACAAAAATAAGAGGATTTTTTAAGAGAAAGCAGTCTGTAAAAGAGACAGAGAAGGNGGAAACTATTTTCTGATACCCAGTTCTGTATTAGGAGGATCAGGGTTTTGTAAATTCTGGTTCTATCAGGAAATAACCTGACTTTCCTTTCCCCTTAAAAACAAAAACAATGTTCAAGAGGTCAAACACAGCCAAAGCAGTTGTGTCAAAGGCAGTTAGATAACAAATGTGAAAATGGGCATCTGGCTGCAAAGCTGACTCTTTTTCTTGGAAGTAAAACACATGATTTTAAGGAAAACAGAAGCTCTGTATTTAGCCCCAATTCAGCCAGGTTATGAAGATCATGATTAGTTTAACTGAATGTAAACATGCATTTAAAATTAGACCTATACTTATATCTTTTACTCAGTCCTCATGTAATGGCTGAAAATGGGCTTGGAAATATATCTTAGCCTTACGAATGTTCTATTTATCTGTTGGCAATCTGATTTTTTTAAGGTCTCAGACAATGTAGTAAGCTCATATTTAAATTCTTTGCTAAATCGGTTCTATTTGTGCATTGGCAATTCATTTCTGAAGGGTTAAGTCACTATATAAATCCTCAAAGGCTTCACTGCATTATTCTGAAATAAAGGAGACCCTGACAGCAGGAGAAAAAAAACCTGAGGTGCGGGAAGAGAACATTTGTACAAAGAGTAATGTGTTCACCACAATTTTTAATCTCATTTTCTGATATTTGAGACAGTTTGAACAAGTGATTTCCTTTCCTATGACCCAGCTTCTCCTCCTGTTAATCCTTCTTCAAAAATATAATGCTTTCTCATGGCAGTTCAGCTCCCTGACATGCAAAGGAACGTAAGTGTTACAAACTCATCATTAAGACTAGACTGAAAGAGCAACAGCAGTAAAAATGAGCTATGGAGAGAAGAAAACTCCTATTAAAAAAATAATAAAAATTGGACAACTGAAAATCCTGGGGATCTCCATTTTCTCTTTATCAAATAAAGATTCAAATATAACTCATTTATTCCAATGCAATACAGAACCACTTAGTCTGAATCAATAGGGCTATTCTCAATTTACATCCAATCAGAATTTAGCTTTTATGTTTCCATTTACTTTTTCCTAGGTATTAGTAATGACTCCTGTTGCACGTATTTGGGTGTCTCATCCATTTTACCAGATTAGGAATTTAAGGAGAAACAAAGGTTTCGGGCAGGAAAGTTTCTACTTTTTAGAAGTTGAGTCTTGGGTGTTCAAAAGGAAGAAGGATTTTTTTTGCGTGGTTCCTAAAGATTACTTTTATTCTTAGGCAGTACACCCATCTTTCCTAAAAGGAATTTAATTCCATTGAGGACAAAGCCATGGTCGTCCCATCATTTCCCACATTCCCTCATCATAATTCCAGAAAGACCATTTTCAAATTATCCGACAGCAGCAGCAGCACAGTGGGCAAAGTGTACCGCGTCAGAATGTGAGCCTTACCGGTGTCTGGAAGTTAGTTATGACAGTAGTCAGTACAAGGTGGAGAGGGAGAGGCCAGAATCAAATTTAGGGTGGAAAACTGATTAGGAGGAGCTGGATGAACTGTTGGTAGCACCAGATAGAAGGGAGTAAGGAGGAAAAATCATAAGTAGTGCTGCTCAGAGGAAGCAAAGGAGTAGGACAAGGAAAAAGTACTTCAGAGTGAAGACTGGGAGGGAGTAAGTCCAGCATCCTCTCCCATGTTCTAATACAGTGGGGAAAAAGAAGAAAAGAGGTGTAAAAGCAATTGGGTAACCTTCCAAAGAACAGAGTTCAGATCTCAGACCCACAAAGCAGCAGACAGGAGATGATGGAGGGGATTGACCTATTTGTTTTGAGTAAGAGTGAGGGAACTTCTGGAGAATACAAGAGAAGGAAACCAGATGGGCACAAGGCAAAGGAAGGCAGTGCAAGAGTACAGCCATGGTAGCTGCAGTGAGAAGGAAAGGGAAGCCGCAGGAAGAAAAATGAAGGAGCCAGAGGAGAAAGGAGCGGGGAGATGCAGGGGATGGAATAAACATGGTAAGCTGCAGACAAGCACAGCTGCAAACAAACCGAGTACTGCTGTAAGAAAAACTTGCTCTGCTCTCCTCCAGGAAAATGGCACGTATTCCCCTCCACCCACACACCCAGCTAGAACAAAGCGGAGTGTACAGCATCACAAGGACAACATGCCAGCAAAAAGAACACACAAATTCCTGCAGATTAAGTGCTTTCAAAGCAAACCTAGCAGTGCGCACCGTTAGGCTGAGCTTGACTCTATTTAGCATTTCCATGGTGCTCAGCATATTCAAATCACAGTGCAACACAGCTCACTGTGCAACAGCAGGTGTAAGGCAGGTAGGGTCTGCTGTGGAGAGCAGAGAGCGCTGACTGGCCTATGCTGTCGCTCTGAACGGGAAACAAGTGATACGGGCCTCAGCTCAGCACTTCAAGTGAAAGTCCAGCCATCACCTTTTTAATGGAAGGATAATCTTTAAATTTTGCCTAATCGGCATGTCCATCTAATTTGGTTTAAGCAACTTTAATGCTAAAAGAAGCATTTGCCATTCCCACCACAACATTTTGCACTCAGAAACAGCACCGTGCATTTTTGGCAGTGGTAGGAGTGCTCCACTTGTTCCTGTCTCTAACCTAACTTTTCTTATTGAACAAAGTTGTCTTCATAAAGCTAATATCCCGCGGCATGTCACTCTATTCATTTCAGCATCCTTTATCTTTTTTATTACCTACCTACCGATTTTTCTGCCAAGACCTTTTCATGATTGATCTGTTACAACTTTTATTAGAAACTGTTCACTTACAGAAGGCTGGGGGGGAGTCACATTTAGTCCCAATGTAATTAAACTGACAGCAGCGGCTTTATCCCAAGAAAAAATTTGACTGTGTACGTTCACAATACATCATGAATTCCAAAAGTACTCAATTGTTTCCATATCTCTTGTTTCTCCTCTAGACAGTTAAGGTCTGTATTGAGCCATGCATCTTGGTCTTGTACATATCCTTTAGTATCAGGAGATATCAACAGTAATTACATCAGGATCTGTGAGTTAGTTAATCGGATTTAAAATATTCCAATCATGAATCCAAATCAGACCTGGTTTTGAATCACAGGTAGGTTGAATTGCCAGCTTAGTAGCTACGCAAGAAACATTTGTTAGCTAAATCCCTCATCTGCCTTTCACTCATTACCTATTGTTACAAAAGCAACAAAAATCATAAGAATCTGAAGTCACTTATAATTAGTCTTTCTTTCTATACCTACGTTATCACACATTTCACTCTTCTGTTCCTTTTGTACTGTGTGTGCTCTTACCACCTCCCCTTATCACTTCCAATCCATGAGAGATTAGTTTATTTCACCATTTCAGAATGAAGTAATAGGTTTTCCTCTAACTCGTGTGTTGTGTTCACCTCCTCACCTTTTTATCGTCTCCTGTCTGCTCTTCATAATCACTATTCTCTTTTCCTTTCTGGCAACTAGCCATGACTCTGCCCAACTTTGAATCTTCAAACTGGTTTCTACCTGAAAGTCTAAACATTGCCAATTATTCCTCTTCGTTGTATAATTAATGCTAGCAGTGGCCCCTGGGATTTTCCTGAGAGAAATGACTCCATGACTAAGTTTTTTGACAAATGTGAGCTGAGAGAGGACAAATTTGAGAGGAAAAAGGGAACTCTTTGTCCTTCACAGCAGCAAGAAAGCCCAGGTAGTTGTAAACACTGCCTGGTTGCCGATATTTAAGAAATATTTTATCCATTTAATTGGCAGATCTAGGTGCAGCTCTCCTAGGTACAGGCACTTGGAGATAGCACGGATAAATTTTCGGCCACACATCACATTTTATGTGGGCATCAGCTATTTAAATAGTAAGAAACCTTACTAATGGAAGAGTTTAACGAGAAAAAAAATAACCTGAGATGACCAAGGGCATAGAAAAAAAAATCAGTGTCATGATGGATTACAGTGCTGCAGCACCCAATCCACTTCATGTCACACTATGAAAATGTTCTTTTTTGTGACCATAAGTCAGTCAGACCTTCACAGATGTGCACCATATAATGGTGAGCAGTCAGGAGGCAACTCTGCTCACTTCAAACTGTTGCTCCTGTGACTTTACTCCTCCTTTACTCATCACAGCTGATGTGATGCTTTCATGGTCTCCAAAGCCACTGTAGGGACAGCATAAACAACCTGTGACCTCCATGAAAACTCAACACAAAAATGTCAGCTGTAAAAGCAAGAGTATTTTGGTTTATGACAGTTTGTGCTTATAAGGTGCCAAGGAAAGTAATTAATTGTAGTTATGAAAAATGTTATGCAAAGTGTCCGCTAGAGCCTGGAGCTGGGAAAATACAGAAAGGCAAAGCATCCCTTGCAAAACTACTTGCTAAAAGGCGACATAGGAGATATACTGACATAAAATTTGCTGGTTTAGGCAATCTCCATGCAAATAGAAGGGGGATAGCACCTCATGTTCATCATGAACTAAATTGTGGAAATACTTATCAAGGAGCAAAACCATCAAACTCTGCATAAAGTATGGCTCACGTATAGCAAGCCCAGTCCTCAGGTAAACAATGGTGGTGAATCATTGCAGGCAGACCAGAGGTTGAACGTCCTTGCATAAGCCACCTGCCAAGTAATTCTGAGGAATACCAGTAAAATATAACATCTGTTTGTAAGTAATTTGCCGGGGGGCGGGGGGAAATGCAGTTCAGGGAATAAATAAGTACTCTGATGCAAATACCATGCCTAGTTATTTCTTTGCCTCATGACTTGCTTTTGTCACACATGCTGAAAATACTTTATTTTTTAATATCTCTAGACCCTGGGGAAAGACATTTATTATTTTCCATTTCCTTTCCCTCAATTGTACATCCACATTTAGGGTTTCACTTCTGCTTCATCTTTGTCTTCCAGCAAGTTCTGTCACTAATTTTTTAAAATGGGAAGGTGTGGGGGACAGACAAAGTGTGCCAGGACTTATATTCTGTGAGCACAGGTTCTGTAAAGCTGCAGGTATACAGCGCAGCAAAATGTTGACATCTTCACTGCATCCTTCCAACAGCAAAAATTACTCCATCCTTTTTATCCCTTAGAAACCAACCGCGGAGCACTGCAATCTGCAATCTCTTCTTCCACACTGGGGATCTTTTCGTCCTTGTCTGGATTACGGAGAGACAAAGTGTACCCATCTGTTTAAAAGTGGTTCTGATTAATATGCTGTCAGCCACCCTGGAAACACTTGGATATTAACTCGCTAATGTGAAACTTGAGCTAATTGATGAGTGCTTGCACATGCTTGTGCAAGTGTGTCCATACGTGCGAGTCAATACGTGTGTGCATGCACGCGTGCCAAGAAGGGATTCTCACCTACAGCAAAGCAGAGGAGCCACCGGCAGGAACGTGAGGCAGGAGGCAGTCCTCCTGGGTCCCACTGCACCTTTTGCTCCTCCTCTGGAGCCGGCACAGCAGCAGCAATACTTCTCTCTGATAAGTTTTCAGATTTGTCATGTCTGCACCTACTGAAGTAGAAATTATGAAAGTGGCACCAGGAGCAATGATGGAAGTATAATTAAAAAATAATTAGCAAGAATAATTTGCAAGGGGCCAAGGGACAAGAGCTTTTATTTCATCAGCTGGTGTAAGTGATTAAATAGGTACACAATGCTGTTGTAAAAGTATCACTTTTTTAGAATTGAGAGGAGGGAAGGCATAGAGGGAATAATTAACAATTACTTTCTTTCGTCAGACTAACCTGCATGACCAAGTGGTTTACTCCAAGACAAGCAGTTAACAAATCACCTACCCCCACTCTGAAGAGTAGCTGGCAGCGTGATGGTATCTGATGGAGAACACAGTTGCACAGATAAAAGGACAGAGAAGCAGCAGAACAATAGAGTCTCTGCACTTCAATGCCCCTGGATGGGGGGCATGGTGGGAGGAGGGGAGGAAGTCTTACTGCCTCTCCCATCAGCTATTACGCTGCTCCTCTTATCTGAAAACATTTATTGCTTCATCAAAGAGGAGAAGAAAAAGAATGAGTTTCCTCGTGGTATTTTGTAATTTGTTTTGGTTTCTTGAAACAAAGAAAGCTTACACCCTATCTCGAATGGGTACACACCATAAGACTTGCTTTCAGCCAGTCACATCTTCCTAGCAGCTGATTGTCTTCCCCCTGGCAGAGGCAGCTTGCCACTTTACCTACCAGGTTCCTGCTGCTGGTCAAGGTTGCTGCGCTGTGCCTTGTACCAGAAGGTTGTCCATTTGAGAATAAATCCTACAATAAGAGAATAAATCCCATTGATCTTTTACATTTCTCTGAAAATAATCCAGTATCTGTCATTTGAGTATTTTAGCTCTCATACCTTCTTACTTGCAAGTCTTGCGGCCACCACTGCAGTTCCTGCACGTGGGTGGGAACCTGATGTCAACCTTATCATAGTCAGGACCTGCTTCTTCTGGTTCAGATTACGAATCAAGAGAGCAGCTGTTTTCCAGGGAAGTTTCAAGCCCTAAATCTGCTGCCTTTCCTTCAAGGTACGTTGATCTCTGGTTCCCTGCAGCTCCCTGTTTTTCTGACATTCTCTTGTACTTGGCCTCTGCTAGAAATGTGGTCAAAATGGTACCAACAGCAAAATGATTCACAGGTATAAGAACTAGCCCAAAACATAGAACAAGCCTGAGGAGAAGGCTTCTGTTATTAAAATACCTCACAAAGAAAGAATCGAAATCCCAGGTCAGCATCTGAGCTGCCAATTTCATGCCAGATTTCCAGGCCAGTACAGCATGAACACATTTCTGGGAAGTATCCAAGCCTTTGAATATTTTTCTAGACCTTTCAAGTTCACCAAGCATTAATGACTGTATGAAAAATGCAAATTAAGCACCATATGTGAATTCAGAATTAAAGCCTTATAGAGAATAATGTGGAAATATACATTCCAGATGCATTTCTGCTTGGAAGCTAAAAGAAGAGCAGCTTTCAGGATTTTGCCAGGTTCCCCCATTGTAATTCCATCCTCTCTTTTGAACAACTCTCTATGTAAATGATGACAGGGCAGTTAAGCACAGTGATTGTTAAATGCTTCCTACTGTTCAGTGCGGTTTTTATCAAGAGTTTTTCAAATTCAGTATCTTTATCTGTACTGCCTTTCAGTCAGTGCTAAGTGGCTGCTTCTCACCAGTCTTAACAAATATCTCTTCTGTAAGTTTGATCTTCCTGCTGTCACAAGTATTATACAATATAAAAGCCAGGCTTCTAGCAGCAGAGAAGTGGATCTAGTCACGTGCCAGATGCATATTCATTTCTTGTGCTCAGTCCTGTTTTCTTCAGTTCAGCGAGTAGGAGCAAGTTACCTGGCACCGCACCAAGGGCCAAGGTCTTGCCTACACTAGGCTGGAGAGTCTTATAATTACAGCAAGCTTTCCCCAGTGCCCCTACAATACAGCACCTTCCAATGAAACAAATTACCAGCAAATACTCAGGAGCGATCACATCACTCCTGTAGATTGCACTTGACCCAAGCAAAGTTAATTGTCATGTCAGTCTCCATACACACAGGTTTTGAGGTAACAAGCGTTTCCAAAGGAAAACATGAAGCTCCCAAAGTCCTTATTTTCCAAATTGACTGTTGTTTTCAAGATATTGAATATTTTTTTCTCTTTTTTTTGTAATCACCATAATATTTACAAAAAGGAAATTCTCATATTATTTCAGTGTCACCTCTGATAACACATAACCCAAAAGTAGATGGCATAAGCGCTGCTGTGACAGATAATGCTATTAAACTCCACTGTGGACCTGCCCAGAGCAAATCTATTCCACGCCCTGCTTACAAACGTGCGAAACTGTTCACATTGAGACTCTGCCAGAGTAAATTGGAGTCCACAGACGTTAAGGAAAAAAAAAAAAAAGAAGAAAACCGAGCAACTATCAAACATCAGCAAGCACTACAAAGCCATTTTTCTGAAGCAAAGCTCTAAAGTTATCCTTTAATTCAGATGCATATATAAAATTCCCTGAAGCGTACAGTACTTTGACGGAGGCTTGCACAGCACTATCGCCCCCAGCACATGACACTCTTGCTCTGCCTCAGAAGCTGGAGCAGGCTACAGCATATTTAGCTGCTTTATCTCCTTTCATCCCTTCAGCCTGAAAGTCCACATGTGTACCAGAAAAATACCAAGAGCTGCTTACTCAAAAAATTTTTCAAGACTTCACATTTTCTGTAGTTCTCATCTCAGTAAAATCTACCCAAATGTAGCTCAAATAACCTATGGAGCTGGCTGGTGCAGACGAAATTTCTCAGCTGCTAATGTAGCATTTGCAGGTAGTGGTGGAGTATCCACAAATATCTTGTGAAACACCAGTCAATTAACTATCAGACTCACTGGCACTACTTGCTGAAGAGAGAGCTTCTGGCTATGGTAGACATCTAAACACAGATGTACACAGATGAGCATTTTATAACTTGTACTAAATTAACTAATTATAGATTTGACCTCTCTGTTAAAAAAAAAAAAAAAAAAAAAAAAAAAAAAAAAAGGAATATCTTGCCACTTTTAAAATGAATTGTTTCTGAATATTTTGGAATATTTTGGTTTGATGTTTTCAAAACAACCAAAATTTTGATTTTTTTGCTTTAAAAACCTGAAAGTTTTGCTAAAACAGTTTTAACTGAAACAACAAAACAAAACCACATTTCCTTCTTGGCCAAAATAAACTTTTAAGGGATGGAGGGGTGTCAAACAAGAGGTTATACAAAATACTTTCCATGGTTTTGATTCAGTCTCTGAAAAACTGTGATCATGTCTGTTTTCACTCCTGAGTACAACAGGTCATTTCTGTCTTCTGCAAAAATCCCAGAGCTATCATAAGGGGATAAGTGCAAGACAGCCACATAAGATGAAGGCCAACTGCTAAGGGAAAAATATGAGCTAGCCAGGAATTGGTTTAGACTGGTAGTTAGATGAAGGTTTCTCATTCATTAAAGAGCTGAGGTTCAAGAACAGTTTTCCCCTAGGAACACAGAAGAAGAAAACCTAACAACTTTAGCATGGATTTTGCCACACATATGAAAGAGATTAGGAGATCTGACATTTCACAATGCAGTAGGCTGGTCTGTATACACAGGAGTCGCCATTCTTTCTAAGTGTCCCATGAGAGTTGCCATTTGCAAGAATAATTTCAGAAGCTGTGGAATAAAACCGCATAAAGCATTATATACACAGCTTATAACTAGATCTCTGTGCACACAGAAAACAACTGAAGGCAAAATTATTTGCTATGTTGGGCTGAGCACAGTCACTCTCAGTAGAGGAATAATCCTTCTAGTGCAGTTTCCTGAAGGAAAGGATATCAAAGTAGTCATGTGCTATTGTATAAAAGCATTTAGAAGCATGGTTTATTGATTGTATAGTAAATGGCTTGAGCTCTGTCATGATAGGGCTTTTTGAGAGAGCAAGAATTGTCAGGTATTGTGTTCAAGTCTCTACTTTGCTCAAGGATTCTGGGAGATCTGCAGCAAAGTAAGAACAAATGGAATAAAATTTGGGCTAGAAGTTACTGTGAAAATGTTAACTTTTACTAGTAAAACACCCAAGGCTCTCAGCTGTCCTATTGGCAAAGGGGAAATACAGGAAAATGTACACTGCAGCTGTGAACCCAGAATCCAAGGCAAATTTCCTCATAAAAAGAGAGTCCTGGTGAATGGTGGACAGGATGAGGTGCTGACACCTGGGGATATTTCCACTCCTCTCACAAGCACGATCCATTGGGCAAAGCTTTTGGCTAATGTTAACAAATGGAAACAAGTAAATCTCTCCAACTTTTATCCTGCAAGGTTTTCCTCATAGTTTTCCTCTGGCTCAAACCCTCCAGCGTCACTAGGCCAGTGCTATAGCATATTTTTCTGATATCATCTACAGTGACTCCTTTATTTCCATACAAAGTGCCAAATGAAGTTTCTGAAGTGGGAACACTTTTCTCCCAGGAACAGGTCTATATCTCCCATCTGTTTTCAAAGAGGCAGGCAACTATTCATCAGATGATAACCTATCGTGATGATCCAGATGAAACATACTCAGTCCAATAACCTAAAGTGAAACCCTCTGTTTTTCATTACTGACTCTCTAGCACATCTGTTCCTCTAACAGAATTACTTATAATGCTGAACACTTGACAAAACTGGAAAAGCTGGATATAAAGAGGAGGAAGCCACCACTGGCATGTATTATAGGTGTTCCCCTTATTTTTACTTTTTTTTTTACACACAAGGAGTGACCACCTCAGCAGTTCTGAAGTTGTACTTCACTTTTCTTTGGTTCTTTCATAATGAAAGTTGACAGTGACAGTTTTAACAAAATTACTTTTGTCTTCAGATCGCATTGACACTTGTTTGCTCAACTCCCCATCCTACTGTGGGAATCCCAATTACAGTGCTTTTTAGCACCCTTAACCTCATAAGTGCAAGAGGAAGAACATATATATTACTTGAGCAGCTGATACAGACCAATCAATATAAAAAAGAGAGAAAACTAATACACTGCAGGGTTTTAAGTAGACAATGTAGGAGACATTACCCTAGGGAATCATGGTTAAAAGACTGTATACTTAGATGATCACAGATATGCAGTGGCCTTTCATTGATAATGCATGACATCATATATAATAACAAAGGGAAAAAACCAATTTTACATTTTATTTAGAATTTCATTTTTCTTTGTACTGACACTCTTGAGAAAGCAGCCTATGCTGATATAGAAAGGACCATATTGACCCCTTCTCGCTTTCGGCATTTGGGCTGGCAATAACTGTCTCTTTTTATTAATATTGTTTTTATCTAGAGCTGTAATGACCATCCTACATAGGTGAAATGAAAGACATTTATTTCATGCCTAACACCTCACTGGGGGAGGGGGGGGAAATCAATGTATTGCACTAATTTGCTGAATAACTTTTTGCTGTCGAGGAGAAACAGGCCTTGAGGGCCAGTCACCTCACCTAGCATGCTCAGAAACTAATTGCAAATCACTGTGCCCGAGAGGTGGGATCTCACCATCGAGCGCGCTGCGGTCTGTAGCTCTGCGCTAACATGAACAGAAACGATGACATCGATTACAGAGAAGTTCCTTGAGGACAACCTAAGTCTTTCTTTCAGCATTAATCAGCATTCTCATAAAAAGTAACGGAAAGTATGGAACAGCACTGACAAGCCCAAGCAAGCTGTCAGATATTAGGCCTGCCTGGGTGAGCTCTCGCTGTTGAGACGTGAACTGAGACATTATCATCCCCAGGCACCAGCAGCAATGAATTGAACATAACTTAAAAATCAGTTCTTTTCCAGTCACTCCTCCATAGAGGAACAGAGAAATTTATTGGATATTTTCAAATGGAGATTCCTATCCAAGACAAGTAAAGAAAAAAAGAGATTTCTCCCCCTCACTAGGGATCTATGGTAGGAGACATTACTTTCCTATAGGACCTGAGGATATGTCTATACTGCAGTTACCATCCTCTTTAACCAGAATATCCTACACTACTTGCTCACATAACTGCCAGCAGCAGAGATACAGCACTGTGTTTCTCAATGCAGGTTATAAAACCTGTCTGGGAAACTTGGCATACACTTGAATGGGTTTTTCAGCCTGCATTATGTTTTATATTGTCATAATGATGCTGTTAATGCTAATTTAAAGATAGCTCAAGTCTTGTCTGAAGGACAACTGTCCCAATCTCACCTGAAGAAATAATCTGAAATAGCAACAGTCAAAAATCTGACTTCACAACTTCATCAGTATCAATGTGGCTAGGGACTGCTTTGAACTTCCTTGTGCTTTTTCAGAGGGAAACCCCAGGTCAGAGGAGTCCAGCTGCAAGACAGGCACTATCTCAGAAGCACTGAAGCCGGCAAGTTAAAAGAGAGAGCTAAGAGATGCTTATGAAAAAGCAGCTCCCTAAGCCTGCTGAGTGTGAAATAACGCAAAGGAAAACAGCCCCAAAACAGACAATCACACACAGTAAGGAATGCTACTGGTACAATCAAATGTGTTATTCTTAATTTCTTGGAGGTCTGAGCTATGAGCCATAGGGTTATGATTTGGGAGACCTAGACCTGAAGAGCAGTGCCCTGATTGCTTATTTGACCTGGGCTCATTACAGCCTGAGCATGGCTCACACTGTTCCTTTGCACGAAGCACAGATGTCACCACGGCGTCCCGTCTCATAGCTAAGTTTGTGGTCTGTGGGAAAACAGTAGAAAGATTTCTTAACTCAACAGCTCAGTCTCAGTAAAATTTTATTAACATTTCTGTTTTGGCTTCTGATAAATCATCAGGTGTCATTATCACACAGGTCTCTCAGCTGCAGAAAGAAGCCGCTTCCTTTCAGGAATGGCACCTGTGGATCTCCATTCAGGAATGCATATACCTTTCCTTCTCTACCTGGACCCAGCCTGCCCACACACCTAGCTCTGGATCACAGAAAGTTGTGCTTCAGGTGTGGTTCTCCAGATAGTTTCTGCCCTCTCTATTACTAGCACCACTACTGTCTTCTCTAACTTCTTCTAGCCTTGGTGATTTTGGGTTGCAGATTGAAAATGTGCCAACATGATGCTGCTGTGGAAGAACCCAATACCATCCTGGTATGAGATCATAAAAACGTAGCCCGGAAGATACGTGAAGTAGTTGTGTTCCTCTGTTTAACGCTGCAACAGCTCCCACAGGAACACTGTATCCAGTTTCAGGGCTCATACCATAGGAAAGATGTTGAGTAACTGGATCTAAAGAATAGCCACAAAAGTAACCAGAAGGCCAGAAAACATAAAAGAACGACGGTTGCCTAACCTAAAGAAAAAATGACTGAGTAGCCTTTAATATGTAAAAAGGTTCTGTGAAGAGGAAGAGAAAAATCTGTTCTCTGTGTTTATGGTAGATGGAACAAGCAATAATGATATGCAAATTGCAGCAAGGATTCAGCTTAGATCTTGGAAAAAAACTTGCAAAATTTCTCAGCATACAGGTAGCTGATCCTGCCTCATGGTGCAGGAGTCTCCTCTGAGGCCCACATTTCTACATTATCCAAGGAGACCGCTCCACAGAGAGATGAAATTGAACACCATTATTTTTAGAGAGCTGAAGATCTTGAGCTACAGGTGGTCACAGGGATGCTGAGTGCCGCTTCCAAGGAATTCAGCCCGTTGGAAAAGCAGGCTCTAGCATCAGTTATATGCGGCACGCCCATATCACCGCCGCCATACACCACGCATACACACATGCCTCACAACAAGGAAAACAAGAAATGAAGTATAGTTATCGCCTCACAGAGTTCAGTTACTTAGAAGCATAAAAACACTAAAACATTGTTATCGGTAATTGTTAAAGTAGCTTTCGTCTTTAATCCTTTGCGTCATTTGCACTGTACACTTTCAAAAAACATGGTCATATGTGCTACATGCTTGTTTGCACAACTATATTTGATTTTTCATATAGTATTAATCAGAGGACAGAGTCAAGTACTGTGGCTCAATAATCTTATGAAGACATAACATTTTAACTTAAGCAGTAACAAATAAGACAGTTAACTGAATCACAGGCTTCAAAGTACCAACGGGTTGCCTGCAGAAGTTAACAAGAAGGACGGGCACTACACAACTGACTGAACACATACGGATTCACTGTTCTTTCAGAGCATCTCACGTGGAATATCACAAATCCCTGTGTTTTGGTCTCTGCCATTTGGGCTATTAAGCATGCTGGTACCTTCCTGCCCTTCCTCATACATCCACTTAGGAAACCCAACTCTGCTGACAAAGAAAACCTGTAAAAATTTGGTTAAGAAGTTGATGCGCATGCAGAACTTATGCTGGAATTTTATCCTTTTGCTCTTGAAATATCAGAAAAGAGTGGCTTTTCTAGCTTCATCCAGGATATAAATCCTAAGGAAAAGAATAATGTTTTTCTTGAGGTCTGGTCTTTCAAATCCATATACTCAGACTTTGTCCTTGATGTATTTCCCTCACTCCAAAATATTTTGGTTTATTCTACTTTCACTTTTAATCAAAGACTCAAATTATATATTTTAACCCCATCTGAGTGGATACTAGGATGAATAATAGGATGAAATTTATAGTTCCTTTTTCATCAGAATAGCATGCAGAATTTGATCCTTCACCTTTTTATCCCAGCAATATCACCTCTACATATTGTGTTATTACACTACTAAATGATAAAGAATTTCAAACAGTATTTTTCAGAACTATCTGTGCCTAACATAACATGTCAGTCATATCATCTTATATTAAAAAAAAAGAAAAAGTATGCTTTTATCTGTCCTCAGTCATTCACCCATCTCAGACTTGTCTTATAAGCTAAATTCTTCCAATTACTATGGGGAGCTGAAGAGAAATTTTGGCTAGGATAGAAATGCTTTCCAATAAGTTATGTCATCTTTCATCTACAATTTATAATCTAGCATATATAAACAAGAAAACATATAGTGAAATGCATCCACAATGATTACAAGCAAAAACATTAATTTAAAATATCTTGCAAGAATTTACAACTAATAATGTGCTCTCATCTGTATAGAAAACAGTTGTTGAAAGTCAAGGAATCACATGCAAGAAAGTCAGTGTTGTTGAATTGTGGACACCCAAAATTAATTCTTCCAGAAAATACCAGGTGCCACAATATTTGGCTTTGCAGTCTCTGCTTTGAAACCTGTTGTCAATCCACAATGTTTCAGTGAAACCAGGACTTAGGGCTTACTGACCTGCCTATTAGCCTTGCAAGAGGATGAGTTAATGCACAGCAAATCTGAAAACTTTTTTCTTTAACCACCTGTTGCTAATACTATATAGGAAATTCCGCTATGGAGTTTCCTCTTTCCACTAAAGCTCAAAACCACCATCACTTCCCCTGGCTAAGTCAAACTCTGTATCTCAGTTAGGGTCAGTTTCCAAAGTATGCGGGAGTAAAAGGAAAGATTTATTCCAGAGAGCTACGGCTCAAAGTTTTAGAAAGAAGCAGTGCATGTCTTATCAAACACATTTTAATCAAGCTGGCATTCCACAGAGGTTTGAAATTCAGTGTTATTGAACATTTTAAAGCAACTTTATTGCCCTAGTGCTTATGATCAGCATCTCTTCTTATTGCTGCACTGGGCACTTCAGCAGGATTTGACCTGGTTACAGTAGGGCAGAAAATAAGGTTCTTCAGAACTAGATATGTGGCAGGAACAAAACCCAGCACAGCAGCAGTTGGTAAGGGTGTTGGAAGGCTTAGCAGGAAAAGCCATTTATTAAAAGCCATAGGGGAGGTGGCAGTACTGGGCGGGGGTTGCGTGGGAAGAGCCAGTACGCCGTTCACAAGGGCAGCAGCAATGCTACAGAGATGTCAGATGGTAGTGATAGGAACCAGGGCGGGAGTCAGGGATGCATGCTGGTAAGTAATAATAATAATACAAGATAGAAATTGACATGTCATGAGGAAAATTTATGAATAGATTATTCCACCCAGATAGAAAAATAAAAATGATATTATGAATTGGCAACAAAAGATTTTAATTAAATTATAGGTGTTTGGCTCCAGTTGTTTCTCAGAACACTATAAGGCACTATAGAAAAAAACAAAGCTTTTTTTTCTGATGTGTGTCTGTGCAAACAAATATGCTGCTACAACAGCATGGAAAATTTACATCAACGTGTTCGTCTTTATTCTTTAATAGACTGTAAATTTCTCTCAGATAAATTGTTTGTATGCATGAAAAAGCATCTGAGTAGGTGCACGTGAAACAAATCTCAGGTGCATAGAGAAGAAAGCAGGACAGCTTAATAAAACTAAGCTACCGTTACTTGGCTTTTCTCATCTCCACTCGCGCTAGCCAACACACCTTGTAATGATACCAAGCAGATACTATCCCCGTGCTACACGCAGGGCAAGTAACGTAGAAAAGGCTAAATGGGCTGCCTGAATCTACAGAGAAAATGCCAGAGACTGAATCTAAAGGCAAGACTTTCTTGGCTCCTTGCCCGGTTCTTAAAAACCCAGACTGTCTTGCCATCAACACATACATTTCCCTGCAAAACTGCGCAAACTAAAACCTCCTGGGTTTTGCTGCATTAGCAAGTTCATCTCCTCAACCTCTCACTTGTGGCCTGAACTCTCTTAATTAAGATTCAAGAGGACCAAAGCGGCTGCCGCTCGGGGTCGCTGGGCAGCCCCACGCCAAATCCTTGTGCACTGAAGAGAAACCTTTGGTCAGGCGACGTGCTCATTAGGGAGTCTGGAGGGTCTGTGCGCACCGCCAGGCCGTGGGTCACGGCTTTTCACCACCCTCCGCTGCAGGGGGGCAAGAAAACTTGGGAGACAAAACTGCTGATGGGTTCTGCCATTTGGGGGGGTGCATGTTTTGTATCGGACCTGCATGTTTTCACCCTGCAGGGAGAATTTCTGTCCCTGTCAATTCAGTAAACACTCTTAATGGTGTTTCAACTGGTTACGACCTGAGATTTTTCAGGCTCATACATAGGAAAAACAGAATCTTCCTGGTACCAACTCTGTATGTTTACACAGCAGGGAGGGTAAATACTGAATGTATGTGCCAAAATAAATATGATTATTACTCTTGCTGTTGTGAAAGAAATTACTCAAAAGTGAGATCAATAGAAATTTGTTACAAATGCATGATAAGATGATTTTAAAATCAGGATAAGGATTTATAGAGAGCTAAACACTGAACAGCAAATACATAATGAGAAATATTAAATTATCTTTGTAATGTGGGAGGAAGGTTTGACTTTAAAGATTTTCTCTAAATATTTGTGAGCTGTGTAGTGACTAAAATTAAAATATCAAAATGACAGCTAACGTCTTGTATTAGCACATCAGCAAGCAGAGGCAGTGTGTAAGTATGATTGCTAGGATGTTCAAGAATATTTAGAGCTGACTAAGGTAGGAACACAGCTTTAATCAATGTACTCAGTAAGATATTCTAGCATTCAAAAACTATGCATTTTAAGTAATAACAACATTTATGCCCAGACCAGTACAAAATAGGGCTTGCCTTCCCCCCTTAAACACTGCATCTTTGAGGCCAGTCTGGTTATGAGATGGCTGTGCTTTAGCTTCCAATCATTTAGCAGTTTCAAAGGTAATATTGTACCTACTTTGCTTATCAAATGATAACACTCTGCTTAGTGACCTTATGTGCCAAGGGATGAGACAAAGTGGATATAGTCTCCTGTGGCAATAGCAAAAATCAGCTTCCCTTCTCCTTTCTCACGTTCCACATGTAACCAGTAATCAGTCTCACAGCATATAACAATTTAGAAGAGTATTTTACAGAAACTTGATTAAAATAACACAAGTTGGGAGGAGGGGGAAGAGGAGAGTAAAATGAATTTGCAGTTGCGAGAGGAAAATGCATTAACCTTGGTGGGCTTTTGAGGAAGTTGCTTTTTTAATCCATCCAGACACTTCTTTTGATGTCCAGTGCATCCAGCAGCTCAGTTTCCTTGGTCACTCCGACTGACAACCACCTAGAGAGAGCAAGAGCTCCCATCCAGGGCATGCACTGAATTTTCTCTCTGAAAAAAACAAGTGAGAAGAGGCAAGAAAGGAAAGAAGATAAGGAAAGAGAGGAATATAGAGAGGAAACTTGCTAGACAAACATGGGGCTTTCAGCCAGACAAGGAACCTGAAAAATGCTCCAGTGTTGAGTAGTGCAGACCGTTGGGGTTTTTTTAAATGAACAGCAAATCTTCAGTGAAGCTCTTCAGTGACATTCACCGTATTAAACCTGAACACTTCAAAAAATTTAATGCATTTCAATTTTCTTCCATCACTCTTCATTAGTCAAAGATTGCGTCGCATAAAGCAACAGTTTCAGTTACTGATGACAGTACACAGTGACAAAAGTGATGCTTAGGGAGGGATGCGGCAGGAAGGAGAAGAACATGGGACACACAGAGAGATTAAGATGGAGCCAGAAGCTCCCCTCCTGCCAGGTTCCCCTGTGCTTTGGGAAGCACCACCTCCTGCCACCCTCCAAGCCATCTTTGCAATCTTGGCTGAGGGCTGGGGCACAAATTCAGGTGAGGTGCTCAAGCCTGTGGGAGGGCAGGGGACTGCTGCCTGAAGGGGAAAGGGCAACCTACCTATGGAGAAAGGGAAAGCAGGAGGAAAGGGTGAAGGCCACAAAGGTGGCAGCACAAGAGCTGGATAAGTTGCTGTCACCAGGAGGAGCACCAGGCTGCCCGCAGGAAAAGCGGCGGCCATGCCTGAGTCTGTCCTCATCCCTTTCCACTTCTCCCACAAAAGAATGGGGAAAGGGAGAATACAAACATTTCTCACAAGGAAAGCATCATGTGACAAAGAAGAAAGAAGCTACTCTACAGAGTTTCCGTTATTTTTATTTTTTCATGTTTCCTCACTGTTTTTATTGGCCAACAGCTTGGTTTTGCATGCATTTACTCCTCCGAACTACTTCACTCTAAAAAGAGTGTATTGTAGGGCTCTCGCTCTTCAGACAGGTTAGATCAGAACAAGGACCAGTCCTACACACTTCATGAGAAGAGGTTTTCCCCTCAGACCATTGCCTGGTTCCTTTCTTTCATCCTTTTCAAACCGCACATTTTATTTTCCCTTTGCAAAAGGTAGCTACGGCCTCTAGTCACCATGAAGCAGCAGTGACAGGTAACGCCGCAGACTGCTGCAGGGGCAGGTTGGGAACTCGGATAAATCAACACACTGATGCTTTGTCTTGTTCTCAGGGCACACAGGAAATAGCTTTCTAGAAGGTATTTCTGGTCTCAATTAAAAAAAAAAAAAAAAGTCAGAGCAGTCTAGCTAAATTATTTGCCTATCTTATTTAGGTTAAATAGGCTTAGGTTTCAGCCAAAGCTTACAAATTGTGGGGGTTTCTCCCCCCCCTCCCCCCAATGCTCTAAACTTTAAATTTAGCTTTGAGGGAAATGAAACATCTCAAAAATTCAGAAATAATGGAATAATTATCTGTTTTATTCAAAAACCTTATTGAAAGTAATTAGAAAAAGTGATGGAAGATGTACTGAAGGCTGATATACACAAAAATATCATCCCTGGCTCAAGAAAATCCTAAAATGCAGAGCACATGAAACTGGGAAGAATACTAAGGAAAATAATTTTTCTCTGTTCTTATACACTTCCCTACAGATCTTATTCTGGCCAGTGCTGCAGTCAGGATACTAAGCTAGGTGGATCTCTGCTGTGATCTAGCACGACTGCTCTTATCTTCCTAAAACACAGCAAACATCAGATAAGGTCTGACAGTCGCAAGACTGATGGGCTGTAGTTAGTGATTAACTAAACCTTGGCTCTTACTGGCCAAGTTTGGTTTTGATCATTACATTATTTGCACTACAGCCAGGTTGCCCATATATCTTCCAGTTACTTGTACAACAAAAAAAGCTTTATTTATCCTGTCATAAAGTGGGAGGGGATGCCAATCACAGCAGCAGTGAGACCAGTCACGCGGTCCCTTTGCACGCACTAGGCAGCCTAACACAATACGTGAGGCTGCAACCCTCTGTTTACTAAACCCAAATGTAATGAGCCAGGCCCTGCGTCACGTTACAGAGGGTCACCACTCCACCAGGGAGCCTTGCGCACATAGAGCCTTGCCATTTCAAACAAGCTGCAAGTTTGGTTTGCCTGCTGTTCTGCAGCCTTCTGTAAATAAATGCCACATGACCTGGCCATCTCGGGCTCCCAACTTACTTGTCATAAAACAGTCGTTTATATCTGCCAGGAATGCTCTTACTCCCCATATAGAATGGTCTCGTGCATACATCCTACATGTATGTATGACTACACACCTCTTCTGGCTCACAGAGACATAGTAATGTGACACAAAGACGGAAAAGAAGAGCTTTCTTCTCCTTCTAAAGTAGCAGCTTTTTAATGCTAATACCTAGGTTTCACCTACAAATGCAAGAGGAAAAAAATAAAGAAAGCAAGAGTCCCCTCCCTTCCTTCTGCTTCCCTTAGACTCCTTTTCAGCAGCATCTGAAAGAGTTTTAACCTTTCATGTCCCTCTGAATTACTGTAAAAAAATCCCACTTCTGTCAGAGTAGTTAAGTAACTGAAGTTACACACTCTGTTTGCAGAATTACCTCCTCAGTTTTGATAATAAAGCAGCTGCTGGACTCACATCTGCAGCTGCAAGGCTGCAGCCAAACTCTGGAGAAATTGCAGTAGATATCAAAGAGTTCAGAGGATCCAAAAAAGTGCAAAGAATAAAAGCACAGGAGAAAGATGCTTGTAAACTTGCATAGAAAATTATAAAAAATATTTCCATGGTGCAAAAAACTTCTAAAAAAAAAAAAAAAGAAAAGAAAAGGAAGAGCTTTTCTAATAAGAAACCTACACTTAGCCTTTATTAGACTGTCACTGAAGTCCTTAGGTCAGTGCAAACACAAGGAGATGAATGCTTTCCTGTGTCTCTCACAAGAAATGAGAGGGGGAAAAAAAGCCTGTGAAAACTTAGGGTTCTTTCTGTGCAGCTAAGCACCAACTTTGGCATTAAATTAGGGTTTAATGGAAAACTAGAAATGGCTGGATTCACTTTTTTATGCCATGCCTCGGTTTCTATCAGCCATACTGTTACACCAGGACATCTGCTTTTCCATCTGAAGATGTCCTGCTATACCGGATCGTGGTCTGCTTTGGTACAGCACACTAAAGGTTTCATATCACGTTATGCTATGGCTCTGCAAGGGAACTATGGTAAGACAAGTATGAGATACCCTTAGAAATACATGCTATAAGTGTGTTAAATAACAACAGCCAAAGGGTGAATTTCATTTTAAGAGCTCTTATTTCAAATAATACTGTTATGCATGCTTTCTAGTTTCAGTGTACAGTTTACTTCCATACCCAGCCCTGTCTTGATCTCAGAAGCTTACTTGACAATATGAACAAGAATCCATACCCAATATTGACTTTTCTGTCACTGTGCCTAAGGGACTTGTCCTGGATGCATCATGCAAGCCCCTGTAGATAAATATTTTTGCCTCATATGTGCATACAGACATTAGATATTCCTGGAAAAAAGAAAAATAACATCCATGCGTGCATAGCCTCCACCAGAAGCATGTACATAGATGCATACATGCAACTGCATGTCAGCTTATTTAACATCAATATTCTAATGCATTTCTACCTCTAACAACAAGATTATACTCTGATATTTTTATCCTTATGACCACTCTGACATTTTTAACAGCACCAGCAAGAGTCACTTTGACACTGCAGTCATACTCCCTCCTCCTACCCTTCCACCTCAATGACCCTGCCCTCCACCTCTGATGGATACTGTGTTCTCAACTTTAGTCCTCATGCATTCAAACTAGACTCAGGGTATAGAGATGCATGTGGTTCACCTTAACAACATCCATGTTACTTTCAATGGCAGAGTGAACAAATACAATGAAATCCAGACAAACAGTCTAGGTTGATTTAATCTTAGCTACTCCTCGCTGCTGAACCTAGTCAGACCTTGGTCTGTCTCAGGTCACTGTAGAGTGAAGAGACACTACGGCAATTCCCTTTTTTAATTAAACTATTAACTCCTCTTGGCTTTACTGTTTTAAGCCACCTTGTAGGCACTGATTCTTTCTGAATACAGTTCCTGTTTTTCTGCACATCTGGGCAGCACAGTGGGCTTGTGTCTGCATTCAGCATCCAGCTGCCAAGACAGGCAAACCTCTCACACATCTTCAACTTATCCCTGGTTGGAGCCCAAACCTGAGCAACCAGATCTACTACAATTCCTGAAGTTATATGTACAGTTTGCTAACTTCTCCAAAATGTTTTAACATGTCCAGGGTGGTTCATCTGAAAGGAGTCATACAAGGAGAGCAGGGCCTGATGACAAGGCTCTGGTCCTTCAGAAGGTACTGAGAGATACAGCCAGCAGGAGAGCACCTTTGAAGGCTGGAGTCTTCAAATGAGAGATCTAACTATATCAGCAAGCTAATGATTTTAGGGAAGAGATATGACAGGCCATTTAGGAACATCAATAGAATGTCCAAGAAAACAATCATTATTTTCGTTTATTTCATTAATCTTGGCCCAAATTTTGCTTCCAAAGAGCCAGCACAATTCAGGATGGCAAGTACTTTATCCATATGACAGCATAATAAGAAAATTGCCACTCAGGCTTAGGAAATGAGCCTTTTCCATTTTCTGACATTCATTTATCTGGAGGAAATCATGCAATATCTGAAATTACGTAGGCCTTATCTTGAAAAAAAATCTTATTGAATCATAGAAGCTGTCAATACAGTTTTAACCTTTGAAAACACACTTTCTTTTCAAAAGGAGTCACATTGCCTTTTGCAAGGATAATTCTTGTAGTGACGCATAAAAGTATTCCAAAGAATTCTTTCTTATTACAGTATCTAATGTCCTCTAAAATGATCTCACCCCTTCCTATAATAACTTGTTAGTTCAAAGAATAGATTTCACCTAAGTGCTATGACAGCAAACAATTAGTAATAAAATGTTCAAGTTATCATCTACATTTAGGAAACCAAAACTCGACGAACTATTCCTATATGATAGCATAATAGCAGATAATGTCTTTGAACAGTTATAGCATCTAGATGCTTGAATTTACCTTCTTGGAATATATATTTCTAACCTTCATCTTTAATTAAGTTACCTAAAGAAAAAAACAATGCCTATACAGAAAGGGTAATTCAAAGCCAGAAAATGCATATAATGTTTAGATCAGCAAGATCTGGTCTGTCTTCCCTATTCTTCCACTAATGCTGTTTTGCTTCTCGTTAATTACTTGTCCAGTCTAATTCAAGCTATACAAGCTACTTCTCTTGGAGCTATCTGTAATCTTCAGAAATTGCTTTCGGGAATTATTCACAGATACTCATCCTTGGTTTTCTTTTTCTCAGTTTTAACCTATTATTTCTATTTAAGCTTCTCCCTCTACTCTTTTAAGTTGCTCTTGTAAGGTATGAATATAACTACAGTTACATAGACAGTATTCTTTCACACCGATTTGAGCAGGCAAAAAGTCATTCAAACCAGTGAGAACTTCTTACACACTAGAATAATCAGTACGAGTTCCCTCACAATACTAGAGCTGATTGACTTATTCATGATGAATAAGATACCTGATGAAGAAAGCCTACTTTTTGTTCACAAACCCTTTGCAAATTGGTCGTGATTACTGTAGAACTATCTGTAAGTTCTTTGACAAATTCAAAGACAGATTTCAACCTACTGGTCAGTCAGAAAACTATTCGCTATTGCCTATTTTTCCATTTAAAGTTGTGACTGGTGGCCTGCATTACACATCATTTATGCAATGGGAGAAACAACAACACAGGGAATGCCATTTAACAGAGAACATTCCTCAGGTACAAAATTGTAAATGAAAACTCACACAGGTGAAAACACATGGAACTTCTCATGAGTAAACTGCTGGTGACCCAAACACCCAGAACTAATGGGGACACACAACTGCACTCTGACAGAGTCTGTTGATGAAACAGTCTCAAGACCTTCTTTTTACTAATGTTACAGAAACACAGAGGACTTTTTAAACTTTTCACACCCTTTATTGTCATGTAAAACAATACAAAGCTATTCTTTATAACTCTGAAGAAAAAAATGGAAAGGGCACATTTTAATACATCAGAAGATAAGCATCAACATAAATGTCATGGTTTAACCCCAGCTGGTCACTGAGCACTATGCAGCTGCTCATTCACCCCTCCCCTCCAACGGGATAGGGAGGAGAATGGGAAAAAAACCTATGGGTTGACATAAAGACGTTTATGTCAAGTTTAATAGGAAAACAAAGGAAGAGAATAAATAATAATAACAACAACAAATACAATTGTTCACCAAATGCAGAAGGAAAAAAAAAAAAAAAGAAAAAAAAAGAAAAAACCTGATGCCCAGACTGTTTCTGAGCAGTGATCCCACCTCCCAGCCGGCTTCCCTAGTCCTGTCCAGAGCATGCAGTTATGTGGTAGGGAATATCCCTTTGGCCAGGCTGGGACAGCTGTCCTGGCTGTGCTCTCCCAGCTCCTTGTGCACCTGGCAGGGCGTGGGGAGCTGAAAAGTCCCTGACTTAGTGTAGACACTACAACTACCTAGCAACAGCTAAAAACATCGGTGTGTTATCAACAGTATTCTCATTCTAAATCCAAAACAAAGCATTATGCCAGCTACTAGAAAGAAAATTAACTCTATCTCACCCAAAACCAGGACAATACAGCAGAGAGTTTATGAGGAAAACATTAGAATCAAAAGGACGCAGTTCATTAAGCCACAAAATACAATACTCTGAAATGAGGTTGATCATTTGGAAGGACTATCAGCTATGTGAAAAAAATAATTTCCAAGAGCCATTACATGAGTTAGAAGTTGTCTTGATAAAGTAGAGCGTTTACCCCACAATTAGGACTATGATTATACAGCACATATAATCCACACTAGCTTTAAAATCAAGCTAGCAATGATCTGTCAGTGAACTGCTCACAAGCTGTAGACACAAGAGACTTGCTGCATTTAATAAAGCAACAAGTCTATATTCCTCCTTGCTCCTCCACATGTGGAGATACCAGGTTGTGCTATCGCTCCACTCCAACTGCAGGAGTCAATACGCATGCCTGCATTTTAATGGATTTTATACCAGTGAAATTTCTTTTCCTCTATTTTTTTCCTATAAGAAAAATCAAAACAAAGAGATGAAGCCCTTGCTCAGGAAATTGGGGATTATACCAAGTTTAATGCAGATAAGAAAAGATTTCCAGTGTCTCTGCCAATTTTAATAATCTTCTGTATTTTTGTAAGGGTAAACTTTCAATTTGCAATGATGGCCTAGTGGGTTCTTCTTCTACAGTCTTTTACAGGAAGCTTAGGCATCATACTGGAGAAATGGAAATAAGACATTTAGCAGCTATGCACCTGTCATCACATCAGCTATTCAGAAAGTCTGTCCCTCTCACTGCCCCTTAACTACAGATCTTCCTATGCAGATATATCAGCCAACCAACACCAAAAATCTGTCTACTACTACATCTTAAGTGCTTCTACACACCAGGTTAAACAGGAAGTACTCCCTCAAAGTTAAGACTGAGTTGTCACTATGAGAAACAGAATGAGTATTACACTCTAATTGTCCTACATGACATGTGTATGTATTAAATGCTGCTGCTGTTATCTTCTTTGCCAACTAAAAAGGTGTGTATGACGCACCAGTCTGCAGGTTTTGAGCACCATCAGTTGCCATCACTGCAAAATGAATAATAGTGCAAGACAGACTAGTCAAGAGACACTATACACCAGTTCATCACTTGATTCACTCACACCTACAAGATGAACAAGTATCTGAAAGCCTCACCATACAGGTACGCATATAAGACGTTTCTGCATCATCTCAAAACCAAGCTTGTGACCTGTTGAGGACTCTCTTCAGAAAACCTGGAACTTGAGACTTCTTGAGTAACAGACAGAATACAGTACCACAGTTCATGAACTAATCTCAGGAACAGTCCATCTGAGATTTAGACCTTGAACTACTGATTGTTACTGAACTAAGCATGAGCCACAAGCTATTGATGAATCGATTAAGACCCAACTGACTGAGTGGTTTAAATATTTTTGAAGTATATCTGAACAGAAGGTTAGGTCATGTTTCACCTCCTCACCTTACACAAACATGTGCTTAAAGCACTAAGCCAGAGTCCTAGGAAATTGGAGAGTGTTTGGGGAAAAAAGGGGTTCACTGGAAGTGAATTGCTTACCATGAAGGTGGCTGATGCTTTGCTTGTCCATCCTCTTGCCTTCCTACACTGCTTTCCTTAGGAATGCCTGTTCCTTCAGTTCTGTAGTTCTCTTTCTCCTTTTTTCTAAAACTTGTCCCTCTGGATTTTACTCTGTCTACTCCTTTTTCTCTGACCTTCCCTCCTCACTATGAATCCTTTTCTTCAGCTCTCTGCCCAAATCCCCATATCTCAATCCTCCTGTAAAACTAGGCCAGCCCATGGACTGTCCATGTCCACCAGTGCTTGGCATATGTTTTGCAATTGCTGGCTACTCTACACAGGTGCAGCCAGTCACCACAGTTGGTCCTATAGCCTGGAGGAGCTGAGATGCTGCAAAGCCAGAGGCGACTGACTTCTGGCTGACTATTGACATCTAAGGCACCACAAGCTCTCTGCTCCACCACTCCTTTGAGCTCAAAAGCATCACAGCTGAGTTTGAGAAACATTGATCTCACCTCCAGCTGTGGCCACTACCAGATGCTTCAGAGAAACAAGGCACCCTGTATGGGTAAACATGCCAGAATTTCCTGTGATTAGATAGACAAAACCGACAGCTAAAAACAGATTAAATGATTCTCCTGAAAAGGTCCAAAAGCTCACCCTGCCTGTAAATGTGTTTCAGCAATATCAGGTTTGGAAAGAGCTCCCTCCTTGTGGAGGAAATAAAAGAGAAAACCTTCACAAGACTACTATTCAGCCTTATCTGGGAAGAGAAGGATTTTGCTCATTTTGTTCAGTGATGACTTACAGCAGTGAATCCCACCTGGATATTCATTTCAAGCTTCAAATTTATCTTCCCTGTAGCATCAATTACTGAGTATGCTTCCACCACACTATTTCTATCACTTTGTTTTCTTTCTAAACTAAGAGAAGAACATTTCTTTCTTCTTTTAGATGTCTAAACCACAAGAAGAGAATACAGTCTTCTCTCATAAAGCTTATCGCCTACCTCTTATCACCCTCTTACCTTCTCACATTCTTATTTCTTTATAAAATGAGACTGTGAGACCCAAACACAGTATTACCAGCAATGAAGGGTAATATATTACTATCACTTGCATTGTCGCTACTACTCTCTTTACAAAAACATGTTTTCTATTTTATTTTTGGCCACTTCTGATTTGTCCTCAGAGATACCCAGCACAAACAACCGATAACATTTTGTCATGATGAAAATCAATCTTTTAATCCTCTTTTGTCTTTAATTTGCAATCCATGATGGCACTTCAGGTGAGTAGCTTTTCAACAACTTTATGAGACACTATGTCAAAAGACTTTGAAAGTCCAAATAAATCCTTTATATTAACCTCCAGGGCTCATGATGAGTTAAATCTCCTCAGCATTTAAAAAAAAATTAAGGCACTTTATTAATTTAATTTTCATAACAAAATTTCAGATAACACTTCAAATAATGTTTTAAAAATTAAAAAAAAAAAAAAGTTGTTTTTTCAAGTCCATTCCCATATATTATACTCTTAAAGGTAACTGGGTGATATCAGTATGAACTGATACTGATAGAGTACTACACTTGTACATTTTTCATTATTAATAATTCAAACATACTGTTGACTCCTCACACACCATCACTGTCAGAGAAATGTTCTTTGCTTCATCATCTAAAATAACAGAAAATGACATTCCTAATATTTTCCAGGAAAAGTTATTATTTCCATACAGAACACCAATTATCGACTCTGCCAGGTGCCACAGATCAGATAAAGGAAGAATTAGTAGTTTAGTCATAGCAGAACTCTTGTATCACCAATGGCTCTCTGCGTCACTACTTCTAGTCTCAGTTTTCAGCAATATTGTAGGTTTTACAGCAAAATTCTTTTTCCTATCTCAGACTGATGTACCCTTATTAAATGTTAAAATGAACAGAAGAGTGACTTCTGTTAAAAGTTCTGTCTGTCAGTCAGCCTTATTTCTTTAGTTGGAGCAACTAGCAGAGACTGATGAGATTTGGTGTCCTTGTATCTCAGCCTCTCTCCCATATTTCCAGAAAGGCACTCCACAGATTTCTGTTTCAAAGAGCTGAGTTTTGTTTTCTCCCCTTATTTATGCTCCTGTCTCTGAGATGAACAAATGAGTCACAAAAACAAATTTGTTAAATGAAATGAATAGACAAATGGAAAAGAAAAACCATCCATAAATAAGAAATCACTGATCAACACCATGATCATTTAAACTTTGGCAGCCCCTCTGAGATATATTTGTAGCCAGAAGGAAAGATGGAACAAAATAAAAAATTAACTAGTCTCTGCTCTGTTGCTGGTGGAAAACAGTGAAATTAAATTGTGGAGTGTGTCAACACTGAAAATCAAGTCACACTGACAAAACCACCACTGTCATTTTGTGATAGTACAGTTATTGAAGTGACAAACACTCTTGCAAAAACTTTCCAAATTTGCACTCAAGTTTTTAGTTCCTGCTTTCAGTCAATATGGGTCTGCAAGTACTGTCATATCCAGAATCTAACTAAGTAAAGCATTTAAAAGTTTTGAAATCAAGTAACAAAATAACCCACCCCACCCCAACTTAATTAGCTTTCTTGCACTTGGAGTATTAGAAGAAAAAACAGAATTAATCTTAAATGGTACAGATAATCTGGTGGGTTTGTCTGCATTTGAACTGTCAGTAAATTTCATTTTTCCTTTCAATACAATACCACCTCCCAGGCATCGCAATGGCGGTGTTTCTGACCATCACCATGCCTTGCTTTTTGCATCTACCTACCTTGTCTGCACCTTCCCTTTGATGACTCATCATCAGCTACAAGCAGCCAAAGCAGAAACCTCAGTGCTCCCGACATTATCTGACACTGCTAAAAATTCAAGACCACACTCCCTGTCACTCTTACTGCTGCTGCTGCAGGCCGCATCACTGGGTCTTCACTCCTACTAGACAAGCACCGAGTAACACAGTGATAGCAGACTCGTGAGCCCTTGTCTCTCATCCACTCCTCTGGGAGAGATCTGTGTGTGTTGTGCAGTATCTCTCCAGCCTAGGGAAAATATCATCTTTCAAAGTAATTTTTCTAACCCATCTTTCCAATTGAGGTTTTAGATGCCCCATCCCTGGAAACTTTCAAGGTCATGTTGGACAGGGCTCTGAGAAACCTGATCTAGTTGAAGATGTCCCTGCTCATTGCAGGGGAGAGGGTAGACTAGAATGCCTTTAAAGGTCCCTTCCAACCCAGACCATTCTATGATTCTATGATTTACAGCACACTGGAATTTATCCCTTAAATATTCCAATGAGTGCCAGTATTTCAGTAAATCAAATCAGTATTTCCACTGGATGCCTGACTCTTGCATCCTGCCATGCTTCTCTCTTGCTTTCCTCTTCTACCATCAGACCATGCTCCCAGACACTCCAGAAGTCACTGAGCTTCCTGCCCAGAAGCTACTTCAACACTGAATTCCTTAATCAAGATAAACACATACATTCTTTTTTAATCCAAGTCACTGCTCAAAATCCATCTTTGCTGTTTTGCCTATAAAATGAAGAGTCAGATAATTAATGATGCCTTGAGGCACAAATGAGGCCATCTACCAACTTATGACAACAATTAAACACTGCAAATGTGTATAATCTCAAAAGAGATTTATTTTATTGTCTCCTTTCCCTCTCTTTTCAGGTCACATCTTTCCTTAAATTGTGCATGTTTATATAGCACTTAGCACAGTGGGGGTCCCAATCTTGACTGGGCCCCCTGGGCAGCAAACATTACAAGCATTAAGTAATAATGTTACACGTGCTTAATGCTGATGCAGATAATAAGGTCTTTGGAAGAACAGGAAATTTCATTACATAACATGACAAATGGGATCAGCCGATGTATGCAAGCCCTCATTGCTTGCATACATTGTAGCATTAACTGTGTTCTTAAAAGCTATGTTCATTAAACTAAAGGACTAAAATCCTAAATACTGGATCATACCTGTGGGCACACAAATATGTGAGCACAGAGCACTCATTATCACTCTTGTCTTCCCAATGTTTGTTTTCCTTGTAAGCAATTGTTATAACTATCACAAAAAAGCTGTGTTAGTCCAAAGAGAGAGGCATGAGCTACATGGCCAGGAAGAGAAGGACACGTAGTCCAAGAGACAATTTCCTTATTAAAATACAATTCCTGCTACGAAGAGGTTTAAAAGCTCTTGTGGTACCAGAAATCAATCATTTGGAGCACTGAGAGTCAGGATGAGTCTTACTGCTAGCACCCCACCAGCCACCATGGCCGTTTGCTGTGCTCACATCCCTACCGAGTTGGTCATGCCCCAACCCTGGAGGGACGTGCCCTCAGGGGCTCAGGGCACCTCTGCCCAAGACCAGCTTCCTGCTCTGAGCTGTTCCTGTCGCAGATGATCACTGTCTCCCTCTTTGCTTTCTTGGAAGGAGAAAAAAGAGTAACGGTGGAAAGGTGGCAGTGCTGTGCACCCATATATCACAGCTCAGGTCAGCCTGTGCACTAGTCACTGGTAAAAGTGTGAAGCAACAGTGGGAGCAGGATCTGCACTTAGTCCTCTCCCTTCCCTCAGCACCTTTGCTGTTAGGCTAAAGCATGCTCCCTGTGCTTGCGCTCTCTTGTCTCATGGATCTTGCAAACAAGGCTGCACAAATCCAGACACAAATGCCAGCCAAATCTAGGTTCATTTTGTGCTCTAACAGAAGAGATAGAAACCTCTAAGAGCAACTCAACTTTTGGGGTCAACTCCCATGACCATCCCACCCCACTGCTCATGGCACACTCCTGGAAGATGTCTTTGAACACTGCCAGGCCATGGAAGGAATTGAGCCATATCTCCCACTTACAAGGATAAAAGGTTTTATGTAGAATAGCATCACTACTCTTTCTTCTTAGCTGCCACATTTTTAAATGAAATATCTATGGCCTCTGCACTTCATCCTACACTCACTCTTGTCAGTGACTAGTCCATGGGCATCCAGCTGAGCTGATAACAAATTTCAAGCAACCTTGCCAAGGCCATCTGAACAGCACAGACCACACATTCATAGAACCATAGAATCATAGAATCTTTAAGGTTGGAAAAGACCCCTAAGATCATCAAGTCCAACCGTTGACCCAACACCACCATGTCTACTAAATCATGTCCCAAAGTGCCATGTCTACATGTTTTTTGAACACCTCCAGCAATGGTGACTCCACCACGTCTCTGGGCAGCCTGTTCCAATGCCTGACCACTCTTTTGGTGAAGAAATTTTTCCTAATATCTAATCTAAACCACCCCTGACACAACTTGAGACCATTTCCTCTTGTCCTTTTGCTAGTTACTTGGGAGAAGAGACCAACACCCACCTCACCGCAACCTCCTTTCAGGTAATGGTAGAAAGTGATAAGGTCTCCCCTCAGCCTCCTCTTCTCCAGACTAAACAGTCCCAGTTCCCTAAGCCGCTCATCATAAGACTTGTGCTCCAGTACCTTTACCAGCTTTGTTGCCCTTCTCTGGACACGTTCCAGCACCTCAACGTCCTTCTTGTAGTGAGGGGCCCAAAACTGAACACAGTACTCGAGGTGTGGCCTCAACAGTGCCGAGTACAGGGGGATGATCACTTCCCTACTCCTGCTGGCCACACTATTCCTGATACAAGCCAGGATGCTGTTGGCCTTCTTGGCCACCTGGGCACAATGTCGGCTCATATTCAGCCGGCTGTCAACCAGCACCCCCAGGTCCTTTTCCTCCAGGCAGCTTTCCAGCCGCTCTTCCCCAAGCCTGTGGCATTGCATGGGCACTGTGCTCATGAATCCTGAAATGCTTACACATGAGATAGTTACAGCAGAGGTAGTTTTAATCACATGCATGTCCTTCACCACTCTCCGATTTCTAGCTGACACTCAGTATCCTTCTACCACTGATTAGTGTATTTATATAGAGAAGAGATAACGCAAAACAAAATCATGAGAAAGTATAAATTACTACATAAAAACTGACTATTTCAGACCTTGTTTTTCTTTAAGCAACCGATGAAGCAGCTTAGTTGTTTTACTCTGTTTCATTTGAAAGTGAACAAACACGGGTTTTGTCTTCAACGTTAGCTATGGACATAATTATTATTAAGTCTTTTAAGACTAATATTTATAAAGCTTAATCAGGGACATCATCATTATCTTCTGTCATTGAGGCTGTACCTTTGTTTTGCACAGCTAGGCTCCACACAAAAGCCAAACCGCTGACACACAACTCTCTGATCTTCCTCCTCAAACAGTGAAAACAAAAGACTTTTCAAAGGAGATCAGAGACACCACCTTTTTAAGAGCTGCTT
Source organism: Aramus guarauna (assembly GCA_013400195.1). Taxonomy (NCBI): domain Eukaryota; kingdom Metazoa; phylum Chordata; class Aves; order Gruiformes; family Aramidae; genus Aramus; species Aramus guarauna. The sequence continues at coordinate 1,259,854 of VXBL01008796.1, forward strand.
TATAATATAGTCCAGCCACAGATAAGCAAGTTTTTTGAGGTATTGCAGCCAAAGAGGGGCACCTTCCTGCTGCATTTGTTACAGTTGGCAGCTAATATCACTACAGACAGGAATGTTTTAGCTGCTGTGTCATAAACACTAGCCAACCCCCTCCCCAAAATTAAAGCTGGGAAAAACAGCCATAATTACCAGTAAAGTTTCTTTGCCTGTTTCCTGCCCAGTTGCCTAACTTTTATTATGGCATAAAAGAGAAATTACTTGATTTCACCATTGCATTGCACATGCTTCACTGGAGCTCCTTTCTGCCTCAGGCATGGCACAAGTTCAGCTGAATTATTCCTAGTAAAGTTATGGAAAAGGTTATCCATATGATGAAAAAAAGAGGTGGGGGGAAAAGTAGCCTAACCTTGCATTATCCATCTGCAGAATTGCTCAGGTGGCTGCCATGAACTGTGTCCTTAGAGCAAATCATCAGTGCTGCTGTTAGTAATGCTGCTCTCATTCACACAGCACTGATGGACACTGCAATCATTACAAAGATTGTTCTATCTTCTTTATTTTAAGCATCAGCCTTCCAGCCTTTTCACATTTCTATGGAGGAGCCTTTCCAATTTGAGGTGAGATGAGATGCTGCTGCTAAGACAGTCTGACAGAAACACTCAAAGGTTACTAAATATCTGAGTTACACCTGGGGGGAGATATTAAAATATACTAAGTACAGAAATAGACTATACTTGTTGAAATGCTGCACTTCAGAAAAAAATGAATTTGATATTGTGTTTTTAATAAAAACTTGTTAGCTTAGAATGAGCAAAGACAACAAAGACCAAGACCTTTAAAAGATGTATTACAAATGCTTATTTTCACTTCTATTACACACGACTGTTCAATGAGCAGCATCAAAACCTTTCCCGGAGAAGAAGAGGTTAATTGCTCAGTAAAATGACAGAAGCTAAGCACAAAAAATAAAGACCCATGATGCATATAAAAGAGTTGGAAGGCTTGGTTTCAAAATGGCTTTCATTACTCATGAATGACGAAACTTCATGAGAATTTTACAGGTCACCCTAGGTCAATGAGACTGCCATGCCCCAAGATACCAATACCTTTCGCATGTCCCCACCTGTACTGCTGCACTTCCTTAGTGCCACAGGTCTAACAGAGACTCAGAAGAAAATGAAATTGTAGGTCCTAAAATAGAACCTAGCTCAAGCCAAGCACCATTTGGTTCTGGAACTAACTCCTGCTGGGAATCTCACCTACCTAATCGTCTTCTGCTCCAGATAATTTTGGAGCACTAGGCAAAGGTGTGTTTATACCACTCTTAAAATTGCCCCTTCCTGTGACAAGTGTTACTGCCTATTTTAAGCAGTTTTCTTACAGTTCAGTTCATTCTTGAAGTTCAGGATTGCCAGCTCATGGCCAGATTTCCCAACCACAGCATTGTTAATGGTTTTGTCCTACCATAGGTGATGGAAGCTGCTCAGGGAGCATGCCAATAAATCTTTTCAGACAGAGAGGCACAAGTCAAATGCAGAATGAGAATTAAGATTAAGCACATAAAAATCACTATCCCATTTATATACTGTACATACAAGTGAATGCCATTGAGACAGTGAGATCATCTCCTCAGACTATCCTATGTCTACAACTCGTAGACTCATACTACAACTGTACTCCAAGAAGGAACTGTAACTAACAATGAATGCAAGAACATAAATTAGAATACTCCAGACAGAAAACGAACAACGTGCGCCCATGTCTGGAACAGATTAGTGCAGAAAAGGCAATCAGAGAAAGCTAGAAACCTTTCCTGAGAGCTATAAGTTTCTTCTTCCGATGGACAGCTAGGGATTACCAAGTGCTGCCCAAGAAACACATACAAGTTCATGAGACAGTTATCAGGAAGCAACCCTGACCTGTACGGTGGCCAAAGATGAGAAAAGTCAGCCTCTACTGACTCCCATACAAACTTTACATGGGATGACGCTTCATTACTTGGTCCCATAGCCAGGCACTTTGCAAATATACAGCCTATGTCCCTTAGATATTGTTATGTTTAAAAAATCCTACCTACCAGTCATAATTCTCACACATGCCTGATCAGTGTAGTCAGGCTGGAAGCTATTGATAACTTTCTTAAAGCAAATATTTATTACTAAATTCAAACACTTTGTTTCATAAAGTAAATAACTTGGACAGATGAAGAACTGTATTACAAAGCACAACATTTTACTGTGGCTATATTACTTATTGAATTATCATTATATGAAAAGGGTTATATTTCATAATACCGCACATTTAAAGGCCATCACTTTGATATTATTTTTTACTTATGCAGTGGAAACGGTGCTAAAGAATCATTTTTGACCTGAAGTTTGATCATTCCTACACATAAAAAAATGAATTAAAACAAATTTAATGTGCTGCTTATAGTCTATATTTCATCTTGCCATTTTCCATGAGTTTTATGACCACAGTTTTCAATTAATTTTTTTCTCTTTCACTGATCACTGTGGAAAAAGACAAGAGGGGAAACTGATTAAGGCTCTGTCAGGCCCTGTCACATTTAATAACAGTGGGTTCAGGCATTGCCTTCTAAATCAAACAGAACCCAGCAGTCTGAGCCCTAAACTTGCTATCCTGCAAGTAGACCTTTACACCATCAAACCCCTAGGACTGCAAGGAGTTCAGTAGATATTTAGGATATAACTGACCATGAAAACAGACATAATACAGGCAGTAGAAACATGGACTAAAGAACAAAACAAAGATGGGAGTGCCAGGAAAAGGGGAAGAATCCTTCTCTCATCACTTCACTGCAGGACTCTTAAATATCATATGTAACAACATGAAGCATAAAATAATGTAGATAGAAGAAAGATATTTAGGTTGGTGGTCACTCTCTGTCATCACTGTCAAAAGAGGTACTTGCACATAATAGAAAGTCATTTTTTAAAAAGATGTTACTATGCAGGGCATAAAAGCAAGATGTCCAAGTTAGATTTTGAGATGAAATACTAGGATCTGTATTAGTTTATGTTGCCTGTGATTCCCATACATTTCCACTGAGGGCAGGTTATACCTTAAGAGAACAATTTTAGCTGCATTGACTTTGTTTCTAGGCAATCCAAAGCCTTGGTTTAAAATTGCAGTCTTGAAGCAGTGTTAACCCTAAGGTGAATAAGATCTAGTCAGTATGCCTACTGACTGCCTTAGCAAGTATATGGAACCCCTGTGTGAGATTCCTCTCATCTCACTTTTGTAATCTAAACTGTAGGCATATGGTTGATAGTAATGGTTCCTTTATAATATAGAAAGGGGAAATCCGGTCTGTTCCTAAGGGTGATTCATTTCATCAGAAAATAAGTGGGATACACACCCCTCTGGAAGTGCCAACTCTTTCTCCATGGCATACAAAAAGCCCTCTCAAGACAACCTTAAAGAAGACACATCCAACCTCTGCACAGTTAATATTAAAAAAGAATCATTCATCTCCAAATGTTTAAATGGCTAATGCATTTGGGAAAAAACTCACCCTCATTGTCTGTGGGGTCCACAGAGTTACAGGTATGACTTTAATTCTGAAATATGACGCTTTGTGATGCAAAGCTTTCCCAGCAGCCAAAGTTTCCAATATTTTTCTTGTTTTGGCGAGTTTGTTCATAAACCAGAAGAACTAAGAGGTGAATGTAGGCCAAACAGTTATAGCAATATGACACTTTAAAGGCAGTTTTTAAAAAATAAAATCAACTGATTTTATTCACAACTTATGCAACTTGGAAAAGGTTTTAAATGACACCAGAAAAGAAGACACTTATATAGAAAAGCATGGGCATCCCCACAAGGAATCAAAAGATATTGGCATAACGAAGAAAAGATGGAAGGAATTATAGAGCAACTGAAAGAAGACGAATGACAGTTTATCGCATTTGCACTCATTTTCTAAGATAACTTCAAGCTCTCAGAGAGTAAAACTCCTAGTAGATGTCTCAAGAGGCTTCTTCATTATGGGTAATCTATACCCTCAAGGGATGCAGTTTTATGCACAGACTTATACAGTAGTTTGAATAAAGGATATAGATGGTGTCTTCAGAATTTTATTGCTGGGAGAGAAAGCAGACCTGCATGTCTTCATTTTCCTAGTTTTGAGTGGAATGTGAATTAATTTTTCACACTTTCATAGTTTAAAAATGCAGAAGGAGTCTGGTGTCCCATTTAACACAGGCTGCAGTACTTCACACAGAAACACCATCAGAACCTGCTTATTCCTTCTTTACCACAGAAGGTAATGGCAATGAGACACTGAAAAACTTTTACTTGCTGCAATTAAAGTTTAATTAGATCATGATATAGTGTTACACTTTCCAGTCACTTACAACACAGTCTTTGGATTTTGGTAGAGAATGCCTGCATTTTTTATTTGTTTTTCTACTTTCATCCAGAAAGAACATAAATCCGTAGAACTATTTATTAGAAAAGCTATTTCAAAAACAATATTTGTAAATCCATAGCTTTCAGATATACGTGCAGTGAAGAATATGCATTCCCTGCACAAGAGAACACAAAAACAGTCTTTGTGTAACATCATCATGACGAAAAGTTGTCCTCTTAAATAGACTTCATATGAAAAATACATAAACGCACCAGAACAAATAAGTAGCTTAAATAGACTATTGTTTCCAGTATTGGCCATTACTGAGTGTTTCCAAGGAAAAAAATAAGCTACCTAACCTGCGACCAGTTGTGAATCAATATGTCACTGAATGATATTTTTTCCCCCAGCTGATTAGTCTATGCCCTGAAGCACAAATAAGATAATCCCTGTGATTTTTTCTAACATGAGCTTAGTTATTGTAGTTGTTTACTCACAGAAGCAATTAATCTTCTTGAATTACAGTAACTATTTTAATATTCAATATTCAGTGACAATTAGATGCTCAGATTGGGCTACATCTAGGGTGCAAAACATATTTGCTTTCAGAAAAGGTCTCAGGGAAGTGGAATGTCACTCAGCATGCTAGAATCCATAATTTTGGTCATAAAGCATCCTTTATGAACAAAAGCAAGATAAGAAACACTCTGCAGCACTACTGTTAATTTTTTTGTTGTTGAATATGAACTCTCTTATTTGTTCAAGGACTCTAGACTCTAGGCAAATTTGAGACTAAAACATCTTGAAATGTAAGTGACAGTATAATTCTCACACGCTTAACACATACACAGTCATTTTATTTATAGGTTAAAGGTGAAAAAAAAAACCCCATGGGGGGAGAAATAATATGCTACAGAGAAACAAAGTATATTTATATCTATGGAAGCAGCACCAAGGCCACTAGCACCATATGTAAATGATACCACGGAAGAACAGGATTTCTTTTCCCCAGTGTGTCTCTGAAAAGTGTCACTTCCACATATTTGATTAGATAAATTGCCTGCAATTGTACTCTTTTGGATGATCTTTTACATCTAATTGTAATCCTAACAGGCTTATGTCACCATAGCCTTTCCTGCTATAAATCTTACTAATGACAACATCTCTACAGCTTTTTTTGTTTCATACCCCAAGCACGGGAAAATTGTCAGATCAGTTCGTGACGAAGTGACAGGCTATTGTTCTTCCTTGCATTCACGAACACCTCATTAACACAAATTTAATGCCCATAACATTTTAGTGGCTTCAATTAGGTACAGAAATCTCACTACACTGTGTAAGGGACAAAAGTGTGCCTTCACAGAATGTAAGTGAACATTCACAAAAATTCAATCATTAATTTCTTAAAAGAAAACTAGAAAAAAACCTAGTAGCTTCATTAAAAGTAATCCTTTCCAGCCTGTCTTTAAGGAGAAAAATTTTTGTTTTGATGCAGAACAAGTAAATTATTTATGTCAGTCAAAACAGAGCGGTACATTAATCCACGTTCTGTAGCTTCTGCCCAGATTCAACTGACTGTAGGCTATAAAAATACTCAAGGGAAGTTAGTTTCATTTGGATTAGCACACATATTTAGTGTATAATAACTCACAATACGGAAGGATCTCACACTGGGACTGAAAGAATGCCTTTTAATAAAAGAGATCTGGATTGCAATGAAGCCATGAGAATTTCTAGTCAATGGTGTATGAAATACAATTTAAAAGTTGGTTATTCCATAACCTATGTTTCAATATCAGTTTAGGAAAAAAATAGACTTCACTATCTCACAGTGCATGTCGACTGCGAGAAGCGAGAAAAGGGCTCCCGGAGCAACAGGCTCTTCTACAGGGCCAGAAGCAGGGAAACACTCAGTGCACTCCTAGTTTAAAGCGTGTTAAAAACATGGGGTTTAAGCAGAACTTTGCAGTTAAGTTTTTGGTAAAGTGTTTCCTCAGGTCCCCGGTCAGTCAGTAGCCCTATTATTTTTTCAGTAATCACTTCATCTTTAAGGCCCACTGCTTTCTCTCATTCAGAAAAGTACTAAGAGGGAGATACTGCGACTGCATTTCTTGGTATGAAGCTGTTTCAGGGATTATAGGGCTGCTAAGGTCTACAGCAAGTGACAGGATTATAGTGTTGCCATTGGCACAAAAAAAAAAAAGAATGAATTAAAAAAAAAAAAATAGTGAGAGGACAGGGAAGACTGATTTTCCTGATAAAGGACTTTGCCTGAGATTTGGTATTGGAATTTATGCCTGCCTTCCAGCTTAATCATCCTTAGTCTTTCCCTGTTTGCTCCTTCCCCATCTGCCCTCCCACCACACAATCAACTTAGAAAGTGCAGTTTTCACAATAGAGATGTCACTCCAGTGCTCCAAGTAAATTACAGATTAATAAATACATAGGAATTCAGTATCATCAGCTTGTAGCACACTGACCACATATGCTCTCAACATGCTGCAATTGTTGCATGTTTCAGTTTATAAAACATGATTTTTTCTCGTAAGCTTCTTGAGCTGAGAAGGCATTCATCACTGTTCTGCAGGCAGCCTCTGTGGCTGTAATGCTGATCATATTTTTAGGTCCTGAAATGCTACTGCAATACCTGTAGGTAGTACTCCCTGCCCACACAGCTTTCCTATGCCTTCAACAGGGCTCCTACAAGTGGCTGTAGGAATATGTCTTCACTCATCGAAATGCCAAAGCAGCCTCTTAGTATTTCCTTGCAAATCAAATCCAAGAAGAGAGCCTGCAGGGTTCCCAAGGCACAACCCGAAGCCTCCTCTCTAAGAGGCTCTGGAGGAGACGGCATTTACTGCATCTTGTTTGCATGAATAATGCAAACCATGAGGGTGATGTTTGTGCACAATGGAAAGTAACTGCATCATGCTACCGTGTGTTCAAAGTGTCCAGAGGGCTTTCAGATAAGATTTTTTTCCGTTTACAAGCACAAAATTATTTCTTTCCTATCTGCTGGCTCTGAAAACTTCAACTGAAAGTTGATCTGAAAGTCAGTCAAGGCTCCCATTTATTGCACATTGCAAAGATTTTGTGAGCCAAACTGCACTCTAAATTACAGGTATGAAACTGCATTTGTCCTCAAGGTCTTCATTTCTGCCTTGCAATTTGTCCTTGTACCTGAAGCTCCGTTAACAATTGTTGATAATGTATGAGCCAGATGGAATCCATTTTGCCTTCCTATAACTACAGGTTCTGTGATTTGAGCAGAAGTAAAGCTGTAATAAAACCCTTTTATCCGTGAGAGTGATAACCATCATTGCTGAGTCAGAAAACGTCATTTCTATTCTTATTTCTGAGATACAGCTGCAACTCCAGGGACTACAGTGAATTAACTGCATAATGAAGGTGGTCTTCCCAAGCAATTTCAAATAAACTTTTGAAAATACAGTGAAATAGTCACATTAGAAAAATACTGCCTTTCACTTCTGGTCTCTGATACTAATTTAACACTAAAAATAAGCAGAAAAATCCTGGTGTTAACTTCAGCACAATCATTTGGGGTGACACCCCACACCTGGTAGCTGTGAGAGAACACAGATTTCAGGTAGGCAAAGAAGCGTGGGGGAGCTGCCGTGAGTTCACAACAAAACCCTGCTGTGCTAGCCCATTGGAAGTCACTGCTAAGGGGACTGAAGTGCTTCTTATAGCATGTTCCTGGCAGCTGCTGTAAATCTATATGCCTCATGAAAATCTGTTGTTACTTTGGGTAAATCCCTAGCACTCTTTAGCCTATATGACCCTTCTAATACAGAGACATGTAAAGTGATAGCCAGATTATTTCGATTTCTCCTCCATCAGTGACTACAATATTCCTTTGGAGCTACGCTCTATTAGGCAACACAAGCAGAGATCAATACTCGGATCTTTATCTGTTTCAACTTTATTTGCTTATTCCCCACTGTGCTTTCTATGGGGGAATGATATCTAGTACTTTCTGGTATACGGATTTTGAACAGCGCCGAGATAATATAGTTCAGGAGAACTGTTTGCCTGAATACTAAACTCATGCGTGTAGGGCTGAAATTAAGATAAAACTTTTTTTTTTTTTTATTGATAGAGAAAGAAAGGAAATTCTGAGCCTTTACCTCAGTTTTAATCTTAACACACCATTTTCTGCCTGGTTTATACGAGGTAAGAAATCTCATGCCTTGCTGTAAAGCCTGCGTTAGAGCCTCTGTGGTAGCACTTTACAACAGCCTCGGAGCTTGCAGGCAAAGGATGAGGGAGGTGGGAAGACACCTGCAAACCACTCGGGACAGACAGTCCCTTCCCAGATTGCTTTGCTAACTGTGGGCACGGCCCTCACTCTGCCCTTCCCTCCTCTGTCCTCTGGGCAACTGTCCCTCCTGACGCAGGTTATTATCCCTAATGTCTTCCAGCAGAAGAGATGGTACAGTAGCTTCAGGCAAAGTCAGCAAGTTACCTTAAACAGCTGCGGATAGCGTTTCACCTCCTCCGTGAGCAGCCTTATGAAAGCAGGGCCCCTCCTCAACTGGATGCTGATGAGAAACTAGAGGCAGCAGCATGTCCCATCAAGCTCCATTGCTTACCAGCTAAGCACGGATGGGAGAGGGCTAGCTGTAGGCATTTAGACTTTCAGGTCTCCACAAATAGTTGAGGAGAGCCCTGAGCTCCTACCTATGACCGAAACCAGGAGTCCCTGCTAGTACGTGCCTGAGCTCATGGGCTGCAGAAGGACATACCAGCCCAGGCACAGCACTGGGCTAATGCAGCTCTGAGTATGGCCCCCTCTGCACACATCTGTGTAATTACAGCCCAAACGCTTTCAAATTATGTTTTGAGCTTTCACAAGAACAGAAATATGTATTTGTGGCAAAGGTACCAGAATGAAAATAGCTGAGCTCTGTTCACAGCTCTTTCATTCTTACCTGTGTGTCCTGGGACCTTACAATAGGGCTCCTTGCTTTGTTCTTCAGTCTTCCCGTGAGTAAGACGTGCTCTATCCTTCTCAGGGTTCTTACAACTCTTAGTTCATTTGAAGGGCAAATATTCAGATAATCTCCATTGGAGGACCTGTATTCTTCGAACTTGCCCATCCCATCGTGTGGGACTTAGTAACACACCCACACACTTGGGAGGAGTGTTCGTGCTTTAGAGACAAGCACGTATTCAAAAACTTTGTTGGATCAGGATCAGAGTATTCACCACCAGATGGCACCCACAGGTGGCCAGTTTTGTTCTCTTTATTACATACTTTTATGATTTTTCTTGTGCAGTAGTGACTAGACACAAGAGTATTAAAGACTATCCTAACAGCTGTGATTGTTTTTCCTTTGTCATTTTAAGGCAATCTAACATTTCAAAACCCAATTATTTAACATTTTTGTCTGAATAGTCATGTGAAAGCAGGCACATCCACAGCAGTACACACGTCAGATGTGCTCCAAAACCACACTCCCCCTCTATTCAGACTCATTACTCTACTACATGTTCTTGTGCTTGAAGATCCAACATGGCACTGCAGATTTCATCTCCACGCACTCCCAAATCACCGCACTGTGGACTGAAATGGAAAGATGGCACAGCATCACGAGTGCCAAGACGAGATGCAGTAACAAACAGCTGTTTGTATTGTTTTAATACAACTTCTAGTAGCCACTGACAGTGAAATTCAATATAGATAAATGTAGAAAGATGCAAGTAGGGAAAAACAATCTCAGTTTTACATCTACAGCAGAGCTGACTCCCAACCAGATTGAGATCATGAGCTTATAATAAATCATTTAAAGAAAACATCAGCATGACACTGAGTAGGAGCCAAATAAACAAAGCAAATGTTCAGCATTATGAGAAAAGTAATAGAGAACTGTACTGGTTTTGGCTGCGGTAGAGTTAGTTTTCTTCATCGTAGCTTGTATCATGCTATGCTTGAATTTGTTCTGAAAACAGTGTTGATATGTTTGTTTTGGTTATTGCTGAGCAGTGCTTACACAGTGTTAAGGCCTTTTCTGTTTCTCATGCTGCCCTATCAGCAAGTAGGTTGGAGGAGTGCAAGAGGTTGGGACAGTTGACCCCAACCGACCAAAAGTATATTCCACACTATATGATGTCACTCTCAGCATATAAAGCTGGGCAAAGAAGAAGGGAGGGAGGGACATTGGGGGGTGATGGTGTTTGTCTTCTCAAGTAACCGTGAACACATGCTGGAGCCCTGCTTTCCTGGAGATGGCTGAATACCTGCCTGTCCATGCGAAGCAGTGAATGAACTCCTTGTTTTGCTTTGCCTGCATGCACGGCTTTTGCTTTGCTTATAAAACTGTCTTTATCTCAACCCATGAGTTTTCTCACTTTTACCCTCCTGATTCTCTGCCCCATCCCACAGAGCTGAGGGTGGGGAGTGAACAAGCAGTTGTGTGGGGCTGAGTTGCCCACCGAAGTTAACCCACAACAAGAGCTAAGGTAAAACACTGGTATGTCACCACATATATCTCTTCATGCGTACTGTGTGCTGTTCTTGTCCCCCTGCCCATATCCAATAGGAGCTGAGAAAAGATAGCAGAGAAGCAAACCAACAATGAAACCAATTACAGAAGTTACCTGAAGCCAGTTTCAGAATGGCTCCCATTACAAGGAACAGCTGAAATTACTAGTCTTATATCCAGAGTCCAGCTGAGAGCGCATTGCAACAGAGATCTGAAACTATGAAGAAGTGAACACGGAACAAATGCCCAAAGCAGCTCAAACTGGTGAACCGGTGACAGGTTAAAAGTAAGCATGGCAGAAACACTCCCTGTGAAAGAGGAGGAGAGCTGGGGAATTCCTTGCAGCAGAATGCACAAAGCCAGTAAGTTCACATGGGTTTAGAGAGGGATTGGACAAAGAAGAAAATACAAAAGACATGAAGTGGTTCAGGAAGTTTGTGAACTGGAATATGTTAGAGCTTAATCTAGGGAATTATTACATCGTGCTAGCTCCTCTCTTACACAATTCCCTGCACTTTGATGCTGCAGTTCTTGCATCCATTTCCATTTTTAAAGGGCTGCAGAAAGCAGTTTCTTGGTTTGTCACCTTTGTAGTAATGTCAGAGTGGTTTCCAATGGAAATGTTCATTTGCAGGATGCTCAAAAATCCATATATAACAAGCTTCTACTAAATGTAGGAATCTCAAGAAACCAAATGGATTAGTCAGGTTTCTACTGATTATGGGGAAGCATTGGTGAGCACAGTACTTTGCAGACATGCTGATTCCTCATCTTGCAGATCTCCGAAACAGAATGTAGACAAAGATGACAGTTCACATGAAGCAGAATAACCTAGTGCTTGGCAATGCCTTGCAACTTCCCAGGACACTTTTGTTGTATATCCCAAACTGCAGATATAAGCAGAGTGAACTCCCATGGAGGAAAGGATAACCAAAATGGGGAGAGTGTTAAAAGGTTAAGCAAAAAGAATATCCAAGGCACCCCAAGAAAGTTAACAAAGAGCTCCAGGGAAGAATCAGAACGAGGAATTGTTGTCAACACGTCTGGGTCAAGGAAACATAACTGTTAATGTAAACACAGCTTTCATCTGGGGAGATGAGAGAAAACTGAAAGGAAACATTTAGCTCCTGGTTCTTCCAAAAATACATGAAAGAAACCCACAGCTAAACAGGTGCAAATAAAACCTGTTCCTGGAGGCCTCTCAGTTCAATACCTCTCAAGAAACTGAACTGGCCTATCTAATTTATTAGGCTATTAACCCCGAGAAACTAGCTTTTATGGAGCTCTAGCAACCCACAACCACTAAGAGAGGGTCTTTGCTTACGTACTGCTTTTACGCCCAGGGCCTCCCAGCTTTTTAAGGCAGGTTTACATTAGATGCGCTAACAACAATCAACTGCCATCCTTTTGCCAAACCCCAGCTACAAAAAGCACAGAGAAGAGCCCTCCATGCAACAGAGAGGATCTTACCTGGAAGGAAGACCCTTGGAGACAGATGAGAGAAGAAAACCATGACTGCTGCTTGATAAACAGTCATCACCCTAAATCACATTAATTAGTTTAATTTAGAGTCTTGCAGAACGCTACACAGTGGCAGGAATGCAGTATTTCAGTGCACAGTAAATGGGAAACTGCAGCTAGCTGCTCGTGGGCATTTTTTCAATTCTGTTCATCATAGTTCTGTGTGGATGAAAAGTGTTGGTATTTCCCTGACTATAACTGAGTACCAATGCTAATACCTTAAAAAACAAAAGTAGAAGCCATGGCACAGGAAGGCGCATGAATGGAGAAAAAGTAAAATAGGAATGAGGAAAATGTTCGATTGGCTTAAACCAAGAGGACTTAGACCCTGTAACCCAGAACAAGCCTAGAGACTGACCATGAGTTAGTGCAAAACAGAGATCCAGATGGGTTTGGAAGTTTGGAGATTTATTTATTTATTCATTGTTTTGATATTGATTCAGACTGTACTTCATATGGAACCTTCTAAATCCATAAGAACAGTATAAACACTTGAACAGTGGATTTTCTTTGTCCCATCTTTCATCTAGTTAAGCTGGAAGACTGTCAAGGTTGGAAGTTAGAGTGAAATAAGTTTGGGTTTGAATTATAGGCACAACAGTTTCTCTAGGCTATTTCTGGGCTTTTCCTACACTGAGAGTATTGGGAGAGTGACAGTTTAGACTGCTCTAAAACCACACAAATGGGCTCTCAGCGTGGGATGAAGCATCTCTTTGGAAAGCTAATTGAAAGAAGCCTTCCACAATAGCTGTTCAAGGCCAGATCTCTATTGGAGACAGTTTGGCCAAAACAGCTGTTGACAAAGCAACCGATATCCGAATCAGCTGCCTGAGCCAGCCTCTGGCACACCCTACTCTCTGCCTTGCTCAGGCTCAAACAGAGAAATTCAAGGTCCCTGTGTGGTACAGTGGTTCCCCGTGCTGCATCCCTGGGGTCCCGGCACACAAACCAGCCAATTCTGGAGATGTGGCACGCTAGATGTTGTTTTCAGTGTATTGAGAAGTCCTAGAGTGAATCTCAAACCCATAATTCTTACAGATCTGGTGACATTGGAATGACCCGAGCGGTGGTATCTATTGTTAGATCAAGCTGCATAGGTGGAAATTGTTTAAAAAGGAGGTGTAAATCTACACATGTTTAGAGATTTAGTTGCTCAACTGGATGCTTGCAAAGCCTACAAATTGAGTGCTGTTTGTAGTGATCTAAATTTCCCTTATCACATTAGAACTAGATCTCTATGGGAGAATAAGTGTCTTCTTCCTTTCAACACGGCCAGCACATTTAACTAAGTCAAAGCAAAATGATCAGGGCTTTTTGTCTGCAAAATTCCTTATTAAAGAATGTTGATGGATAAGCAAAAAATAGTATTGTGGGAAAAGGAAGAATATTACTCCACATATGAATTCTTTTTTTCCAGGCTCAGAATTCAGGTCCTTCAATTTACAGTGGTGTGTAATGTCATGTCCATCTAAAAGTAAATAATATAAACCTACATCAGATTAAGTGGTCTTTAAATTTTCTGTGTAAATTGGATCAGATTTGATCTGGAATTCACTGACACAAGCAGTGAACTCTAAAATGCTCTTTTCATCCAGACATTGTTCAGAGAAAAAACTGCACTTGAATTATTTTCTCTGTTTGGGCCAACATAAATGTCAAAAGAAGGAAGATGCAAAAGAGCACATGAGGTCATATAAATTCTTTCATTCTGATAATTTAAGATACTAATGATATAGGTAACAGCTACTTTAAGAACGAAATATACACATTTCCATGTACGCCTTTCCAAAACTACTTTTTTTTTGCTGCACCTGACAGTCTTTGCAGTGCTCTCCACAAACTATAAACATAATTAATTGATTGTGGACTGTATTAAACTACTCCAGCAGGAGACATCACGTGTGCAGCTGTCAGCTGCAAAACTCAGTTCTGTCCCTCAGAGCTTTATCTTCCACATTTACGTTATGCTGCACCTGGAAGACATTTTTCACCATTACCAGACACATATAAACAGTAACTTGAAAGCATAAATAAACATAAAAAGGGCTACTCATTAAGACTCAGGCATCGATTACAGACAGTCCTCAGCACCAGACAGCACTAGACATACAGCAAAGGATCACTTTCTCTTCCATTTTATTAATTCTGTGAAAGTTTGCAAGCCTCCTGCCTAAAATCAGTGAAGTCTCAAATTTTTGCTTCTATAAGTCATCCGATTACAACCAAATGTTACCTAATTGGTGTCTGGACCTATTCCTCATGAGAAAGTGATGATCATTTAATATATCATGTACAAATACATTGCTCTGCATTCTACCCAGTGGACTACACTGACACCATTTGCATATGTAAGTTAGCACTGCAGAGTCTTGAAGTTTTCCCATTTGTTCAACAGCTGAAAACGTATGCCAGTAACTCAGTCAGATTCTGCCTGCTGTCAGAAACAGATGACAATGAATGAATGGGTGACAATGGATGACATAATTTTCCTTTTCTTGCATACTGATGATCATCAAGCATAAAATCACAAGTTTTGGTTAATCTGGGGCTTCTAAAAGTCTGCTGAAACTTCTTTCGAATGAGTGCTCAAGATAGAAGGAGTAACCAACTCTTTATGGACCCAACTACCTAATAACATGGGACCAAAACTGGTGATAATTAAGCAAGAAAAAAAAATGGTTTAAATAAATAATAATTAAAAAAAAAAAAAATCTCAGAAAACTGTAGAACTCTGGATTGGAACTTTATTCTACCCTGTTCAGTTAATGCATTTTGGCACTGATTTATAGCCCCGTCTCCTCAGTCAGCACTAATATTTAAACTAATATAATTCATTAAGCTATAGGTAGAATTTGAAAAATGCTCATTATTTAGACCAGAAGAATGGTTCAAATATTTTTCATACAGAGATTATTTTGCCCCCTGACATAACCTGCCCTGAATCTAAAAACTGTTTTTTCATCAGTTTTGTTCTAAATTTGCAATGCCTTCCTCTCTTTATTTCATCATTGCAGTTATTCTTGTTCTGGAACTGTGTTATTTGTCAAAAAAATACTAACCCTAATTTGCTTTTAAAGTAGTTTTTATTTTAAACACAGAGATATTCTTTAAAAGTGGTTATATTTCAAGGTTTCATATCTTAATCCAATCTACTGGTTTAAAAATTGTCATGTTCAGCACAACACCTTGGTCATATTTTTCAAAGCGCTTCAGACACTCTGAGAACTTTTAAGTATGTCATGCTTACTAAAATAGGCACATTTCTTTATATAGTTCTTAACCTCTTCATATATCCTACACCACCTTGCTGTCCAAAAGGTACGCCTGACCTTAAACTTTTATATGTGCCTCTGCATTCAGTATAGTAAGAAGCCCTTTTGCAACTTATCTCAACACAGTTTTTAAAACAACTCTGCACTGTTATTACCCTTTTATAGATAATGAAACATGGTCAGAGAGTGCAGTGTCATAACTGTTTAAGCCAAAATACATTCGTGCTACCCATGAATAGAGGGCTCCTTTATTTCTTTCTTTACTCCAGGTTGCATATTTCTGGGCTCAGAGGGTCACAGAGGGGCAGAGTAACTAACTTATCTGGCTGAAAAGTAGCCAAGAACTGAGAACAAAACAAAAAAAAAAAAAAAAAAAAAAAAGAAACTATTTTTTT